>CM076579.1:1377698673-1378045233 GCA_034641835.2 Pinus albicaulis
ATTATTGAAGCATACATGAAAATTTTGATATTGATTTGAATTTTTTAGAGAAGTTTCAAGTCTATAGCAGAAGTCTGAAAGTTTAACTTTGATCAGGATTGAAAGAAGTATCTCCTTTTGTGATCCTATTGAAATATATTGTGGAAAGGATCCTATCACTTATGTAATGCAAAAATAACTTTAGTTTCTCTTGTTGATTGGAAGGTTTCTTTTAGAAGAAGGTTTCTGGGTTTTTCCAAGGATAAATCTATGTCTCTTATCTCTAGTGTTATGTGATATGGCTTCTTATAATTAAACTTCTAAATGCTTAATTTCTTGATGAAATACATAACTAATATTAAAGAAGAACGTGATATTCACAAGTTAATTATCAAAGTTTAGAAGTAGTTTTCCAACAAAACTGAATTGCTCCGCACAATGAAACATTGACTATGATCAATTAAAATTTAACTTTAACTTTATGACCAAATAAAATTTACTTAATACTAAATTTTATCAATTTCTAAAATTATCATAGACTTCTGATACAATAAATCATTTTGCTGAAGTTGAAAGCAAGATTTCATAATAATACATTAAACTATCTAGTTTATTTTTCAAAGCATCTAAAAAAACTTCATATTTCATTTTGAAATATTCAATGTTAAATTAGTCTTTATAATTAAGTTGCAGATAAAATAGAAAAACTGTGAAGGAAGTGAAACAAAAAGGGTGAGAAGAGAAATCAAGTGCGGGGAAGTTTGTTAAGTAGCAAGAAATTTATCAAATCATCCTTTTTTTTTCCTCCATAACATGCATAAACATAGGCTAATTTTGTGAATAACTATTTTTTTATTGATTACTTTGACATGTTATGACTAACATTGTTTCTGATCCCTAAAAATATTTCATTTTAAAGTCTTTTTCCATTTTAAAAATTTGATCATGATGTGAAAAATGCTAAATTGTTTCACTACCAAAAAAAATAAAATAAACATAGATCTAAAAAATTTTTAGGATCATTACATACTCAATAGCTACTAACTATGAGGGATAGTTATGGAACAATATTCTTTGTTTTTGAGCTTACTAATGGCGGAAGATGAAATAAAAAATGTACATGTTTTTCCATATGAGCCAATCCACCTTCAAAGTGATTTTTTTTTCCTATAAATGCTCTTGACCCCTTTGCAAATTTGCTAAACTGTCCTGCATCTGACACTAGTTTTGTTGAATATTATTCATCAACGAGATAATTATATTCTGGTCATCATGTCTGTTTATTAAGAGTCGTTCCATAAGAATTTTGAGATATGAAAGCTCATTACCAATGTTATGTTGATCAAATGTGGAATCATTAAAATCAGACCTGTTGATAGGGCTATGATATATAGCGTCCCCCTGATCAATCCTTTACAGACGATGTCGACTTGAATCTACTCATTCACCAACTCCATGCCTCACTCAGCCTCGTGGCATCTTGTATTTTACCAGAGGACAAAAAGACTCAAATATAATAATACCATGGACACTGCAGACTAATGAAAGATTTTACATTAAACAAAATAGTGTGTTAGATAATAACAATGAAAACTGAGTTAGACTTGCATTGCAATGAACTAGGACCAAGTTGCAAAATAAACTACTAAGAATAAGAAAAAATGATGAAACTAGCGCACATAAACATTTAACCTTAGTTTGTCATCCAATTTGAAAATATCAAAATTAATTTCCACACGTGACATTTATCTATATCGATTTATTTAATTTTTTGGCTATACCCTACGTCATTCTAAATCATCACTAATTTAGCTACTAAATTTATTTTGGTGTTAAACCTTATTCTTCCAATACTTTCACAAACAAAAAATATTTCCATAACTTACTTTGCAAAATTGTCTATTTCCATCTCGAGTTAACGTAAGAATTTATTTGGAAAATCAACATTTTATAATGATTATTTATTTTTAACAAATCAATTGATACATAAAATAGTCTTTTCAGTGTTCATTTAGCAAATGCATGCATAAACATTGCTCCGTGGCCAATTTCCGTTCTGGCAGGGTAGAGGGATGTGCATAAAGCAATATGTGGCAAAATCTTCATTCATTCCACATATCCAATCCTTCGAGTGTTTGAATCATTTTCATGATGGTGGAAAGTGGATTCAACAACATCATGAACCCCTGGGGCACTCAAAATCTTGAATTTTAATAACTGTACCCCAGATTTCCGAAAATGTATACCAAAAATCCTATCAAAATTTCCATACTTTTTTGGGAAAATTTGTGGCGTCATTACATTACGACTATCAATAGCACTTATAAGAATTAATTAATTCCTCAATGGTAAGTGTGAATTTGTATATAACACAATCGGTATTCATCACGTCACTCCAAGTTTTCACATCTTCACAAAGGTTTCCGTCTTCACACAACTTTTGCATATATGGTTGCTCTACACATGTTTCCTTTTTCACATGCTCTATTACTAAATTCTTTCAATAGTTTGTACGTTATATGTTATCATTAGAATGATTATGTAATACAATATATTATAAACACTAATTTTTACTGGTATTACTTGCTTCCGCACTAATTATTCGATTAATAAAGAGATATGGCCTTAATAACACATCATGTTTAATGCATTTGATAATGTCAAGATATGCACACATACAGAACAATGTACAAGAAATATGTAGAGAATCTATGCGGAATTGTGAAAGAGCATCATACACTTGTATTTGTTATTAACAAATTTCATCTAATGTTGGACAATTCATTCTACATAGAGTTATATGGGGAGAAACTTCATTGTGCAGAGAGCTTTCATTATATGGAGTTCTTTCTGCAATCCACACAACTTTTAATAATTATTTAGCAGTATTTAGAATACAGAGATATGGATTATTTAGTATTAAAATATTACCAATTCATTATATGGAGTTCTTTCTGCAATCCACACAACTTTTAATAATTATTTAGCAGTATTTAGAATACAGAGATATGGATTATTTAGTATTAAAATATTACCAATAATATATAATAGTAATGATGTATAAGAACTGCGGGGAAAGATAATGCATGTGGAAATGTTCACATTGTGACACACTTGTATGTGTTATTAACAAATGCTTGTGTGAAGAGTTTTCATTGTACACATATATTTGTGTAGAGGGAGGGAAGTATTAATGTGGAATGAAATTCACACAAACGGGAATATGCCACTGTTTTATTGAGGAGTGCAGTAATGGACTGAAGCATCACGAAGGGAACCAAGGCATGGGGGACAAACACCATAATCACGACACCGACTCCAGATGTTAGTAGGAGACCGGGAGCAAACCTCCACCATGTGACCCCAAGGGTTGCCTCCATTGGCAAATCGTTTGGTGGGTGAAGGGCTTAATGAACCACCCAATTCTCAAGGCTGCAACTAATGTGGGATTATTAATTACTACAAGTATTGGGTGAAGGGCTTAATGAACCACCCAATTCTCAAGGCTGCAACTAATGTGGGATTATTAATTACTACAAGTATGGAGAGAGAAGTATTAATGTGGAAGTAAATTCACACATTAGGGAATATGCCACCCAATGTGGGATTATTAATTAGTACAAGTATGGAGGACTGAAGCATCACAAAGGGAACCGAGGCACGGGGGACAAACACCACAATCATGACACCGACACCATATGTTAGTAAGAGACCGGGAGCAAACCTCCACCATGTGACCCCAAGGGCTACCTCCGTTGGCAAATGGTTTGGTGGGTGAAGGGCTTAATGAACCACCCAATTCTCAAGGCTGCAACCAATGTGGGATTATTAATTACTACAACTATGGAGAGGGAAGTATTACTGTGGAACGAAATTCACACAAACGGGAATATGCCACTATGTCTTGAACACTTTGATGACTGATTTGTTAAATGTTTTTTGTTTCCTAGGTACATATTATTTAGTATTCAAATATTATCAATATTATATAATAATAATAATGGTGCAAGAGATTGGTGCAGAACCTGCATTGTGCAGAGATCTTTGTGGAGAGAGATTTCATTGTGTGGAGATCTTTGTGGAGAGAGATTTCATTGTGTGGATATATTTCATTGTGTGAAGTTTTTATCGGCACAATATTTAATCAATTAATTAGTAGTAGAGTGAGGAAACACACTAACAATAAGACAAGTGGAGAACCTTGTGCAAAGAGATTTATATTCATTGTGCAGAGAGTTTTTTTGTGCTGACATATTTTATTTTATGGATTATTTAGTATTAAAATATTACCAATAACGTATAATAATAATAAAAATGCACAAGAACTGTGTGGAGAGACATTAACAGTAAGATAGAAAACTGTGTGGAAAGACATTAACAATAAGATAGGTGGAGAGCCTTATGCTGAAAACTTGTATAGTGGGAAGGGCTTTCTTGACAGAGATTTCATTGGGAGGATATTTTTGTGGGGAGATATTTCATTGTGCGGAGCTTTCATTGTGCAAAATTTTCTTCGCACTACACACAACCTTTAATCAATTATTTATTAGTAGAGGTAGAGACTCCTGTTTTTTTTCTTCTTAAAGTGATGATTATAAATATTTAATGATCTTTATTTTAATATAATACAAATTTAATGATTTTAATTTTATTTTAATATAATAATTAATTGTTCTTATATTCGATATTTTTTTAATGTGTTAAATTATTTTTGAAATTATAAAAATAAATAAATAAATAAATATATAATTATATGTATTTATATTTTAATTTATATATCATTCAATATAGATTTATTTTAAGCTTGGATTTATGGAGTATTGAGTTGGATCAAATTCTTAAAGTGCAATTTTTTTATTCTTTATATACTATATACATAGTTGAAATTGAAATATTTCACTCAACATGGACAGTAAAATATTTTATTTATTATGGTCCACATTGTTTTGTTAATGTTCTCTCATATTGGAAAGTAGAAAGCTTGTATCCATGAAATATGAATTTTTCTTTGTATCTATACATTGAATTTCTAAATTTTTTAATTTTTAATTTTTTTATATACTATATACATAGTTGATAGTTGATATTTAAATATTTCATTCAACTACTTGGTCTACCAAAGCATACATACTCTACCTCTCTCTGTTTTTGAAACTCTGACTTCTTAGGAAGAAAATATACTCTTAACCATTAGATCCACTCAAACTGTATACTTCACATTGAATTAAACCTAAATAAATCTCTTCCCTTAAATGCCAATTATATGTAAAATACACACTCATGGTATGGGTTATGAAAAATTAAATACATACTCGTGCTATTCCATAATTTCTAATCTACATAGGGATATAAATGGTATATTCCATAATTTCAGATAAAATAATTTCTAATGGTATAAAATTATGAGTAGAATTGTATCAAGAACTTATTGTTCTGCCTTAATCATACTACGCCATTATGGCTACAAAAATATATATATCCAAACTATAATGTACTGATTATTTAATTATTTAACCTACTTGAGGAACAGGTGCAGATTTTCCAGAATCTCCTTCTCCCGATTTCTTCTTCTTTTTCATCCGGAAAAAACAGAAGCAGATGCAACAGGGCCACTCACTTAAAAACTTCATTCTCCCACTAAAATATCTACTATCTGAGATCTATGATATTTCTACGTGAAAAGAAAATAATATTTCTGGAATTTCCCCAAACTCTGACGGCCTAAAATTTTGAATTGTTCTCGTAATCTCCACCACCAGCGAATGAAATCTTGCAGTGCTCTGAAAATACGTAGCAAAATAAATTAGAGTATGCAGATCTAAGCTGCCAGAAAATACCCAACAAATAAAAAACAAGAAATAGAATGAGGTCAATGGATTCAAAGATCTATAACCATTCATGCATTAAAGAGATCGTTGACATGCCTGTAAGAAACTGTTGCACAGACTATGTTGTTATAATGGCCATGAGAACTGGATATATTGGGCTTCAATCCTTCATCCTCATCAATCATAATATATAGGAAAGTAGATGCCAACAGTAATGCTGAAGAGATTGAAAAACTATGTCTGGGTATATCAAAGCTAACTTGCAGAAGAGTAGACTTGGTCATTGATATTTGGAATTGTACGAGGTAGCACATGAATCTAACCTAGGAATGCTATTGATCGCTTTCGTTGTTGATAGAACTATGTTGGATAATATTCGTTTTTTTTCAATTTATTAAACTAAATTTTATCTTTTTACAAAAGTTTCCTCATTATTATTTTTTATATCATAACGATAATAGAGAACAATATGTACTAGGCACACAAGCATAAAGGGAAAAGGATTACTGGAGCATAGGGAAAGGAATTATTGTAATATGTTTGAACCTACAAAAAGGAATTATTAGCATATGGTTTTAATATTATTTAAACAAACGAAAATGATTTTTATTTTTTTTACTTTAAAAATGTTGAGATTTATTTATTATATTTAACATGAAATTATAAATTAGGTTGTTTTTGGTACTGGGCTATTCAATGTGAATATGAGATATATATTCTTTTTCAATGATTCAATCTATTAATTTTATTTACATAAGGTTTGTGATATGACAATTTTATAAAGCTTATGAGTAAGTAAAATATCTTGAGTAAGTAACATATTTTAGTTAACAATTCTATTTCCTTGTAAGAACCATACGAGATTTTATAATTTTTATAAAGTTTTTGTGTAAGCAAAATATATTAAATAAGTAACATATCTTACTTAACCCTTCTATTTCCTTAACTCATTTAGAATAATTAAAAAAAACATTGATTTTAAAATATTGATGAGAATTTTCATAGTTCTTTTCTAAAGAAAAAACGCTGATTTTATATTATGAATATAAACAAGACATAGATATATAATCTCAACAACCTCATGTGTACTAATGCGTAAATCCTGCATATAAGGCTAGTAGAAAATGCTCTTTTAGAAAGATGAGCAAAGAGAATTAATATGGCTTCCTCATTGCCGGGACAGATTCTTCCCATTCATATAAAACATCAAAATTAACAAAAAAGGATGTAGAGATGAAAGAATTCATCCAATAACATTCCCAAATCTGAGAAAAAGATTAGAACATCTCAAGAGCCGAGAGAAATGATTGAAACGTTGATCATAAGCTGACCCGCTTGTTAATCTGAAAAGTATTGTCAAAAATATGGCATGTTACTGAGAGCAAGCATGATTGAATATAATTGATCAGCAACCCAAAAGAATTTAAGCCTTGGAAGGCGCTAGATAATTAGATGGGAAGCAGGCTCGCTTGAAATTATATTCCGTCTGATATGATAATGTGAACCCGCTCTCTTGTTATAGAGATCACGCTCGCTTGATGTTATTGTTCAGGCTCGCTTGCAATTATATTCCGTCTGATATGATAATGTGAACCCGCTCTCTTGTTATAGAGATCACGCTCGCTTGATGTTATTGTTCAGGCTCGCTTGCAATCTGGGATCCCGCTTGCTTGTAATAGAGAACACCCTCGCTTGTTATATTAGGACAGGCTTGCATGTAGCGTGTAAACCTGACTCCCTAGAATTGGAGAAAGTAAAAGATATATAGGTAGCCAAATCCATGTAAGCATTATCAAATGGTACGAACATTGTCGAGAGGATGATTAGATAATAAGGATTCCAAGTGTTGTTGACGAGATATATGTCCGACTCGCTTGTTGAATTGAGACAGGCCCACATGTAGATATATAAACCAGCACCGACACGTATGATTGATAGATTGAGAGTCACTTCTAATATTATCACCGGCTCGCTTGTATATGGAGAGATTGATTTTTCCTACAAATAATACCCCATGTACACAAAAATCCAGAACAAAAACCAATACAAAAACCTTATAAGTCAGCTCTATGGAATGGAAATGTCAGTGTGCCAAAAAGGAAGACCATCTCTAAACAACTGAACCTGCATAATTCCAAAATCCGAGTCTAAGCCTTTTTTGGAAAGACCATTTGCCCTAGTATTGTCTTCCCGATATATGTGACAGATGGAAGGCCTATTGAGGATCGACCATAAATGCCTAGTTCTATGTACCCAGCCTTGTAGTTATGTAGGAATCAAAACCATCAGATTTGTGATCCACCCAATGACAATATTTGAATCCCCATAAACATGAATATCTTGTAGTTGTAAATAGGCTGCAAAACGTAGACCTCCCCAAAGGGCAATAACCTCCGCTTTATTGTTGGTTCCTTGTCCTCCATTCCAATGGATATGGATCCTTTCCCTCTGTGATAACTTGATCCAAGACCCACACCCCATATCACCTTCCCTGCAAGCACCATCAAAGTAAACAGTCGGGATTGCCACCTCATGTGGCCTGATGCGAATAGAGCAATCCGTAATAGGCTTTATCGTCATGGGTCGATCCTCTATCCACTTTAAGATTGCTGAAAATATTCGAGGAATGTGAAAGGGAACGTTTTCAAAAATCAATTTGTTTCTTCCCAACCATACCTCCCACATGAGGAAAAATGGTAGTGATCTATATTTTCCTTTTAGATTGTCCCATTCCGTAGCAGTTGAAATGAAATCAACAGGAGACCAAGTTGGACCCATGAAATGTACAGAGAAAAGCCGCCACATTTTGATTATAATTGGGCACCTGAAAAACAAGTGAATGGTAGATTCATAATCCGCGCAACATATTTGACATCTGAAAGGACTTGAATAGCCCCTCTTAATCAAATTATTGCCAGTGAGGACCTTATCCTTCCATACCAGCCATCCAAATAGCACTATCTTATTGGGGATTTTGCGTCGCCAGAACCCAGAAAAGGACCTTGTAAACTATCCCTGATAAGATTCCACATTTATTCCTCTATATATATCTTTAACAATAGGGACACCATCAATCATAGGTCCGTCCCAGACTAATGAGTCTCCCCCGGATTCCCAACAGAAACCCGCAGCCCGAAAATTATCTCTGAGGACCCCCCACTCATCATCCTCGGGCGCCCTCAACTCCATCTGTGTAGCAGATTTAAATATAGGAGCCCCATAGGACCACACTCGGATTGACTGTGCAAGATATAAAATACCCCTGTGAGCTAGCCTGTGAATGAGCTGCGGAGAAGGGCCGGCGTTTAGAGGGAAACCAATTAACTTGTTGAAAGACATTGGAATACGGCTCCCGTCCCAGAAAAGCCAAGCCAGCCTTTCCGCCATATGATTCAACACCATCCTGAAGCTGCGCCAAATAACGGAGATGTAACGAGGTTGTGAGAGTTGCAGATTATGGATTTGTTGTAAAATGTCACCCTCAATATATTTACAACTGATGACTTCGTTCCAGATGTCATTTCCTCGAATAGCCCTCCAAAATGACTTTATGAGAAGTGCCTTATTGAAGTTCCTCGTGTCAAGAATACCCTATCCGTCATGTTCCTTTGGCCTACAAAGACTTTGAAGTTTGCATAGATGTATTTTGTGAGATGGCTGTGTATCTCCCCATAGAAACTTAGCAATATTGCAATTTATCATTTTAATTATACCATCAGGCAAATAGTATAGATGACCCCAATATACCATCATCTGAGAGAGTACTGCCTGGATCATGATAAGCCTACCCCCCATTGACAACCATTTGTGTGTCCATCTAAAAATCCTCCTTCTAAATTTATCAATCAACCACATCCAATCCTGAATCTTATAACCACATGGTTTGATTTTAAAACCCAGATATGTAAAACCAACATAAGCTTCTCTTAATTCAACGCCCATAAAATCAGCTGTGAAAGCGATTTCCCTAAGGTCTCCATATTCATATATAATGAACGATTTTCTCTTGTTGATGGCCAGCCCAGTAGTCGATTCGAAGCGTATGAAGATTAGATGAATATAGAACCAATGGTTGCATTGTAGATAACCAAATACTAGCAGATCATCAAAAAATAAAGAGTGTGTGCATGAGACTGCATTAGAGAGAGAGAAACCCTTTATATAACCCCGTTGCTCCGCCTTGTGTAGAAGACTACTGAATCCATCCATAATTAAAATAAAGATTAGTGGAGACAGTGCACAGCCTTGTCTAAGACCACGACCAACAGTGAAGAAAGTTGTAGGAACACCATTGATAATGACCGCATATTTGACAGTGGTAATACAGGACATAATCCATCTTATAATTCTGATTGGGAGCCCAATCTTCATGAGCACCATCCTAATGTAAGCCCAATCAATAGAGTCATAGGAATTATGGATATCCACCTTCATCATGATGGCCTCCCTTTTTTCCGTGTGCATGGAATGTAAGACTTCTTGTGCAATTGCCGTGGCATCATGAATAGAACAGCCTTTTAGGAAACCATATTTCTCTCTTGAGATAAAGGTTGACAATGTACCTTTTAACCGCTCTGCAATGATCTTGGACGTAATCTTGTATAGTACATTACATAGGGCGATCGGCCTGAAATCTGCAAAGGTTTGGGGTTCATCTTTCTTTGGAATTAATGCAATGAACGTAGAGTTGAGATTGGCCGGCATGAATCCTCGAATCCGGATATGTTCAATGACCCTTGTCAATTCGTCACCCATCATATCAAAAAAGAGGATAAAAAATTCCGCGGGCCACCCATCCGGCCCCGGACATTTATCCTTAGAGAATGTTTTGAGGACCATTAGTACTTCATTCCCTGTGACAGTATTATCCAATAAAGAAATATCGTCAGCATCAAAATAACGAGAGACATGTTCCAGCATCCATACCTGGTTTTCCTTGCTTATCCCATCCTGTTTGGTGTAGAAAGTAGTGAAATATGTCAGCGCCTCATTCTGTATATCATGGCATGTTTGAGCGAAAGATCCATCCGATCTTTTTATACGCTAGATGGTGTTTCTATTTTTCCTTTCATTCGCGCACTTATGAAAATATTTTGTATTCTGGTCCCCCTCAACCAGCCATTGAACCCTGCTCTTTAACCTCCAGGTGATCTCTTCAATTCGCAGAATTTCTCTTTTTCTTGCACCTAAGCACTTGAGATTGTCAAGTGTTTGCTCATCCGGAAATGTAGTAAGGAAGGAATTGATAATCTTCTCCATCTAGTCCTATATATCCAGAAATTCCGCTCTGAGCTTCAACTTATTTTTTCGCTCCCATGTCTTGGACGCGACCTTTATGTTCTGTAGCCTATGATGAAAGAATTCCCACTCCCCAGATGTCGGAAAATCGCGATCAGCCCTCCATATCCCTTCCACCATGCTTATATAATCGGGATCCTCCAACCATATTCTATTGAACTTAAAAGGACGCCCAGGGACCCTCCCAACATTGGACCATGTTAGCGTAATCGGCATATGGTCCGAGATATCAGATGCCAGAGTATTTGATCTTGGACCCTCCAAGATATCCATGATTGATTCGTTAACCACCACCCTATCAAGCCTTTTCCCGATAAAATTGTCTGCCGATCTTCTGTTGGTCCAAGTTGGTGCAAGTGGATGAGGCCTAATGTCCACCAATCCATATGACAGTAAGATGTCGTTTAAATACCCGGCCAAAGAATCCATGCATGCGCTGCTGCCCCATATTTCATCAGCATTAAGCGTTGAATTGAAATCACCCATAATGATAAGATTTGGGAGAGATAATATACCCGCCAACTGCATTCTGTCCCAAAAAACCCTTCTATTTGAATATGGTGCGTAAATATTGATGAGATTAAAAATACTCTGCATACCTCTAAGGCGTCCAGATAGCAAAATACCCCCGAAGAAGCTGTAAGCTTTGAACGAAACTTGATCTGGGTTCCACATAGCAACCATTCCCCCCGATCTGCCAGTAGAGTTAGTCGCAGCCACATGCCAATCTTTCTTGATTTTTAAAAACAAATTTATAGCCTTTGTTCTTTCAGTCATGGTCTCCTGCCCCAAAAAAATTATCGGATTATTAGATATTAGAAAGTCCTTTAGGCAATGGAATTTGGGGGCATCGCCCAACCCCCTCAACTTTAATGATATAATGTGAGTCATGAGGAAGATGATCGAGGGTTGCTTGCTCTAAGCGCCCTTGATGTGTTATCCGATACATCATGTCTGTGAATGGGAACTTCTAAAAGACCTACATCATCATCAGAGAAAAGTGCTATCGATCTTAGCTTATCCTTTTTCCTGCAGCATGCAGCTTTTGCCTTCTTTTTGATGGACATGATAGCCTCCGATAAGGTAGGGGATTGTTTTGTAGTAGTGGAGATAGGTTTGTCAAAGACTGTAAGCGCGGTGAGATCAAGGTTGGAATTTCTCATAAGTGATTCAATATCACTCCCGATGGAATTCCTAGGTGAATCTGATATATTAATAGGACCAGACTTGCCAGGAGAGCATTGTGAGAAACCTGGATATTCCCCCCCCTCATCACTATCATCTAAAAAACTACTAATGACTTTACGCGAAGACTCCCCCCCAGTATGCATGGACGATTTATATATCCTGAGATTTTTCCCATCCTCATCACTATCATCTAGCAAACTACGAACGACCATATGGGAAGACTCCCCCCCAGCATGCATGGACGATTTATATATCCCGAGATTTTTCCCATCCTCATCACTATCATCTAGCAAACTACGAACGACCATATGGGAAGACTCCCCCCCAGCATGCATGGACGATTTATATATAGGCAGGTCATCTGTAGGCGAGAAAAGTCCAGCAGAGTAGACGGGAACCACAGATCGATAGTCAACAGAGTCAACATCGATCATTGTCCTCTTATCAGGATTCCTATTGCTCAAATTTCCGGCAAATGAGATGGGATTATTGTCAAGAAAAGTGGGTTCAGTGGGAGCAAATGTAGGACATGGTACCGGGCCATATGAGTTATCGCGAAGGCTAGTGAATGGTTGATGGGCAACATTTGTTACATGTTCTGACTCGGGATCCAGAACTCTATACATATTCCTAGCAATAGATGGATGACTAGAAATATTAGAAGGGACGACAGAGTCAGGGATAGTAAAGTCATATTGACCCTTCGCTGTTTTATATGCATCTTCATCAGATGATGTATTAAAGGTGTTACCTGGTTTCTGGCCAATCGACAGACCCTAGAGAGTTTTATGTCGTCGTTCCGCCTCCGCTGCCTTTGCCTTCTGATCCACCCTCACCATGCGCAAGCGTAAAGGACAATGTTCTCTGAGGTGACCAGTCTTGTGGCATATCAAACACCGAAAGGGAATCCCCCAGAAGTTGATTCGTTGTCGGTGCCTCCTATTGCTCCAAAGTAGATCAACATCACCTGGCAGACCACCCAAGTATTCCACCTCAACAAGTAGCCAGGAAATCCTCTTATCAGATGCCCCCACAATACTAGGATCAATATATTTGGTGGATCCAATTGAATCTCCAATCGCCCGCAGCGCCTTAAGGGTCCAGAATTCCAATGGAAGGCCTAGTAGTTTAACCCAGACCACCTTACTTCTAGGTGCCTCTAGAACCAGGTTAAATCCAATATACCATGGTATAATTTGCATGAAACTTCTACCACAGACCCATGTCTGGCTTGTGATTTTAAAAACATCCTTCTCGTCCATGAAATGGATGCTGAACCACCCATTTAGTAACTTACTAACCTTGGGCGAGTAGCCGATAATGGAATTCCACTGCTAATTGATCCATGAAGCAGTGTCGAAATCCTCTCTATCAGGAAATACCCACCTCCCGATAACAGCCCTACGCTACAAACTTGCCACCCTAATACAAAGATCATCATAGTCCAGATTTATTTCTTTAATTTCCATCTTATGCTTGAAAATGTTCCTCTTACCTCGACTGGAACCACAGCCTACCCCTCGTTGATGGTGTCTACTGTGTCGGCGATATGTGTTTGCCTTAGGCATTGTAAAATCCTGAAAAACTTGTTTGATAATAGCATCGTCCACTTCAAAATCAGCTGAAGAATTTTGACCGCCAGAAATAGGTATTTTCCCCCTCGAAATCTCAGATCTGATACTGTCCATCTTGTAATTATATCATCTGCTTACCAATAGTCACTTCATCTGAGAAGGCAGAGTGCCGTCACCTACTAGTGTTGTCAGGCTAATCAAAGAGAAGATCAGATGTCAGAGTGTATCCACCCAATTTACAGTTTGACCATAATGATCCACGTATGCACTATCCCAATATATGATCGTCGTAGATATGCCTGATCCCAATATCAAAAAACCCCCTTTAGTTCAGACTATCATCATCCCTTATTAATGATCCGACCAAACAATCGTCCCAGCTCGGAGAGGTAAGTTCATTGTTCCATGGACGCGACATACTAGCCATAAATAGTTATCTGGCAAAAATAGTAATTGCACAAGTCCCTATGGCATATCCCGAAAATTCGACGATCTGATCATACTCAGAGATATACGTTACACATAAACCACACCATATAAGGCCTGCAGCATCCTCAGGACTTCCCTGTCCACCTACATTCGCCTGAGGTCACACCCAACCACCCACTGCCGCCACTGTGAGCCATATTAATTAACAAGTGTTTCGATATTTGTCCTCAAAATTCAAATTTTCTGAGAGGATGTCGGAAAAAGACCCTGTTTTCTGGGATAACACCATCCGAATAACCAGAGCCAGACCTATCCTAAATTATGATAGACAATAGCAACAACAAAAACATCCTGGTAAGGACCACCATCTTTTACATAATCTGAACCCTATACTCTTGCATGGCCGTGAGATGAATATAATATCCTTACAACTGTTCCACCCACCGAAACACTTGTTATTTTGACTTATAACGTCAAATACAGATTCAAAAGATGACGATGAGAACTCACAGATGTTCTTTTGTGCTAACATGAGTTCAATGTCTTTGTCTCTTTGTTTCTCATCTCGCATCTTTGTATCCTTATTAACAGCTGTTCTCATAAATCAGCAATAGCCACCATAAGCAACAATAAATTGTCCATGTTGGGTTCCAGCCATATGATTTGAGAAATCTCGCAGCAATTGTTAATAACTGCGTATCTCAAGATTCAGAAATAGCCACCAAATGCAACAACCAATTCTCCCCATCGGGTACCAGCTATTTGAAATGAGAAAGATCCCCTGAAATCTTACTTACCATAACAAACTATACGAGAGATAGATGCCCAGCTTGCATTGTCCGATAAAGAAAAACACTCTAAAATTCCAATTTAAACCCACCCGAAACTATGGGTTGTCTTGCGCTTGCAAAGCAGAGTGTTACACCATTCAAGAACAATAATAATGTAGCGAGAATCGCAACCGCGACCATTTTATGTAGGCGTTCAAGAGAAATTTTAATGGCTAAGCATACGTATAATCCAATCAAGCAAAGTAACTTGAAGGACTGAAAAAGGAAAGCTAATATCACGTAATCCCTTAAGTTACGATGAATAGAGCCCATATTCTAATCCCGTAGTCTAACTAGCTAGAGGAATCGCCTTGAAAATCATGAAAATTCCGATAAGATTTTCAGAAAATCCGGCAGGAATTTTTCTAAATCCATGTTATAACTATCAAAGTTTAATATTTTGGGTGTCCTACAGGTTTTTGATGGTGCTGAATCCATTTCCAATGTCAAAATCAGGATTCAAAAACTGTTTTTGCAAGATTTTTTAAATTTTTTTGGCCCGGATTTCGGCCAATTTTGACCGTCCGGCACCGGCTCGGTTAGACGACTATTCTAATCGTTTTATTTGGAAATGTATGTTTATAGCCAGGTCACAAGGCATGTAAAGCTTTTGATCAAAGAAACATTAGGGCGTTTAAGGTCAAGTCTAAGAACCAATGGGCATTGCACATACCATCCATTCCATTGTCCTGTTACTTTAAATTAGTGTATTAGATTCAGGTTTGAAGAAAGGAAAATGGGGCAAAAATGTGTAGCCTTAAATACTCAAATTCATTCTATAACACTCACTCAAGGCTTGATCATTTCGTTTGGTTGGGCATGGAATAGTTGGAACCTCGCTCTTCTATTGGTTTCCTTGTTAGTTTACATCATGGATCGCCTGGTCACTTATTGCATACAAGCTATTACATTCGTTAATTCCTAGGGTTAAAGGCATTTTCGTTGGTCATTTAAATGGTTAAGTAGTGATTCTGTACTTATTTTGGTCATTTTGTGATCTAGTTGTCTGTGATGTTTTGTATTTTTAATGTATTTTGATAATGAGGAACAATTTCTTGTTGTTTTTCTCTTTTTAATATATTTTTATTGCATGTTAATTAGAGTTTACTTGTATTTACATGATTTTTATTTTTTTATAATTTATATTTACTTGATTAGCTATACTAAATAATTTTTGCATTCTACCTCAATTACATAAAAAAAACCTATGGAAAAACCATGGAAAATACCAGTAAGATATAAAATGGTAATATGATCTCGATACTCTCTTTGTCAACTTCAACTCATAGTCACAAACATAAATATGCCTATTGGAAATCAATGATAACAGATACATTACTAGCATCCTTAAAAATTCTCAATCTACCACTCTGAATTTTAGAATTCTTCTAAATCCAACTCCAAGGAAATAAAATAAAAAAATACAATTTATTGTCAACTTCAACTCATAGTCACAAACATCAATATGCCTATTGGAAATCAATGATAACAGATACATTACTAGCATCCTTAAAAATTCTCAATCTACCACTCTGAATTTTAGAATTCTTCTAAATCCAACTCCAAGGAAATAAAATAAAAAAATACAATTTATTAGATATTTGAAGATATAAAGTTAATGAATATCAAATTGTGAATGGTAATCCAAATAAAATATAAAACAATTCTAAGTTTAATTAATTTTAATTATTATGTAAAACATTAATTATTAACACAACCACATTTATTAAATGTGATTGATATAGATATATAAATCTATATCATATTAACATTTAAAAGAATATTAATAGTATTAAAAATAAATAATATAATAATATCAACCACATTTATATAATTAAATTAAATTAATAGTAATACATTAATATATATTAATGTAAATTAATGATAAAACTAATATAAAAAACAATTTTATTAAATTAATAATAATGATAATACATTAATATATATTTTTTGTCTTGTTTTTGATTTTTCAGGCTTGGCTTGTGGCCTAAGAAGTGGCGACCCAGGGGCATTTAAGCCGTCAAAGTCACCCAGGGATCGTACGCATCTAAGCCGTCAAAGTCACCTAGGGATCACACGCATCTAAGTCGTCAAAGTCACCCAGGGATCGCACCCGGCCTCGGCCGCACCAACCCTTATACTAAATAGAGTTTAAGCATGTCTCCTTCCCCTAGCATAGGGCATAACTACCCCGCATGAGGTTTGATCCTAGATAGCCTTAGTGGTGAGGCCCATCCTCAAGCGGTTGTGCTAGAAGGACTTAAATATAATACATTATATATTAATATAAATTAATGATAAAAATAATAACAATAATATAAATGAATAATTTTATAACAAAATAAAAAAGATTTTCTTTATTAATAATACTATTAAAATTATCATTTAAATATTATTAATTAAATAATAATAATATTTACAATAAAAATTAAATAAATAAATAATAGAAATATTTAAAAAATAATAATATATAATAATTAATGATTATGATAATAATAATAATAATATAATAGTTTAATATAAATTAATTATAGTAATAATAAAGTAAATAAATAATAAAAATGTAAAATAATAATAATAATAACAATAATAATTTTAAAATAAAATAAAAATATTATTACTATTATTATTATTAAAAAATAATAATTATATTAATAATAATATAATAAAACGTTAATAATATTAATAACCATAAAATGTATATTATTATTAATAATAAATAATAACAATAATTATTAGCATTAATAATATTATTATTTTAATTAAAAAAACATTGTTAAGCATTGATAATTAATAACGTAAAATAATAATAATTGATATTATTATCAATAATAATTAATATTATCAATAATGATAATGATGATGATGATTAATGTCCACTAAGACCAATGTGGCCTATCAGACCTCAAGAAAATAAAAAGAAAAAGAATCTAAGTATGATTCTTCAAAATCTTGTTTCTATGATCAAAGAGAAGGGAAAGAAGTGCTCCAAGATCGCTATAGATGGGTTGGCTTAATAAGTCAAGAATATTCGAAGTGTGGAAGATGTTATGGAATTGAGAGAAGATGTGAGTAAGAGCCGCACAGTCTAAAATGAAGTGATCTTCATCTTCCACCTCCTTGTATCACAAATCTGATAGATTCTATCGTTCGAGGGAGTCTTGGTAATAGACCACCACTCGCTCTCACTTCAAAGTTCATGAGAATTAGTTCTTATCCTAGCGATGTTCATTTTTTTCTTAGTTCTCATCAACATGGAGAGATCATTTTGGTTATCAAGGGTGGGGTTGATCACCTCCTTATAGTATCTTAGCTTCCTTTTAACCTCCAACTCCTTATCCTCCCACATCTTGTCCTTAAACTTGGAGGTAATAGTATTTTTGACACTATATTTTCTTCCCATACTGATCTCCTCCTTAATTCCCAAATGGTTGAGCCAAGGCTGGGCATCCTTATGCCACCCACGCTTGAGGTGAAGGTGGGAGTTTCGACTAAAGTTAAAAGCAATTTTTGGGAGCCTTTTGGATTCCAGGCTGTAAAGCTTCTTCTTATTCATCAAATATCTAAACATAGCCATACTCTTAATGGAGGACATACCAAATTCGATCAAGAGGATAGGATGGGGGTATTTCCCTTGATCTTTAGGTTGTAGGTTACGAACTAGTTTTGAATCATCTCAATCTTGCTCCATGACTCTTTGGAGATACTACAACCCGAAAATCCACATTCGTATAAGAAAATAGGGGTGACGAGAGTCTCAAAGAGTAACCTCTTTTTACTCCAAATGTAAAGATCGATCGACTTACAATTGTTTTTAAGCTCATAATAAGTTTTCCATCCTCCAATAATCCTTTTCTCAATGCTATAATTCTATTTGAGTTGATGATAAGAGTCAATACCAAAATATTTATAAGAAGAAACCTGCTCTAAGCATTGGTTATTATAAACTAAACTACCATGGGTTATATTTTTGGATTTAATGATCATGAATTTAGTCTTGTCGGTATTAATATCATACCCATCTTGGAGAAGTAGACATAAATAATCCTAAGCTGCTTGTCTAGGTCATCATGGAATTTTGTAGTAAGGAGAACAAAGATTACACAAGCAAGCTTGATGCCCTTGCATCACATTGTTTCTAGATATTCCTCTATCTTATCGATATATATCCAAAAAAGTGTAGGGGATAGGCGAAACCCTTTCTTAACTCCGATATTTCATTTAATGTCTTTAGACCACCCTTCATTTGTCTTAAGCTTGGCAGTGACAATATCGTAGAGACGGATCACAACAATCCTCAGCTGAGGAGGAACCATGATGTCTTCAAGTGTCTCCCAAAGTTTATCACGAGGAACAATGTTGAAATATTTTCTAAAGTCCACAAAAAAACAAAAGATATTAAATTTACTATTGTTAAATTCCTCTATAATGATTTTGACAGTGAAAGTATGGTTGATAGTGGAGTGATGTCTCCTAAAACCAACTTGTCCTTTAGCTCTTTTTCCCTGGCTTTCAAGCCAAAGGCTAACCTTCTTTTAAAAAATGAGCCCATATGCTTGGCCAGGATGTGACTAATCATAATGGTCTGGTAGTTAGAAGGAACACTTTTGTCCCCATTTTTAAAGATAGGCACAATAAGGCTTTGCGTCCAAAGTTGAGGGAAGCCATGCTTTACAACCAAAATGAGAAACTTGTGGAGATGAGAAATGAGTATAGATTTTCCCATTTTAAGGATCTCATCTTGGTATCCTTAAACATATTTATCTTTCCCATTAGCGAGCTTATAAACTCTAGACTCAATGTCTTCGAGAGAGAATACATCCTCCTTAATAGTAGTGTTTAAGTTGGTACCCATAGTGTCGAGAGAGTCATACAAATTCTTAATATAGCTTTCCCAATCTTCTAAGGGGATATAATGATTATCTTTAGTTTTACGAACAAGCACACTCCACCATAATTTTTTGGGCGCAACTTTAGAAAGATGGAGAAGATGACCTTGTATTTTATTAATATAAGACCTCTTCTTACTCTTGATGAGATCTTTGTATATATTGATACTTTGGAGCTTAATTATTTCATTAGGAGAGTCTCTGATCACTTTTCTGACAATTTTACGTAAAAACTGCATTCTTTGTTCTATATGCAAGTCCTTAGAATGCTTATACAATATATGTTACATCCTAAAACAATGGGATGTGAAGTTGAAAAAGTGAATATTGTGATAGTGCTAAACACATTTATAGAAAATAAGTTATTTTAGTATAACTGTTACGTCTAAATTACTTCCCTGCTATGAAATTAGAACTTCTTATTTTTATTATTTCTATATATTTGGTCTAATTCATATGGTTGAAACAGGGAAAATGAACACAAGAATAACATATATCATTAAAGACAATGATAAATTTTCTCAAACGTTCATTTCTATTCTATTTATGGTCATTTGATTATTTTTACATTATACAGTCCTTTGTTTTCTTTTTGGCTATATATTTTTATATTCTATAACTAATTTTTTTTTCAATTTTGATGAAACATATAACACTTAGAGATTCACGACAACAATTGCAAAGAAAAAAGTACTTTAATTTTTTTTATTAAACATTTATATGTGTTGAAACTAAAATATGTTTAGAAATTTTCCTATATGCATAGAAATCACATTCTATCTAATAACTATGATCTTGATATTAGAATATTATCAATTAAAATGTCTTTTTAAACACTGATTTTAATGTATTATTTGCAAATAGATAAAATATATCAGATTTGAATAATGTGACAATAGAGATGAACTAGAAAGTAGAAATAACAATGAGCACTATTATAGAAACAAATATCACAAAATAAAAAGAAAAAAAAATAGAAAACAACGAAGAAACAAAAGCAAATAGGTAGTATTATTTTTTATTTTTTTTAATTAATTTCAATCCAATGCTCATGGCTAGGAAAAAAAAAAATCAAGCCTAAACCATTATTGATCAAATATATTTATAAAGACACTCTCTAACACTATCCTTTATTTTAGGTTTTTTTTTTATTAAGAAATATTCACAATCATCTTCCTTTGTGATCATTCCTCCAAAGCTAACGAAAACCATCGTAATAATATTTCTATTCTTTATTTAAGTTTTTTTATTAAGAAATATTCACAATCATCTTCCTTTGTGATCATTCCTCCGAAACTAACAAAAACCATCATAATAATATTAAAGACATCAAGCCTAAACCATTATTGATCAAAGATATTTGTAAACACCCTCTCTAACACTATTCTTTATTTTAGTTTTTTTTTTATTAAGAAATATTCACAATCATCTTCCAATCATCTTCCTTTGTGATCATTCCTCCAAGCCTAAACCATTATTGATCAAAGATATTTGTAAACACCCTCTCTAACACTATTCTTTATTTTATTTTATTTTTTATTAAGAAGTATTCACAATCATAATAATTTTCCTTTGTGATCATTCCTCCAAAAGTGAAAATGTGAAGCTGGGTTACACTTTTTACCCTTTTTTGAGAAAAAAAATTTCATTTTTTTTCTGTTTTTCAACTTTCTGCAAACTATAACAATTTTTCTGTGCAGAATTTCATTTTACGATAAAAATAAAATTTGTGAGAATTTTTTTTAGCTTTCTATTACTTATTTTTTGAAATTTTTTTATGCAGATTTGATATGTCAACTTAGCGTTTCTTTGAGTGTGTGTTTCTTAACAATCAAAGGATTCATAAGAAGTCATGTTATGTCGCAATGCTATATTCATTGAAAATTTGTGTTTTTGAAAAAACAAAATGTGTTACAACAATCTAGATAGAGTCTACTTTGTTTTCGTCATATTTACAAAGCCAATGGATGCATATCATAATTACTAGAATTTTTTTGAACTGGTCCAATACGAAAAACTGCGTATTTTGGATATGTTTCGCGTGGCAAGAAATTTCTTAACATATAAGTTATAAACTAAAAATCTAAAAGCTACCCATTAGAGTCGATGGACCAATGTAATGCCCCATAATTTTTTCAATTTTTTTTATAATGTATTTTGGGAGATACAAAATTTTGATTTCACTGAATCACAATGACCCTCAGAAATTGTTTGCACCCATTTTATTAGAAAAATAATTAAAATTAATAAATGTTTACGAAATTCCATAAAATTTATATTTCCTGAAAGTAGATTCAATTCTGAAAATGCTTGTCTTGGTTCCGACAGTTAATTAACAACCTTTCATGGAGTTTAATCAGTCCAAAGTTGCAGAACCGTTTTCAGAGCCTAGTTTTTGCGTAATTGGTGACGCGTTAATTTGGCTGAACTTTTAGTCCAAGTTCGGCCGAACTATGTTTTCCGCTTACGAGTCGTTAAATCTAACGTGTTAATAGTTCGGCCGAACTTTTTATCAAAAGTTCGGCTGAACTATTGTGTAACTCTCCGTCGGCCGGAAAGTTTTGTGGAGCCCCCTACTAAAAACACATTTCGCGTCAATATAAATTGCCGCGAAATGATTCACAATTTTCGCACATTTCGCACATTTCGCACTTCATCTCATTTTACAAAGACTTGGTTTGGGTTCAAAAACTTTTCTTCAAAGTTTGGGTTTAAAGAATTTTTTTGGAAGACATTTTTTGGAGGCGACGTGATTTTTCTTGGAGGTATGTACGTGTTTTGTGTTGAAGTAAATCTTTTGAGCTTCTTTGTTCAAAAAATTTTCTTCAAAGTTTGGGTTTAAAGAATTTTTTTGGAAGACATTTTCAGTTCAAAAAATTTTCTTCAAAGTTTGGGTTTAAGAGCATTTCTTGAAAGCAAATTGATTTTACAATTTTGGGTTTAAAGAATTTTTTTGGAAGACATTTCTTGGAGGCGGCGTGAAGGTATGTACGTGTTTTGTGTTGAAGTACGTGTTTTGTGTTTTTTAAAGTGTGTGTTTTGGATTGGAGTACGTATTTTTTACAAAAAAATTACACTGAATTTTTTTAAAGATTTTTTTAAATTAAATCTTTTGTGATATTTTTTGTAATTGAGTTGTTGTCTAGTTTTTTGAAGGAAATTTTTTGAACTTCATACCCTATTATCATGGGAAATCTAAGAACTTGTGCGAGAAAATATGATCTAAAAAGAGACCCTGAGGCACGTAGAGAAGAGACGAGACAATATTGCAAAAAAAAGTTAGAAGCCCTCTCAAATATTGAAGAGGAAAATCAACCTCAAGCAGAAATTGAAGTAGGTATGTAAATGTAAATATTATGATCTATTAATATATTTTTAAAGTTTTCCCAATGTAAAATGTGAAGCTTAATTTTTATTTGATGAACTGGTTTGAAAAATATTTTGTTTAATGTAAACAGACACAGATATTCCTCAAAATATTGAAGAATAAAATCAACCTCAAGCAGAAATTGAAACAGGTATGTAAATGTGAATATTATGATCTATTGATATATTTAAAATTTTCCTAATGTAAAATGTGAAGCTTAATTTTTATTTGATGAACTAGTTTGAAAAATATTTTGTTTAATGTAAACAGACAGAGATACTCCTCAAAATATTGGAGAAGAAAATCAACCTCAAGAAGAAATTGAAGCGGGTATGTAAATGTAAATATTATGATCTATTGATATATTTAAATTTTTCCTAATATTTATTGACATTTATTAATTTAGTTATTTATTGAATATGTACTATTTTTTTGAATATGTACAGATGAAATCACTATCGATAATGAGATGTTAGAAAATGTCGACACTCACACATATGGAGATAAAAAACCTGACCATGTTATACGATATCGTGTCGATAGAATTTTTGAAAAGTATTTCAAAAATGAGCAAGTGACAATTCAAGCTCAAATGTTGAAAGGTCTCCTATCATCAAGGAAATTAAAAGAAGCGACGACACTATTGGGTATTCGAAAATCAACCAAAGATAAAAAAATGAAAGAAGAGGTGATAAAAAATATGAGTAGTGCTATAGAGTCAATTAAGATATCTAGAGATAAAGATGTTTCAAATATACGTAGAGGAATACAGATGGCAATGGTTCCACCAAGTACTCAAGAGAATCGTTTGATAACATCTATGGCACGAGCACTGGGAACCTTGCGAAAAAATCTGCACAAACATCGAAAATTTCGACTGCAAATAGATGTAAATGATGAACTCGCTTGTTGGAGAGCTATTTGTAGGCAACCATACAAAGATAGACTTGGAGAAGATGTTAAAAAAATAATATATGAATATTGGAAGAACAATTCGCGTGTTTCACCAACTGCAAGACATGTGATGCGAAGAAGAATAACACGAAATCAATATGAAGAACATGAAAAACATCTCTTGGAAACCACTCAGATAGAGTTATTCAACAAGTTCAAAGAAGAGAATCGTCAAATTCATGTTTCACTCAGTGCTTTTGTTCAAAAAAAACCATGGTATGTAAAACCTATCACCGTACGCGACACTTGTTGTTTCCGTTATCATGTGGAATTTGAGTTATATTATGACACATTCCTTGATTTCAGTAGAACATTATGGAAGGATTCACCTCCTCCTTCCACTATCCGTGATTTCATATCTCAAATTCTATGTGAAAGAGAAAGCGATGAACTATTTTACAAAAATAAATGTGTTGGTGGTAAAAAATGCGATGATTGTGGAAATTTGACTAAATTTCAAAACAAATATCGTATTGATATAAATGATCAATCATTTTCCAACATGAAAGTGAAATGGAAGATATATGAATATATCGGTACATCGATTCAAGGTGCAAATAGTGTTAAAAGAATCGAATTACGAGAAGACGAAATTTTTCTGATAGACTTTTTGAGAAAGTTTGAGGCAAAAATTTACAAATACACCAAGCATTCCCATAGAGCTCGATGGCAAGACTTGCAATTAAAAAAATCTCGTGAATTTTTTCCACCAGGGACCATTTTGTCAGTGATTGATTTTGCAGAAAACTACACATTTTTTCCACAAAAAGAAATTCAGAGTGAATACTATCATTCTGACCAAGTCTCCATGCTCGTCCATATTCTATATAGACACGTTGAACAAAATGTCGATCATATAGAAAGCACGAGTGAAAATCGACATATCATTAAAGAATATCACTTTTATATCAGTGACGATCGTACACATGATACATGTTTTGTACAACATTGTTTTGGAAGAATTTATGATTCATTGAAAAATCATGGAATAACATTCAATGAACATTGGATATGGTTAGATGGATGCGCAGGTCAATTCAAATCTGCACGATCATTTTTTTGGTTGTGTTGTCTTCATAAGAAAACCTGCATTAAACATTGTTGGAATTTATTTGAGACTGGCCATGGAAAAGGAGAACATGACGGTGCAGGAGCATGCATAAAACGAGTACTTCGAAGATATCAAATGAACCACTTTGCACGCCGACTTGTGAACGCTGAAGAAGTTGTTGAATGGTGCAAAAATGCTCTAAGCCATGAGATTAACCCATCAAGAGAAGTGCGAAGGTACATTCAATTTAATTTATATTGGAAATCTAATTTTAAACATTGTATATTTATCATGCAATGATTATTTTTAATTGTATTTTGATATCATATTTACAAATTCTTTGTCTAATTTTCCATATAAAGGTTTTTCTTGCATATTGGAAACGGAGACGTAGATAGATCAATTGGAAATAACGTTGAAACAATAAAAGGGACTCGAAAATTGCATTCAATTCAAGCAAAGTCGTCCACAAATGTGTTTGCATTGGATAAAAGAAAATATTCTTGTTTTTGTGATGTTTGCATAGACAACACAAAATCCAATGACGTTTGTGAAAACAAAATGTATGTGAACGATTGGAAACATACAAAGCTAAATACAAAGGGCAAAATGTCTGTTGCAATGTTTGAAGAAATGAAATAAGAGGAAACTACAATATCATCCGATGGTGATTGAGTTTCTGATCTTGTTAGAGAAGGCAACATTTGAATTACTTTCTAATGATTTAAAGATCTAGAAATAAATTTAAATATGCATAATTAAATGTTAAATTTATTTTATTGTGCAGGAGATGTTTTTGCTGTAATTGCACCTATTGACAATGATGGAAATGTGAAGTATTATTTGATGCGTTGCACTGAACGAAAAATGAAATTATTACAAGACTATAATGATCACGGATTTCAGTATGACAGAGGGTCTATTATACTGAAAGGTTGTTTTTTCAAACAAACTCGTCAAAGTGGAGACTTTGTTTACTTTGAAGACTATGAACCTGATTCCATAAGTTGTCAATATAGTCACTTGGTGTGTGCAGCACGCATAAAGTTAATAGAAGTTCAATCAAAGAAAAAATCAAAAATTAAGAAATGGAAAATGTCAAAATCCGATCATGAATGGATTATTGAGGATGGAATTCCATTAGAATTTTTTTGAGTGAAGTGTCCAACAATTTATTATCTTTGGATTAAATATGTTTTAGAACTTCCAGTACTCAACTAAAAATTGAGCTGCTTATGTTATTTTTGGTTTGCACATGTTACAAATTGTTTGGGTACAAGCACGTGCTCTAGTATCAACTGAAAGTAGTTTTTCTATACATGTGCATTGATGAAAAATGTTATATGTATTGGATATATATATATATATATATATATATATATATATATTCTAGAATGAAATTAATTGTTCTTGTATATGTTTTCCGACCGTATGGTACAAATTATTTCACTTTATTTTGTAAGGTCAGATTCGGTCCCCATATGGCCTAGCCTCCAAGGGACGAGATAAAAAGTGGTTGTCCCCACTTGCCCGAATCTCAACTTTTAAGTACAGTTTTACTGTTTATGTTAGGCATCTTACATTCAATGTCCTAGCCAAAGATAGATTCTCTTTGTTTCAAGTTTCCGGTAAAAGTTGTCACCGAATGACCTACTAGGATATTATAAATACTAGCTTTGTAAGATCATTTGGCATTCGGAAAAATTTGAAAGTCCTAAAGTCTGTCTGAAGTTTAGTTTCCCTGCTCTGCGTCTACGAAAAGTTTCTCGATCTGCTTGCATCACGGTTAGTTACATTGAAAAACTCTTTTTTCAATTAGAGCTCAATTGATACATGGTTAGTTGCATTGAAAAACTCTTTTTTCAATTAGAGCTCAATTGATACATGGTTAGTTGCATTGAAAAGCTATGTTCTTCCTATTGGAAAATTTTTCATTCAAACAAAACTACATGGAGAGATTATTCACCAAAATACATGTCATATCCACTATTTGTCTCTCCTAAAAATTCCCATTATTTTATTAAAATATATGATTTTATCTCACCCAACTATCACATGTTCCTAAATTTACTCCTAATTGTTCCCTATGCCCTAAATCTACTCCTAATTGTTCCCTATGCTGCTTTTCCCTTAATTATTTTTAGAAATTTATTTTCATAGATCCATCATAATTATGGATCTATCAAGCATCAATAGGGATCAAATATCTACAGGTGAAAACCTCTTTTTTGAGTGCAAAAATTGAAGAAAGGTTTGCACCTCAAGAGATTTGATCCCTCTCGGTGCTTGATAGATCCGTAGTTAAGATGGATCTAAGTTGGTTTCAGTCATGTGCAACCAAGTAAAAACTATCGATAATATGAGAAACATATGATTAATTTTATCAATAATATGTAAATACATCTAATATTAATATATCCATTTTAAATATGCTAAATATGTAAATGAGATTTATCAAGTCATTTTAATTTAAATTTTCTTAGTTACCTCAATTTGTTGAGATGATAAATATTGTAGAATAACTTTAATAATGGAAAATGATCAAATAAAATATTTGAATGGAAAGTGACAATGTAATAATATTTAATGATAGAATGTGAATAATTAGAATGTAATCAATTACAAATAGCATTTATTGTGATCAATCTTAAATCATTTTCTTCTTCTATTCTTATTGTCACCCTTATTAGTTTTTTCACCTTTCCGTATCGATTATATTAAAAAGAGAAGTAAAATCATACATCATAAACCATTTAAATGTTAGCTCGAACTCTTGTAGTAAACACCATACATCATCTCTCTTGTTCTCCAATATTATTAGGTTTAATTATTATAACACAAAAATCGTTCTACATTGTCAATAATTTTTTGCGCTTACACTAAAATCAATGAACACTATTAATCCAATGTCTTTACAAGTAATGTACCATCATGCATGCAATTATATCAAATTAGAAATCAACATATACAATGAAATCAATGGGGATTGTCTTGTTACAAGTAACATAATTTCAATTTACCATATGTGCAAATGTAGGTTGAAACCACCCCAAAATTGGTTTTAAAACCCTTTTTATTATATATTGTGCAACATTAAAACATTAAACATTTAAAGTTCATTAAATATCACATGCAAAATTTATATTGAAACCATCCAAAACTTGAGTTTTAAAAACTTCACATGCCATGCCAATTATAATTCAAGTATCCGACAAAAAAATTTAACATTAAATATCACATGCCAAATTTAGTTAAGATGACAACATTACTTCACATTCACATACCAAAAGTACTAAAACCATCCAAAAATTAAATAAAACAAACTATATAATGACAATTTGTAATAAAATATGTCCAAAAATTGTAAATATCACTTGAGTATCAGACTGTATCAAGTTTAACACATTTTAAAACCATCTAAATCTTGAAATCAAATCTACTGTAAATCATGTCCATCGAATGGAGGATCTATGTCGGGTCTCAGTCAGCACCCTATCACATTGAAACCTACATACACAATGCACATGTATTTGAACATTAAAATTTGAAGTTTTAAAAATGAATGAGAATATATATATCTAGAACTTCATGTAAAAAACAAAATATAACAAAAAAATCACGCAATACCTCATAAGGTTCTCTCTCCATTTGATGAATAGGTTCTCCCATACGAAAATCTGCAGTGGTAAACTGTACAATATACATGTACAGTTAAATATAAATATAAATAAATAAATAAATAAATAAATATATATATATATATATATATATATATATATATATAATTTATATAATTTATATAAATTAAAAACTTTCAAATGAAAATGCACATGTACATATATAAACTTATTTTTAATAATATTAAAAAAAGGAACTAAAGACAACTTGTTCAAATGCTGTGGATGTTCCTATCTCCATCGCTAGAGTCCCCGGATTAAAGAAATCTTCTATAGGAACCTAAATTCAAAAAATTTTAAATAACTCAAAATATAGATCTCTCTCTCTATATATCTCAATTTTTAATGGAACTTTTTGAGGTAGAATATATATATATATATATATATATATATATATATATATATATATATATATATATATATATATATATATATATATAAATTTCAAACATAAATTTTAAACTTGTGAAAAATTGTCCATACTTGTGGCTCATCTCTCAATGAAGTAGAAGGTACATCTCCTAAGGAAGAAGAAGGTACCGCCATCCCAAAAATATCAGACGAAATCGGTACTTGTTAAAACATTTTATCAAATTATATATATACATACATGTACATGTGTGGCAACAATTATTTATTTTAGAGTCACTTAAAAAACACTAACATGTGCCAACATATCATGATGGTTAGACCCATCTGCATCATTTGAACCGGAGGACCCAAACGTAATATTAACATCCAACATCATTCACGAGCGCAAATGGTGTTTTAACATATAATCATACGTACATTAGATTAATGTACATACAAATAAATGTATACATGTACATACACATGTATTTATTACAAATTGTACACATATATATGTAAAAATAATTTCAAACCCTAAGGTCACTAACACATACCGTTCCAGTGCCCTCCTCCTCATGAAAAATTAGGTCCTGTAGACCATTGCGACAATTTATTGCATATGTTCGTAGATCTTCAACATTCATGTTGTAAATCTCCTCATCTCTACAATAAAAAAAATTGGCACGTGCATTTTCACATGCTATTTGTCGATTTAAACAAAGACCGACTCCTCTCAATCCGCTCTGAACATTGTCGATTAAAACATCTCTTGCTTCTCGACTTATTTGAGAAGTCGCATCCAACTCTAACCGTAGAGTTTCGACTCGAAACGGTCGACTCACCAATGGTGGCGCAGGGCGAGGAAACTCCACATCTCACTTAGCGCCCTTACGTTGATATAATCGACCTCTCCCCGGGCCAAAAAATTCTCAAGGAAGGTCATTGTAGTCGGGTTTCATACCCAAAAAAAATTCTGCATAAAACATTTGTGCAAAATAAACAGGAACCTCATCGTTCCATGGAAGCCTTCCAAAGGCCACAAGATGTCGATCATACAAAAAACGAGCTTTTTTTGGGTGCTTGAAATACTGCACTTCAACATTTTTCTTTTTGGCCCTTCCTTATAATTAAACATTGACTTGGCATCTTCTCTTGTAACTCTTTGTTTTATGTCCTGCTATTTATCGGGACCTATCACTGTTTCTTTTCTCTGTCTCATAAGTTCTACAAAAGAATCAGTCGTTGGCCCCTTATTTCTGTACACTTTTAACATTTCACGCAGTGAATGTGTAACTATTTCAAGGCTTTGTCTACTCTCGGTGGGAACAAAGCCTCGAGATCTCTTTGCAATTTTGCATGAAGGCTTTGACACCTTTGTAAGGTGCATTCCGCCATGTTCGTTTCCCTTATTTATGCTCCATTAATCTGTGGGGATAAGTTGTCTTGGGTTAATGGCCCTTCTTCTTGAATGTAGCGGGCTGCCCTACATCTATTTTGACCACTAGTTTGAACATTTTCGGCCTCTGCATCAATATATATAAAATTTCTTATATTAGAAAAAACACATGTAAAAAAAGTTGTACAAATTTAATGAAAAAATATTGAAATTGATGGCAACCTTGACGTTATTGGTTAGCATCTTCTCCAACATGACCCTGCTGAGAACCAGACCCAGAATGACCCTGCTGAGAACCAGACCCAAAATGACCCTGCTGAGAACCAACAACCATTGATTGGCCTTCGGGGGAATAAATATCACCCCCTTCCAGCACCATGTTACCTCGACCGGTTGAACCTTGGCCACGCTCCATTGATGGAGTAGAAAGCCTTCTCCTCTTGCCTCCTAAAAATTAAAATATGAAACTTGTTAACAACTAATTTCACTCACAAAGTTAGTAAAAAAATCAATTCCATATGTACACATGTATGTAGATTTAAGATTATATTTAAATACCCTGAACATCCTCCGATCCCCGAGACTCCATATGGGATTCGATCTCTTTGTCTCATCCTCCATGATATATATCTATTGGTCGACATTCACAAAATAGATTTCAAAATCAATTTGTAATATAGTGTACACAAATTATGTAGAACACAACTTTCAAAGCAATGATTGATGTGTGAAACTCAATTTAATCGACAAAGAAATTATAAAAATGATAAGTTCACCAAATTGCACTTTACATGGTGGGAGCACACTTGGTATAGAATTTACCACTTATACACTTTATTTTGTGGGAGAAATGACACATGTACATAGTTTACCTTAAAGTTGTTATGTTTTATGGATATTAAAATGAAGAACTTCTATTTAGATCCATTCAAGAGATTGAATGTAGGGGCATTTACTAGATATGTCACCTTTCATCAAAGATGAGATCTAGAGGGTACCTGGCCCTTTACAGACTCTGCCTATAGAACTTGTAGAAGTAAACAGTAGTGGCATTAACAATATCAAAGAACGTTTTCATGCTCAGACATGGGAATGTGTCTCTTTCCCTACGTAGAAAATTAGTTCAAGGTAGTTAATATTCATAGACATGTCATCAAGCAGGTCAATGTGATCATCCAAAACTTACTTTTCATGAAATTAGGCTTGGAATCCTCTAAAAAATGGTGGATGGAATTGAATGGGAACTAGGTTGAAAATTTGGCTACAAAATATATGCTAGTGAATAACACTTACAGGATTTATGCAACTTAAATAAAGTGGGAGAAATGTTTTCTCCTCGAGGTTGTCAATTGGGTGTGTAATACCAACTTCACACATTTCCTCATAAGTTTCTCTCTTAGGTTTCAATGTAATTTAGTCGCCTTACCTTATTAGTTAGATATTTTCAATTTCCCAAAAAGTTCACTGATTTTTCCTCCTACCATCTCTCCCTCTCTCACTCCCCAAATTATTGTCATCGGAAACAAGGTGTAATATGGATCTAGAGCAATGCTTGCACCATATATTTGTCATAGCTGCTAATGGAAATTGGAGTCATGTATCATGGTGTGTTGTTTCAATCCACTGAATCCTAACCCTAACATAAATGCTTTTATTCTTTTTTGCAGGATTTAGTTGGTTATATTAAAATTCAGTTTAATTTAAAATTCTTGGCTTAGTGGCATGAACCAAACATATTTTACATGTATTAAATGAGGAATTTCGCTCTCCCAATCATTTCTAAATCACCCATATCACCAAGAAAACATGTTTTAAAAGAACGTACTTTGGTATGGGAAAGACCTTAGGTTTCAAATATTATAAGATTGGATAATATTATAAGATTGGTAATTATATTATTTTATATATTATATTTTGATGCTCAGAGAGGCAGCATTGAAAGAATCAACTTGTAGGGTCATTTTAATGGTGGGTGGAGAATTGGGGTCTAAAACCTTTTGGAGACATTTTGAGGAATTAAATGACATTTCTAAGGGTGAAACGATTATCCCTTGTGCCGAAATCTTGACCATTATTCTACATTTAAAGACATACCCAATGGTGCAAGAAAAACATCAATCGAAGTTCATTCAAAATTTATGCCTTTAGTAAGTTGACCTATCATGTTGACCACCATGGTACGAGAGAATGAGATTTCAGCCCCATTACTCATGCATGGAAAGCTAGCTACATGTGGGATTTTATCACTTGACTCTAAAAGGTCTAAAATCACAAACCTCGTTAATGGTTGACAGAGTCAAATCTTACACCTAATTGGATATCACGCTATGTTAAATACTTGGCCACTAGGAGGAATAAGAGTTCCATTTTGTGTTATTGTATTTTGTTCCATAGTTGATAATACAACTAGGAGTGTGAAGTTAGAGAGAAAAATTTATGAAGTTAAGTTTTTATAGCAACCTTACACGCTAAAATTCGATAGCTAACTCTAGAGCATGTTTACATTTTTGTGTTCTTTTTCTCCGATAAGGATTTCCTAGGGAAACAAGAGTCTAGAGTATCATTACTTTTTAGGGTTTCTTGTCTCCCATAAGGATTCATAGGAAAATAATTGTATTGATTGTCTAGAGATATATGTATGTGCATGTTTCATTATATTCTCTATTTCTTACATTGTGTTTCATTATATTTTATATTTCTTACATTTCTTCCCTCCTATTTTCTTTCCACTCAAGGTTTATAAAATAACATGAGAAGCAACATGAGACTTGGAACAATCATTTTCATTAATTATATGGAAGGCAAGAAGGATTATATACCCTTAAGCTTAAACTTATGTAGTTTGTCAATTTTTATCATATATTTTTTGGTAAGGGTAAATGTTTTTTTATCTATAGTACAAGTCATGAGTTCCCCAATTTTACCTTATATGTAAAGGATGATTCTAGGAATACTACAATTTGTACTTGGTTTTTTATTGTGATGATGCCCTGTCCTAATCTAGACATAAGTGATGATGGTCTTCTCCAAATCAACTCATGTATCCTCATTAAATTTATACAAACATTTCAAATTCATATTTTCTTTCATAAAATTCTAGGAATATTAGAAGAATCAGTAAAAAGTGAGATAACCATCTCAATATGCCCCCCATAATTCATTTTATAAAAGATAAATTTGTAAAATCCTTTCGGTAATAATGGCCGTTATTAATTAGTTAAAAAACATAATATATAATAAAAAATTGAGAAATAAAATTTTTGATGAAAATGTGCTATGAAAGTAAAGGTTTAAAGGAACAAATGTACAAGGCATAGTTGAGCCAAATTATTATCTATTTATTGAACTAGAAAGGACATATAATTATTACACATGTTTAATTTACATTCAAATTCGTCTTTGATTTATCTCCTATAGCTTAATGTAATGCTAGATATATAATTTAAGTTGAAGGCCCATGAGATAAATATGACTTCTATGTGACATTTGTATTGAATCATCTATTTGTTGTGTTATATGAACATAATTGGTACGAATATCTAAAGAGTCCAAATGCTCATTCAAGACCATATGTAATCCTCATCTAACTTAGCCAGATTTACCAGCTACTATATTTGAGTTGGCTAGCTCCTTTTCAAGATATTATGGTTATCCAAGAGGGGATATAAAAAATGAAAAGAACGATGTTGTTGTAGGTTATCCAAGTTGAACATAGAAACAGTGGAAAAACCTAAGGAAAAACTATGTTTCCAGGTCGAATCTTTGTAGAGGTTCCAGTACCTGAGAGTAAAATCCAGCTTGGGGCTGTTAAATTCTAACTGGACTGGTAATTGTGCTAGGGAGCAGAAATAGGATGTAATGTCCTCTTCTCACGGTTGGGAGTCTTGTTTTTCATGTGGATTCAACCAAACATGTTGTACATATTAAATGAGGACATAATTATTACACCTGTTTAATTTACATGAACAAATGCTTCTTTGATTTATCTCCTATAGCTTAATGTATTATACTACATATATAATTTAAGTTGAAGGCCCATGAAATAAATGACTTCTATGTGACATTTGTATTGAATCATCTATTTTTTGTGTTATATGAAAATAATTGGTACGCATATCTAATTTACATTACTAATATGTCATGCTTCTTTAATTTATCTTTTATGGATGACCGGAGCATCCCTTTTTAATCTATCCCTTTTGACTTCGGGTATGTGGGCAATATTCATCTGCATTATTTTGTATCATAAAGTAGTGAGTAAAATTGTATTCCATTTTTGTCAATGTTAAGGTTAAGCACATGGATTAAAGTTTTATATATATTAGATGAGGAGGCTATGTATTACATATGGTCTTGAATGAGTTTTTAGACTCTTTAGATATATATCTAAAGAGTCCAAATGCTCATTCAAGACCATATGTAATCCTCATCTAACTTCACTAGGGATTTGCAATACTATATTTGAGTTGGCTCGCTCCATTTCAAGATATTATGGTTATCCAAGAGGGGATATAAAAAATGAAAAGAAGGATGTTGTTGTAGGTTATCCAAGTTGGACATAGAACCAGTGGAGAAACCTAAGGAAAAAATATGTTTCCAGGTCGAACCTTTGTAGAGGTTCCAGTACCTAAGAGTAAAATCCAATTTGGGGTTGTTAAATTCTAACTGTACTGGTAATTGTGCTAGGGGGGAGAAATAGGATGTAATTTCCTCTTCTCACGGTTGGGAGTCTTGTTTTTCATGTGGATTCAACCAAACATATTGTACATATTAAATGACGAATTTCTCTCTCCCAATCATTTCTAAATCACCTATATCACCAAGAAAACATGTTTTAAAAGAACATACTTTAGTATGGGAAAGACCTTAGGTTTCAAATATTACAAGAAGGTTTTTGATATCGTTGAGAGAATGTGGAAAATAGAATCCATAAACAAATTATTTTTCAAAACGTATTACTTTCAAAGTATCACCAAGGAATGTACAAGGGTGTTCAATGAATTAACGCTATTTATTTAAATCCATGATGTATATCTTACTCATAATTTTAACAAATTATTAAATAATGATCTAGATTGGATAATTATATTATTTGTCGTATATTTTGATGCTTATAGAGTGAAAAAACTGAAAGAATCAACTTGTAGGGTCATTTTAATGGGGGGTGGAGAATTTGGGTCTAAAACCTTTTGGAGTCATTTTGAGGTATTAAATGACATTTCTGGGGGTCAAACGATTATCCCTTGTGCCGAAATATTGACCATTATTCTACACTTAAAGACATATATCCAATGCTACAAGAAAAACATCAAATGAAGTTCATTCAAAATTTATGCCTTTAGTAAGTTGACCTATCATGTTGACCACCATGGTACGAGAGAATGAAATTTTAGCCCCATTACTCATGCATGGCAAGCTAGCTACATGTGGAATTTTAACAAGACTCTAAAAGGTCTAAAATCACAAACCTCGTTAATGGTTAACAAAGTCAAATCTTACACCTAGTTGGCTATCACGCTATGTTAAATACTTGGCCACTAGGGGTAAATGTTTTTTTATCTATAGTACAAGTCATGAGTTCCCCAATTTTACCTCATGTAAAGCATGATTCTAGGATTACTACAATTTGTACTTGGTTTTTTATTGTGATAATGCCCTGTCTCAATCACTTGGCCATCTCTTGATGGGTAGTTAAATCTTTATAACAATACTTAATTAAAATTTATATCTATTTGTATTATGTGAAATTATGTAAAAAATGGTATACTACTTTTCATAAAATTGGGTTGAGTTTATCATATATTTCAATGAAAGTTGATTAAATATGTTTTCTTTAAAAGGATCTAACAATTTTGGTAAGGTATGAATTTGCAATTTTGTGTGGCTCTCTATCAACCTTCACTTTCTCATTTCTAGAAAAATCTACTCTTACCCAAGTCAAATCATGTTGAATCGGAAAACTATGTATTGTTGACTTATATACAACACATTAAGATGTTCAAAAATGATTGTGGAATAGAAATTAAGATAAATAAAAATCATCACACTATTGTATCGTGCACTAATTTATTCGACATGTGATAATGAAAACGTGAAAAACTGTTAATATAGTCACAGTTTTAGGTAAGAAACAAAATTTAATTTAGTTACCATAAGGTAGCATAATGGTTGAATTTATAGTTATCGAACCCCAAAATATTTGGTGCCAAAAATTGTGACTATCACTTCTTTATTGACTTAGCATTGGATTCGTAGTCTTTAGGACGTTGTTCATTCTGTAATGTGGCTTTCAAGATTTTTCAAGGTTTTCCCAACCCATAGACAATGACCATGACTCTCACTCCTCACTACTTTTGATCTTCCTTTCATGACAGAACTCTGTGTTAAACTTCAGTTGTCCTAGTTACTTCATTATCACTCATATAAGAAAATGTTTTAAGATGTAGTTAGCATATCCTTAAATGGATGCAATGATCTCACAATACAAAATTGGAGTCATAGTTAGCAAAAACTTCCTCAAGGTAACTTCCCTAGAACCTTAGTGTAATTTAATCCAAAACGAGGTCATACTAATGTGGCATGTATAGTTGTAATCATATGCAGTAAAATTGTGTACAAATACCTGTGTTAAGTTCTATGAATTAATAGTAATTTAGAACCTATCATTTATTCAAGATTCAACCTATATGTGCATGATTAACAATGATCATATTAGTCCTATAATTTGGTATACACACTGGCAAAATAAAAATTCATAATTTCATCTCTTACGACATATCAATGGTCCCTAGGAACTTTGCTTCATCATTTAAAATATTGTCTTCATCAACTAACAATGATTGTTGCAACAACATTTTCCTCACCATTTCCATGGATTGCAACATTAAAACTATCCTTCCTATTCACATAAATTGTTAGTGGTAATGGCACTACCATAGGCTACCCAAAAGTGGAGAATATGTGCTCCATGTCATATTTCTTACTTGGAAAACACAAGTTATTCCAGTATGGTATCTTGGGAATCCTAAAAGGAAGAAACCTTTGACGATATGAGATCATTTCATATAACCCAAGAACAAATTTAGTTCCTAATATCTTCACGATTTAAAAAATACCAGGTAAGGAGGCTCATTACTAGAAATGTAGAGATCCTTACTCTTAAGTTAAATAAAAAATTGAAACACAGGTTCTTATTTTTTGTGGGTTGGATTCTGTTGCATTTCCTTTATTTAGAAAAATATATTTATGAAGGGAGCATCAGTCACTTATGATCCATACCGATCCCTCTAATGCACATGAGTAATGCGTAAGAGTTTTTTTTTTTTTTTCAACAAAGAAAAAACACTGTTTTTATATTTATGTGAAAAACAGTTCATCAGTCTAAGCAATATCCTCTGGTAGGAAGATACCCTATGCTTAGGTGAATAGGGTAATCCATGGCAGAGGGGAGAAAAAGAGGCACATCCCCCTACAGGAACCTGTAAAGAGGCCTAAGGAGATCCAATTGATATCAAAAATACAATATAGCCCATGCCTACAAGCAAATAAAAGATACTATCCTGGCGAAAATACATCAGGTCGCAAATGACCCAGGGATAAAAGAAAAGAAATTGTGCAGCAGAGAATAAAGTGACATATATACAGACCAAAATGTCACAGAGGAAAAGAGAGCGCCCTGTACTCTATCATCCAGATTGATCCCAATATAAAAGCAGCTCATCTAGTCATGACAGAAATGGGGACATCCTGTTGCGACCTAGAGTGAACACAGAAAGCAGTCAAGGCATGTATACCAGTTAACAAAATCTGGAGCTGATCAATTGACCGTTCGGTGAGCCGTTCAATAGAAAGAAATACCCTGTACAGATGAGGAGGGCTATACACCAGAAACGATTTAGAGAATCTGCAGGGTCCAATAGATAGAGAGACATCCAGCCACACAAGAATCTAAGGATATAAACCCAACTTTTGAGTGCCAAGTAGCATCCCCAGGAAAAGAAGATGTATAATGAAGGTTCGAATATCCTAAAACCAGCAGGCACGTTCCTACCTCAATACAAAAGTCCCCATAGATACTCGGGAAGAAAAGGGTCAGTGAAACAATCAACAAAGGCAAAAACCAGCCCCAAAAATAGATACAGAGACCAGTGTGTGGATAAGCAGCCCATCAATGTGAATTACACATAAAAATCACGATCAATAAACATTATTGTAGGATATATTAATTCATAATGCAATTTATCTAGGAAATGATTAGATTTTATTGTATGTTTCAATCAGTAATTGAGTGACTGTAAATAATTGAAGCATGTTGCAAGTTTTGATTTTCCTAACTTATAAGGATTGCTAGGAATTACACACATAAATAGATATGGATTTATATCTACAATACCTGTCATGAATGCTATTTGAGTGTGGGAATTCATTACAACAAGAAATTTAACGTAATAACAATTCATTACAACAAGATAATAACAACATTCGAGCCTTACCCGCGTGGGCGGCAGGAGCAACAGGGCGGCGACAGCAGCACCAGGGCGTCGGCAGTAGCAACAACGCGAACACGGAGGCAATAACAACGCGCGAACAATGAAACAGTAAACCATAAACATTCGCGGGCGATTTATTTATAGAAAATAGTTCGACCGAACTATTTTAAAAGTAAAATTTCGGCCGAACTCATAGTTCGACCGAACTTTTTTAGTAGTTCGGCCGAACTCTAATTGCCGGTTTTCCAAACTCCGGCAAAAATTCTGTTTGCCAGCGCCGTCAGTGTGCCGTCATTGTAAACGGAATCTAGAGTTCGGCCGAACTTTTAAAAATTTTCGGCCGAACTATTGTTGGAAAAAAATTTCGGGCCCCGATTCTCACAAAAGTGTAACCCAGCTTCGCGTTTCCACCCATAATTTCTATTCTTTATTTTAGTTTTTTTTTTATTAAGAAATATTCACAATCATCTTCCTTTGTGATTATTCCTCCAAAACTACAGAAAACCATCATAATAATATTTCTTCTGTTTTCTTAAAATATGCATTGTGATTTATTTTATAATTTGTTCAAAATCATTACCATTTGTTTTCTATCCTTCCACTTATAGAGTTTTTGTTGCACTAATAATTTTTTTTTTCAAATATAAATTCCAACCAGTTATGAAATATTTGCACTCAAATGCTACCATCACAACATGATGTTAGTCCAATTTTTCTTGTAAATTTTTACACCTTTAATATATTTACACCTTTAAACTCTTATATTATCACAAGGCATTTCTTGTAAATGTTTACACCTTTAAACTAATATGCATTGTAATTTATAAACTAATATGCATTCTAATTTATTTTGTAATTTGTTCAAAATCATTTCCAAGGAATTTGTTTTCTATCCTTCCACTTATAGAGTTTTTGTTGCACTAATGATTTTTGTTTTGTTTCAAATATAAATTCCACCCAGTTATGAAATATTTGCACCGCATATGCTACCATCACAACATGATGTTGGTCCAATTTTTCTGGTAAATGTTTACACCTTTAAACTCTTATATTATCACAAGGCATTTCTTGTAAATGTTTACCACTTTAAACTCTTTTATTATCACAAGACATTTTTGAAATAAGTTTTATAGACTTTAAGTTTTTCTTCGAAGTGTTGCCTTGGCTTTTTGTATAGGATTAATAAAAAATTAACCATATGAATTGCACCACTCCTATTATTTTATGTGAATGTGGTATTAATTTTTAAATTCACATAAGCTATCACATTAGAATGTACTGTGGATTAACACTATTGTCTCTGGATGGTTCTGCCACGTTTGGCACATTGACCTAACACATTAATAATTTCAATTATTTGTTATCTGATCAACGGTAGAAAATACATTATGGTTTTATAGTGAGTTGGTTGAGTTTCAATTCTACTGCATTGATTCCGCTCTAATCATCGGGCAGTTACGCTGCTCAGTGTCCAGGGTTTCAACGAAATCCATTACTAGGTGTTTGATACTCTCCTTCCAACAACACAATTTTTCACTATTTGTTTTTTAAGAACATATGAGTCTCTATTCTGTCAATTAAAATCGGTTCTTTATACAATGTGTCAACTCAGTTGACAGAGACGTGTCTTCTTTAAATTTATCTTCACAATATTTGAATTTTCCATTTTATGGCGTAATGATGTTATGGAACCTGTGTTTAAGCTTAGTTGGTATTTCATTTTTTTACATATGCAACCAAGGGTTTATTTTTCTTTTATGAATCCTTGAGGTATACGCTACTAGATCTTCTTTTCTGTGTCTTTTTCACGAACTTTTACTGAGAGTGCACAGGTAACTATATTAGTAAATGGAGGGTTTCTGGCCGCCCGCTTTTACGAAGGGTTTTTGGCCGCCCGCTTTTACGGCGGGATTTTTGTGTACATCCTCACTATGGAAGTCAATGTTTTGAAGGGTGCTAAGGGCTGTTATTGTGGTAATTTTTTTCTTTTGTGAGGCTTTGGCGGCTATATGGCTGCCATAAATGGTGCAGTGGGCTGTTTTTAGTTGCGGCTTTTGGTGGACCGGATCCTATTATTTTGTAGTGGGTGGGTTTTCTCGATGATGCGGCCTCTCTTCTTTCCTGCAGCCTTGAATTACCTATTTTGCAGTGTGTTTGTGGCCAGTCTTCTTTACAGGGGATTTTTTTTGGATGCAGTAAATGGGTTGTCCATGTCCGCTTGTTGCCACTGGTTTGGGTTGTTTGTTGATATGCTTGCCGTTCACTGGCATTGGCATTTAGGGTTCGAAGCTATGCTTGCATTCATTAGCATTTTCTTTTGGGGATGCAATGGATTTTGAGGCAACGGATGTCTGTGGTTCCTGGTTTTGTGCCTTTGCCCTTCCTTTTTGGGGTGGTTGTTGACCTGACTTGTATCGTTTTGTCTGTTCTTGGGCTTTATGTTTTGATCCATTATCATTATTTTCAGTGGTTGTGCATATGTATATATCCACAGGGTTTGGGTTATACATTGTGAGACTATTCCCAGTGTTTTGATCAATAAATTTTTTACTCTAAATCATACGCTATATGCATGATTATGTAAACGTCTTTTTATTCAATAAAAAGTTATCTTTTCTTCTTAAAAAACTATATTAGTAAATCATCTTGTATCTAATTCTAAGATTCAAATTTAAATTACTTCACTAGTTGTTCTATTAATTTTTTTAGTAAAGCTATTCTTGAACTTTCTCTGGTTATAAGAGAGTTTTTTTCATTTTTGTAGCTCTTAGGGTGTTTTTTATAGACATTTATTTCTCTTTCAAAGGAATTCTTTGTCAAGTTTTTATTTATTTGGTTTAGTTGTGCAAATTTTATATTTGCATTTTGATTTTATGCTCTAGGTTAATACAAAGAATTCATAATCATTGTACAAGTTTTGGGACTTTGTAATTTTCCCTTTACTCTCTGTGTGTAATGATGTCCAAAGTGCTTGTTGATTGTTTTCAAGATTATGAAATAGAAGAATTATAACACATCCCTTCTCTTTTCATTCTCATCACCAATTATAGTCGAAAAATGGTTTCTAAGTTTTTTATTGGAAATTTTATTAAATTCAAACTGGATTTTTGTCTTTTGAAAATAATCCATTTTAGATCATTGTCGATGTATCAATATAATTATAAATTTATAGAATTTTGGCTTTTGTGATCCATCTTAAAATTATGTAGAATTTTTTTGGTAATAATCACATTAAAATTTTTTATAGAATTTTGGCTTTTGTGATCCATCCTAAAATTATGTAGAGTTTTTTCGGTAATAATCACATTTAAATGAACATTGTCGACCCGTTTCGAACCAACCAGTCTGGTTCATCATCAGGACTAGGTGATCCAACCAATGTGGTTCATCATCAAGACTAGGTGAGAGATCACATTCGGACGTTGAGTTTAAATCAATGCAGAAATGGCTAAACTAGATCCTAACTACTAGTTTAGCCATTTCTGCATCTATTTAAACTCAACGTCCTGATCTGATCTCTCACCTAGTCCTGATGATGAACCACACTGGTTGGTTCAAAAAGCTTGGACAATATTCATTTGAATGTGATTATTACTGAAAAAAATCTACATAATAATTATAAATTCTCTATTTTGATATTAATTTTTCTACATTCATGTATTATTTGTCTACTTTCATATTTAACCCCTTTCCTCTTTGTGTAGAGGGTTACTCAGGGTTTACAGTTACCTTACAAGGTATTACTCCCTCCACATATTTATTTTTTCTATATTTTTTAAATTTATACTGTATATTCTTGTACACTAACTTCTACAAATTATTTTCTCTGTGTTACGTACTAAATTTTTCTTGAATATATTATAAAAAGGAATTATTCCCACACAACGTTCTAATAGTGGACCTCCTAAAATTTAATGTTATTCAACAAGCTATTTTTCATTTTACCAAGTCGAAGAAAACTTCAAATCCTCTAGTCTTTTACTTGTACAAGGGCAAAGTATTTCATATGAAGGAAACTTATAGAACTTTAGTTTTTATCGTTGTGTTCTTTAATTTATTTTGTGGAACTTATAGAATATACAGTTCTTCTAAAACTGGAATGCTCTTTACCTCATAGGCCTTTAAGCCTATACTGTATTTATTTTAAGTTCGGAAAAAATTCTTAAATTCTGTTTATGAAACCTAATTTCGAGGTTTATATTTTTTCTTCATATTCTGTGTATGTAAAAATTCTATGAATTGTCAAAGAAAATTCTATATATGTTGGAATTTTCTGGGGATAATTCCTTAACCTTTTAAAAAACACAGATTTAAATAAAATTCAAATTGCGGACAGACAAACAGACAAACACAGAGATGAAATAAAACTCTGTTTTATTTAAAGACATAAACTGCTCTGTTACAGTTAAAACTCCTTAGAACTCTGATGTCCTGGCTTCACAACAGAAATCACTTGGCTGTTACACACACAGCACTTCTAAATTCCTCTCTGTCTCTTTGATATGTACAACATAATGCTCTTACTCTGTTTTCAGCCTTCGGGCAATTACAATACATTACTAACCTCTTTTACAATGCACAACTCTTTTAACTACAATGCTCACGGCATATTTGTATGAAACATTACAATATAATATATATTATAAATATTTAATATTTATAATATATACAATGTAACCAAAGTTAAAACTTAAACTTACTGTGGTAATAAAACATTTATCAAGCATAAAATATTTAAAACTTGCGCATTGTCGTGAATATAAAATTAAATCAAAACTCTTTAACATAAGGTTAAAACCTTATTTCATTTTATGATTTCGTTTATGATTTCCAGGCCTTCATGAAAGACTTTCACGTGAGCTCTCATACTCCCCTGGAAATGCCTTTGGAGTGTGAAGTGGTGGGTCCAGCTGAGGATTACGTCAGCTGTTCCGGGGGTCTCCATTCCTCCAGCTGCTCGGGCTTTGCTAACCCGCGAGAATGGCTTGCCACCTCAACTCTTAAATGTTGCTGTGTGTTAAATGGAGTTGGCAGGGAATTTAATATGGTGGTTGCTGCTGATATGAATGGATCTTCCACCATCTTCAACTTACCATCAACAATTTCTTTGCCGCCGGTCTTCGATTCCATCATATTTACTCTGCTACTCTGCTGATCAATGCGAGTAGTTGGAATTAATTTCCAACACTCCCCCTTAATTTCAACTGCTGGATTTTTCTGCATACCTAGGGATTTCCTAAAATAATTAAAAATTTTCTGAGATAATGGTTTTGTGAGGATATCAGCAAATTGATCCTTTGTTCTGTAGTGCTGCAAAACAATCTCACCATTTGGGTTATTAAAAAAATTCAGAAACAGGTTATTCCTCTCCTCTACAATCTCACCATTGTTAACCAATTCACATATGAAGTGAAACTTGGTGTCTATGTGCTTTGTATTTTTATGAAAAACATAATTTTTAGACAATGCTATTGCCGAGCTATTGTCACAGTAAATGGTTGTGCCCTTTTCTTGTTCATGACATAAATCTCTGAGAACTCTTCTCAGCCATACTGCTTGGCATGCTACTGCTGTTGCTGCCACATATTCTGCTTCTGCTGTAGATAAAGAAACTATTAGTTGCTTCTTGGAAGCCCATGAAATTGCTCCCAATCCCAAATGAAACACATATCCTGATGTGCTCTTCTTATCATCAACACTTCCAGCCCAATCACTGTCAATGTAACTTGTCAACACGAAATTTTCAAAAGAGGAGTATAAAATACCAAACCCCTTTGTTCCATTCATATACCTTAGAATCCTCTTGGCTGCCTACCAATGAGTCTCTTTCAACCTTTCCATGAACCTGGAGATTAAACTAATAGCGTGCATTATATCTGGCCTAGTTGCAGTCAAATACATGAGGCTGCCGACTATGCTCTTGTACAATGTCGGATCAAAATCCTTGCTGCTGTCTTCTTTACTCAATTTGAACCCCATTATAGTTGGAGTTACAGCTGCCTTGCTATTTTGCATGTTGAATCTTTTCAGCACTGCTTCAATATATTTTTCTTGGGAAATGAAAATACCATTTTCATTTTTCTCTACTTCAATTCCAAGAAAATATCTTAAGAAACCCAAGTCAGTCATTTCAAATTCACTTTTCACGACTGCTTTAAAATTAGCAATGAGAGAAGTTTCATTGCCAGTAAAATAATCATCTACATATAAAACAACAATAAGAATATTACCGTCATTCTCCTTTATGTAGAGTGTGGGTTCTCCATCACATTTCTCAAACCCATTTTCAATCAGGGAAGCATCTATCCTGCTGTACCATGCTCTTGAGCTTTCTTCAGCCCATAAAGAGCTTTCTTCAGCTTGCATACTTTATTCTCTTTGCCTTCAACTTCATATCCTGGAGGTTGTTCAACATCAACCTCTTCTTTCAACACTCCATTCAGGAATGCGGATTTTACATCCATTTGATAAATCTTCCATTTGTGTTGTGCTGCAATTGACAACACAGTTCTCACTGTTTCCATCCTTGCCACTGGTGCAAAGGTTTCATCATAGTCTCTGCCTTGTTGATTCTTGTAGCCTTTGACAACAAGTCTTGCTTTATGCCTTTCAATATTGCCTTCAACATTTCTTTTGGTCTTATAGACCCACTTAACTCCAATAACTTCTTTGCCTTTAGGGGGATCCACTAACTCCCATGTCTTACTCTTCTCAATTGCACCAATTTCTTCATTCATTGCTTCAATCCATTTATCTTCATTTACATCATATTCAAAATGAATTGGGTCATCAACGTGACAATATAAAGCGAATAAATAATTCAGACTGGTATTGTTACTTACGTCTCCTTGTTCATAAATCTCACTCGGATTTCTGAATCTTGGTCTTCTTCGTGTTCTTGGAGTTCCATTTGAAATTGAGGGTGTTTCTGATCCTTGCGGTGTGCTTGGAGAAGCACTTCCTTAACTTCTCAAGGCTGTTTGAATTCCAGCTTGTGGTGTGGTTTGTTGTGCTTGCGGTGGTGGAGGAGGAGCCACCAAAGAAGGGTTATTAGCTATTGTTCCGTCTTCTTATTCTTCGTGAGACAAAGTTGTCTTCACGTTCACTGTCTTCTCTAAGCTTCCATCCCAAGATTCTTCTTCAATGAACTTCACATCTCTGCTTACTATCAATTTCTTGGTGGATGGATTATAGAGTTTGTATGCTTTTGACTCATCACAGTAGCAAATAAAGACACACTTCTCCCCCTTACTGTCAAGCTTCTTCCTTAGCTGATTTGGTACATGTGCATATGCTACATAGCTGAATAATCTCATGTGAGTGACAGTTTGCTTTTGTCCACTCCATGCTTCTTCTAGTATTCTGTTCATGATAGCTTTAGTTGGGCATCTGTTCAAGATGTAAACTGCACAAGTGACAGCTTCAGCCCAATACTCATGTGGCAAGTGTTTTGCCTTCAACATAATTCTAACCATGTCTAAAATGGTCCTATTCTTCCTTTCTGCAACACCGTTTTGCTGAGGTGTATACCTCGCGGTGAATTGCTTTTGTATGCCGTTCTCTCTGCAAAAATGCAGAAAGTCTTTGGAGATGAATTCTCCACCTCTGTTAGTTCTAAGCACTTTGATATAGTACCCACACTACTTCTCAACAAGATTTTTGAAGTGGCGGAATTTATCAAACACTTCACTCTTCTGTTTTAACATATACACCCATGTATTTCTGGTGTAATCATCAATGAAAGTTAAAACATATTTATTTCCAGCAAATGATGGTATTTGCATTGGTCCACACACATCAGAGTGAACAATTTCCAAGGGTGCTTTTGCCCTTATACTTTTTCCTGCTGGAAATCTTTCTCTGTGTTGTTTTCCCAAGATGCAGCCTTCACAAAGGCTATCCGGCTTCTCAATCAATGGAAATCCCTTTACCATTACCTTTCTGTGCAACAGATTCAAGCCTCCGAAATTGAGATTTCCAAATCTCAAGTGCCACAACCAATTTTCATCTTTCACTTCCTCTTGAAAAACTTCTTGTGTTACAACTGCAATATTTCTTCCTTCCTTCAAATATTCTCTGAGTTTGAGAGGAAACATTCTATTGTTGGTCATCTGCACCTCTGCAATGATCTTCTTTCTTGGAGGTACATCTCTGATTGTACACACGTCATATTTGAAGAAAACATTGTAACCTTTGTCAATGAGCTGTCCAATGCTCAAAAGATTACATTTCAGACCAGGTACATAGTATACATCTGGCACAATCTTCTGTTGTCCATTTCTTGCCAGGATATTGACTCTGCCCTTACCCTTGACATATATATTACTATCAGTTCCTGTTGTTACCTTAGATTTCACATTTTCATCCAGATTGGCAAACATTGCTATGTTTCCAGTCATGTGATTACTACAACCTGAGTCTAAGAACTAGACATCTTCTTGTTTGTCTTGTGCAATGTTACATGTCAACAGTACAATATTTGGGTTCTTATCTTCTTCATTTTCAAAATTAGCATTTTTCCTATTATTCATGTCATTTTGCTTTTTCCTACGCTCATTGGCATAATGGCCTAATTTCTTGCAATAATGACATTGGAATTGGGATTTGTCATACCTTTGTCTATGAGCTTGCTGTTTTCTTGAACCTTCATCTTGGTTCTAATTTCACCTCCTTCCGCTTGTGCTAGCAGGATTATTTCTGCCTCTGTTTTGGTTTCTTCCACGACCTTTGTTATTTGCTCTGTCTCGACATCTACCTCGGCCGAATGAAATCTAAGTCTTGAATGATTTCTCCAATGAGGAATCTGTTCCTTTGCTCAGTCTGTGTTCATGAGACATAAGAGAAGCACTCAGTTCATCTACTATGAACAGTGAGAGATCCTTTGTCTCTTCTATTGCTACCACAATAGCTTCAAACCTTGAGGGTAAACTTCTCAAGATCTTCTCTACAATCCTTCTCTCTTTAAGAGCTTCACCATGAGATCTTATCTGGGTTATCAACCCAATAACATGAGTGAAGAATGAATCTATTGTATCAGATTCCTTCATGCTGAGTGTTTCAAAGTCTCTCCTCAACATCTGCAACTTTGCAGTCTTCACCTTCTCCATGCCTTGATAGGCAGTTTTGAGAATATCCCATGCCTCTTTAGAGTTTGTTGCTGCTGCAATCTGTGGGAAAACACTCTCATGTACTGATTGAAAGAGATAAAAGAGGGCTTTAGAGTCCTTCTTCCTATCTCTCTTCAACAAGTCTCTTTCTGCTACTGTCAAAGTAGCCAACGCTGTTGCATCTTCAGGTTCAGGGTAGAAATTTTCAACTAGCTCCCATAATCCTTGAGAAGCAAACAAAGCTCTCATAGTTATGGACCAATAACTATGATTTTTCCCATTAAACTGTGGAAGTTGGGAATTTGTCAAACCAGTTCCAGCATCTACCATCTTAACTATATAAGTAAAGAAAAGATAATGACTGTATAATTAAAACAAGCAAGAACTTTCTTTGTAGGAGAAAATCTTCTTAATAAGCTTCTTATAGCTCCTGCAGTGAAAAAACAAACTCTGTTTTGTCTCACTGAGTGCCTAGACTAGCTCTGATATCATGTCGGAATTTTTTGGGGATAATTCCTTAACTTTTTAAACAACACAGATTTAAATAAAATTCAAATTGCGGATAGACAAACAGACAAACACAGAGATGAAATAAAACTCTGTTTTATTTAAAACCATAAACTGCTCTATTACAATTAAAACTCTTCAGAACTCTGATGTTCTGGTTTCACAACAAAAATCACTTGGTTGTTACACACACAGTGCTTATAAATTCCTCTCTGTCTCTCTGATATGCACAACACAGTGCTCTTACTCTGTTTTCAGCCTTCGGGCAATTACAATACATTACTCAGCTCTTTTACAATGCACAACTCTTTTAACTAACATGCTCACGACATATTTGTATGAAACATTACAATATAATATATATTATAAATATTTGATATTTATAATATATACAATGTAACCAAAGTTAAAACTTAAACTTACTGTGGTAATAAAACATTTATCAAGAGTAAAATATTTAAAACTCTGTGAATATAAAATTAATTCAAAACTCTTTAGCATAAGGTTAAAACCTTATTTCATTTTATGCTTTTGTTTATGATTTCCAGGCCTTCCTGAAAGACTTTCACGTGAGCTCTCATACTCCCCCGGAAATGACTTTGGAGTGTGAAGTGGTGGGTCCAACTGAGGATTACGTCAGCTGTTCTGGGGTCTCCATTCCTCCAGCTGCTTGGGCTTTGCTAACCCGCCGGAATGGCTTGCCGCCTCAACTCTTAAATGATGCTGTGTGTTAAATGGAGTTGGCGAGTAATTTAATATGGTGGTTGCTGCTGATATGAGTGGAGCTTCCACCTTCTTCAACTTACCATCAAAAACTTCTTTGCTGCCGGTCTTTGATCCCATCATATTTACTCTTCTGCTCTGATGCTCAATGCGAGTAGTTGGAATTAATTTCCAACAATATACTCCTTTAATGTGTAATATATTCTTCCATTCCGAAGGGATTATCGCATTGATCACATGATTATTATTTTAACTATTGACTTTCTAATATCTCTTTAGGTGTTTATTTTCTTATTCTAATAGCGTAATTGTTCATTCCTAAACTCTGTTAGATCTACTCTGATAAATTATTACAATATATATGTGTGTATATAATTATAATATAATATTCTTCTATTGTTCTTGTTTTACTTATTCTATTTCGAATGTATAGATATCAATGTTTACTCCTCTATATGTTAGATCTACTCAGATAAATTATTACAATATATATGTGTGTATATAATTATAATATAATATTCTTCTATTGTTCTTGTTTTACTTCTTCTATTTCAAATGTATAGATTTCAATATTTACTCCTGTATATTCGTGTATAATATATATAAAATACAAAAATAACATATTTTCATATTCAACAAAAATACATAATCTTATTTCTTTTATCTTTTTAGAAAATAATTTCAAGAGAAATCATGAAACAAAAGTAATTCTTTTTTTAATAGGAAAAGAGTATTAGAGTTACTGACACTCACTTGATTAATTTTCCTTGGAAATTAAGAGTCAAGTATTTGGCTTCTCTCAACATTGACACAATTTTTTTTTTCTTCAGGGCCTAGCAACTAGATTTGCAATTATTTTTCTGTTTGTTAAGAAAAACTACATATATTATCCATCTACCACTATTTTGGTAGTTAATAATTGGCTCCACCTTGTAAACAGTGGCAGGTAGTTATCAACTCATTAATGAGCTCCTATTTCCAACTCACGAGGATAAATCCCCGTCTTCTAGGAAACATTTAATTGACCAATACCATAATTTCTTAATTAAATCTAATCACTGAGAATAGATACCTCGGAATTATTGATGGATAATAATAATTTTTCTAAAATTAAATTTTATCCTTTTTCTCTTTCATCCATATGTACTCAACCATTAATTTCCCAAATTTTCTTTATTCACAAAACAAAAAATAATATGTCTTTCAATGTAGCATACTAAATAAAAACTAAGTCTATGCACATTATATTACAATCAAATCATTAAGCTAAGGATATCAAAATAAGGAAAAATCAATACTTCACGCATGTTTAATAGATAAGAAAACTGAAATGACAATAACGTTGCTTGTGCCAATAAAGAAAAAACTATTTTTCTAAATACCCTTAGCATTGTAGAAAACATTTGTCTTGTTTTCACAAACTACCAATTATTTCCAAACATAACCATTGAAAATCTATCCCATAATCAAGATCCATTTCCAGTCGGCAAAATCAACACTATTGCAATTTTGGTAACATAAACAACAATGAAATTTGTTTTAAAGATATAAGACAACAATGCAAAACAGGGTAGGGAAACAATAAGATTTGATTTATTTGAAGGTTTTATTGTTACAAAGTTATTGTCCATTTATTATATGATTTTCATGTATTATTTACAAATGATGCACATGTAACATGTTCAAGTACATGATAAACTTGCTTCAACATGTATTTCAATTCAAACACAATTGCAAGAAATATTTTTTTTTCAATTTTTATTGCTAAAAAATATAGCTATAAAACAAGAAAGATTTTTTTGAACTTCACAATTGAGGTTCATATGTCCACTAAAAACGGGAAAGAAAGTAAAAAATATAAGAAAACTACTTTCTTCGGTGAGTGGAATAAGCATGGTAAACTTTATTATATTGTAAATATCATGTGATATATATAGAAAGATATAGATAACGAAAAAATGATAACTAGAAATTTGGTTTCATGTTGCTAAGCCCCCATTTTTTATGTCAATTTTACGACACATCCAAGAAAACTTAACAACAACTAGGGCATATACAAATCCATTTGAGACTATATGTGTGAAATGTAGTAGGCCAATTACAACTGCTAGAAATATGAATAAAACTATGATTTATTCTAGGATTTGCGACGACAATTATCATTTCGTTTATTTCCATCTCTTAAATTGTATCATACATGCAAAATGAAAGGAATATTATACAATGTGTTCTCAGTGACATGGAACTAGAAAATATATTACGTGAGCTTCATAAAGTTACCTATGAGAAATAATTTGTGGAAAAATCAATTGTTATTGATTTATTGTCTAGTTTCGGGACACATGGCACATTTACGATAAACCAACAAAAAATGATTATGAGTATATAATGATGATTTTTTTTCTTTAGATTGCTGAAAAATCCAGTAATGGTACAATTATGGTTGCTTGCATTGTCAAGAAATCTTAACATTACCTACCTTTTGGTTGAAGAATTCAACTATTGTCGGATGACTCTTTTGGTTAATTAAATGGCTAGATATGACTCCATGTTATGATTATCTGATCTAGTATTATACTTTTTTGCATTGTGAAGTGATGTACTGTTGACTATTGGCCAACGGTTTTGTACTAAACTATTTACTAAGATTATTTACAATATTTTTATTGTTATGTGTAGATGTTTCCTTATGCTATGTCATGTCTACTTTTTTTCACTCTGATTTCTTACATTGTTTTATCGGTTTATAATATTTGTAGATTCTATAATTAGTTAGAAAATATTACAAATTTCTTACGCAACATAATTGATTAAGAATTTTTCAGTGACACATTGTTAATTAATGGAGTAATCACAATGACATTGGCTATAGTCAACCATAAATATGTTTTTTTATGATGACCTAAGCAAAAGCATGCATAGGTGTGAAAGTGTACAATTTTTTTTATGAAATGTGGGCACCTCAACATTCGGTGTTTCACACACAGGTACTCCACTAACTTCATGTTACATTATGTATATAATATGTTGCACTTAACCATGTTCGAGCTTTCTGCATAGTTTTTGGAACTATTAACGTTAATACACTGTGTGGAAGTGAAAAAGATAATTTGTTCCCTCGCTTGATCATTTTTTCTTTTGCATTTCTCAAAATGAACCCCTATCGTTTTCCCCCACCCACCTGGTTGATTTCTTGTCCACACTACGCATAATGCTCCCCTAACTCTCCCCACCCCAATCTCTATCGACTATTGATATTTTTACTATGCTATTTAATAATATTATTTACTATGTTTTTCATTGTCCTATGTCACTTGTACTTCTTTCCAATGTGATTTCTTACATTGTATATTGTTTTATCAAATTTGAAAATATTTCTCTAAAAAATGCTCTCTTATGCAAAATTTAAACAAATACAAAAATTAATCATAAAATATAGAGATGAAACAACTTTATACATCAAATAAGAAACACAACAATATAACTTAGTTTTTTTTTTTTTTCATATATACATATGTGCCTATTGAACAATATTCTGATATTTTTTTTTTCAATGTATCGAGAATATTAGAATTTTAACCTTTAGCATATACGAAATTTCAAAATTGGTTGAGAAAGTGGAACATTTTGGTAAAATTTTCTTCATTGATCAACCATTGTTCCTAGATATTAATGCTTCTACTGATTATGCTATAAAAATGGAGGTTTGGTTGTTGTGTCTATATTTTACGAGAGCTCTTCCAACATTCTTATAACGTCCAGTTCATCTTCGAGCTACCTAAGCCTTTTATGAATTTCCAATATATTATTCATTAGCATTAAAATATCTTGACTAAGCATCTATATATCTTGGCCGAGCATTAAGGTATCTTGGATCTTTGCAAACCTCTTCCTGTGTGCTTCTGCCATTGTTTCTTTGAGCCATTTATTTTTCTCTTAGTAACAAATTTTAAAAAATAGTAGACAAATGCTAAAGAAAATATTGGAACACTTATCAGTTTCAGAAAAAACAAAGAAAATCAATTTCTTAGAACTTTTAGTTATGAAAGTAGAAACTATTTCAAAGCCAACATGCCTACATTCAATGCATGAAAGGTGATAAGTCATTTAAATCATGAATTGACATCAAAGATCTAAAAGTACAACTAACTACTATTGATTTTAATGGTATTAATTAACCAATGACCACCATCAATTTCACTTGTATTGATTTCCCCGATATTTAATCAGAAAGGACTCTTATGAAATCAATTACTTTAAATCATATTTGGTTTACTTAAATTCCAATTTGAAATAGTCTAATTGATACGATTATGTATCATGATTGCTCTGTTTGGCATGGTTTAGAAATCAATATCAAGATATTATTTTATTAATATCCCAAATCAATTTCTATTTTGATTAACTAAAGCTCTCTTACTAATAGATACAAGTATTTTCAAATTTATTCAATGAACCAACGTGTATTCAGGACATTTACTTGGTTAACTTGTTTTTTCCATCAACCAATTTTGCATTAATGATTTCATATTAGTCAGTTGAACTCGTATTATTGAATATCAAATGAAATCTATTTTCAATTTGTATGAGGAAGACGTGGTGCAAGAAAATAAATAAATGGACCATATTATAGATTGGTAATTACTTTATATTCACAAATTTCTTCTATAATTTTGAAATTACTTTATCTATAAAAATGCGTTTTTTCACTCAAACTTGTTGGATAATGTAGATATGGGCGATTTTCATAATGCCATTCTTATCAATGTATTTGGAAAAACAATTTATTATGTTTTTTTCAAGCATGTTTATCATGCTTATATTGATCAAAATTTGTATTTGTAAGTCATGTCTTTTATGAAATTTAAAAGAAGAAAAAATTATCATTTAATATGTACCTTAAATACCTCCACAAGTGTTGTCAGCCTCATGTCTTATTTTGTTAGCTTGCCCTCATATGGGGCACATTTGGAATTTGAACAGGCGATAAATAGAGATAATTTTTCTCTCCATTGAAGGACAATTCGACCTACAGTAAAGAAACTCACATTATCTGTGGAAGACGAAGAAAAATGTTATGACAAGGAAACTCCAAGTTCTGTTTAGCGTATTCTTCTGCAATGAATAATGAAGAAGGAAAGTGATAAAGATATGGAGCTCTTATGCTCTTTTTCTTACCTCACTCTAATCAAAAGTGGAAAGTCAATCTTAAGAAAGACACTTTTATGAGAAGAAAAAAGTATGTTATAGTAATCTTATAACTGTTGAAGGAGATCTAAAATTTGTCTTTACTTGTTCAAGTTACCAACTATACTGATTTGAATTGTATTGAAGGAGATCCAAAGTTACAAACACAAATCAAAATTATGTTTCTACTTATCCGAATTCCATGCTCTAAAGTTTTCCTTGTATCATCTAAGAAGGGCTGGAGTACAAAATCAAAGAAGGCAAGAAAAATCATTGTATTTTCCACCACAATGTTTTGAAATCTAATCTTTTACATAAATACAAAGTTTGATATTTGAAGAAGTTATTGAAGCATGCGTGAAACTCTTGACATTGATTTGAATTTTGTCAAGAAGTCTGAAGTGTGTAGCAAAAGTCTAAAAGTTTAACTTTGATCGAGCTCGAAGGAAGTATATCCTTTTATTATCCTATTGAAATATAATGTGAAAAGTGCCCTAGCACTTGTGGAAGGAAAAATTGACTTTGGTTTATATTGTTTATTGAAAGATTCTTTTAGAAGAAGTTTTTTGGGTTTTTCTCTTTTGAGGGTTTTCCAAGGATAAATCTCTACATCTTTTCTCTTGTGCTATGTTATTTTGCTTCTTATAATTGAACTTATAAATGTATAATTTATTGATGAAATACATAACTAATATTAAATAAGAACATAATATTCAGAAGTTAATTATCAAAGCTTATAAATAGTTTCCAACATGGTATTAGATATAAGGTTAAGATAGGGAGCCTGGAGATAACACCATATCCTATGAATGAGATCAAGTGCAATAAAAAAAATAATGCTTGTCTCACATTGTGGTGGATCCCTAAGAAGGAAACCAAATTTCTCTTGTTCTAAAAGTAGGTCAAGCTTAGGAGGGATGGTTGTGCATGCTTAAATGGAATTCTGGGCACATGTATGTCATGTATTCTTATGTGAAGGCTGAATTGTAATATATTTTTTCATTGAGGGATAAGATCCTTAATTTTTCACCCAATTAAGGTATGAATATATGAACTAGGGCTAAGCTTACTCAAGTTTAAATAAAATGATTTCAGGATTGTTTTGTGGAGGTTTCACAAAAATTCGAGAGTTTGTAGTAGCCACAATTAGGGTATACCTGAAGTAGCTGGAGGATCCCTAAAGAGGGAAAAAATAACTCTGAGATATTTATGTATAGGACCAAATATTCATCTTGTCTAATCTAAGTCTTTGATGAAGTTTGACTTTATCGAAGCATAAGAAGTAATTTATATAGTCACCATTGAGATGGTGCACTAGAAACATAGGTTCAAAGAATAAATTGTTGGTATTAGATATATGAGCAAGACAAATAACAGTAATGATGGATTATGACAAGCAAGGTCATAATTATGATCAAGAATGATGGGAAGTTGATTTTGAAGAAAAAAAATAGAACTTGGTTCAGATCAGAGAAATCACATATCAATTGGTTTCTTCAAATAAGTAGGTAGAAAGATTACATACATATCTTGATGCCATCTATATTTTAGTGTTTGTATAACCCTGTCTAGAAAATTCGTATGTTGCATTTGCTTTAGAGAACATTTTCTAGAGTTCTATTTAAGAAATACGACATGGATTAACCTCTTGGAACCAATCCAAGAGGAAAGGGTTGAGATAGGTTCAAGGAATTTAGAAGGTATCATGCAGAAAGAAGAAAATAGTAGGGTGGAGACCATTACAGTAAAGTTTCTATTGGAGATGCACAATAAAATAAGGCCAAAACAAAAGGTTCTGATGGCAAATATTTATACGACTAAATAAGAGAATATTTATTTCTTCCTTGTGTAATAAGGGTTTTGATTTCTATAATTTGTGAACGTAGAGAGGCTTGATAAGAGAACGCCTAGGGTTTTGGAAAAAACCCTAGGATGAATTTTTGAAATAAAGAAAAACCCTAATCATGTCTAGATTGAGGACATTGATATATTGGATGGATGCGAGAATTTAAATATCAAGAGGTAATTATTGTTGTTCATAAAAGATACATACTATACCTCTCTTCTTGTTCTATTATTGATTTCCTTAGTAAAATTTAGTCTCTTGTTTTATATTCATTTCTTGATTGTAACTATTATTATGTGATTTACTCCAAGATGATTGAAGGAACATGTTGAAGATTTTCTGGGGTTGAAAGATGTTATAATATAAAAAAAAATTCTGTGACAAGTCTTGGATTCAGAGGGAGCTTTGAATTTTGAAAGGGTCATGGAATCAGAGGGAGCTTTGGATATATAAAACTATGGATTTTAAGAAAACCTTGGACTCATAGGGAGTATTTTAATTCACAAGTTTTGAGGTATGTTAAAAAGTATTATCTCTAAATTATATTTAATAGCCAAAGCTGTGATAGAAATTTGACAAGTCTCTATCCTAGATGAAGTACTTGCACTTTAGGGAAAAACTTAGACTTATTAAGATAGGTTTTCTTAGTAAGAGAATAAATATCTTCCCTATGTGTCATGTTTGACCAGGTTAGGGAATATGATTCAATAACATCATGAAAATTCATTATACTGTAGGATAATAATCTGGTAAGAGGAAAACCATATTTCCCTTGTCAAGGTAGAATTTTTCTTTAGACCCAATTACTCAAAGGAGTAGGATCCTTTCTATGTTGACCGCGTCACTCTATAAGAGTGGGTACCTTTTTCAAGCTTGGTTACTTGCCGAGTAAGCCTTTTGGTATAGAGTGAGGCCTATGATGTTAGGGTTTTACAAAGATAATGAAAACCTTGTGATGAAAGGATACCTTAGGGTTTTGACCTGTGGTGTGAGGAGTTGAATGTTCTATAGGGTTTTACCAACCATGTATAGTTGGAACATGGATATTCCTCAAGGTTTGACCTTGATGGTGGAAAACCTATACTTGTTTGTATAACATGAGGTTGAGGTTCTGATAAGATCATGGTGACTAGTTTTTGTACCTTAGGATGGCTAACCTATATGATGGTATGTAGGGTTGATACCTTGGAATTAACCTAGATGGTACTTAGATCCATGAGAGATGAAGGGTTGGTACCTTGGCATTAGCCTAGTTGGTATCTAGATCTCTGGAATAATATTTGTTGGGTTGATACCTTGGCAGTAGCCTAGATGGTATCGAGATCCTTGGAATAATATTTTTTGGGTTGATACCTTGGCAGTAGCCTAGATGGTATCTAGATCCTTAGAACTGCATGATTATTGGTTTAATGCCTTGGAAATAGCCTATATGGTACCTAGATCCATAGATAAACATTTATTTTAGATTGGTGTCTTGGCAGTAGCCTAGATAATATGTCCTAGAATCCTAGAGAAGCATGTCTATTGAGTTGAAATCTTGGCAATGGAGAAAGAAATCTTATCATTATGACCTTGGTCAAAGAAAGTACAAGAGGCAACATAGATGAGAAGGTTCCTTTCAATTATATTTCTCAAAACTCTTTAGATTGAGCTTGTTTAGTATCAAGCCTAGGATAAGGCCTTTCAACATTCACCTAGACTATCTATGGAGGCTAAATGTTTGATGGTGAACCATGATCATGTATCAAAATATATTGATTGTGTTGTAGTACCATGGGTTAGGGTTACTAACCAGGATAATGGTACTATGAAGTGTGTAACCTTATTCTTAAATAAATTTTACAACAATAGAATATCTAGATAGTCATTATGAATACCTCCCTTGCTAAGTTGGAGTGTTGGAGAATGTAGCTATGATCAATATTCCTAATGCCATTTTTATCATTATATTTGGAATTTTTTTTTATTATGTTTGTTTCCAACATGTTCATCATGCTTATATTCATCACTTTTTTTGTTGTAAGTCATGTCTTTCATGAAAGTTAAAAGTGTTGCACATTAGATAAACCAACACTCCCCGTGTGTTTCGTGACATGTGTTTAACCACCTCTCATGGATTCGTTAACTTTGGCAATGCGTCCGTGTACTAACGCTCACATGTTTTGGTGTAACGAAAATCATGATTCCAATAAGTGGTATTACAGACAAAGGTCTCAAGTTTAAAGCACACCTGGCTTGCGTTGGGGGGAGATTGTAGGACATTAGATGAAAAAAAAACCCCCCCATGTGTTTTGTGACATGTGTTTAACCACATCTCATGGATTTGTTAACTATGGAGATGCATTTGTTTACCAACACCTGTAGGTTTTGGTGCAAAGACAATCATGATTCCAACAGAAAGAATAAAAGAAATATTGTTAAATATGTACCTTAAAGACCTCCACAAGTTTTTTAAGCCTCATGTCTGTTCAATTCGGTTTTCCCTCATATGACACCCATTCGAAATTTGAAAGGGTTATAAATAGAGATCCTTTCACTCTCTTTTGAAGGAAAATTTGATCTACAATAGAAAAACTCTCATTTCTTTATGGAAGATGAAGAAAAAGGCTATGAAAAGGAAACTCCAAGTTATGTTTAGGGTATTATTTTGTAATCCAGAAGGACGAAGGAGGGTGATAAATATATTAAGCTCTTACCCTCTCTGTCTTACCTCACTTTAATCAAAAGTGGAAGGCCAAGCTTAAGAAAGACACTTTTATAAGAATAACGAATTCTACTTCGAAAATCTTATAATATTTTACGGACATTTGAAATATGTCTTTACTTATTCAAGTTACCAACAATAGTGATTTGAATTCTGTTGAAGGAGATCCAAAGTTATAAACTCAAACCAAAAGTTTATTCCTACCTATCCGAAGTATGTGCTCTCAAGTCTACCTTGTGTCATCTAAGAAGGACTGAAGTATGAGCTGAGAGAAGGAAAGAAAAATCATTGTATTTTACACCACAAAGGTTTGAAATATAATTTATTACACAAATCCAAATTTTGAGATTTGAAGGAATTATTGAAGCATACATGAAACTTTTGATATTGATTTTAATTTTGAGTAGAAGTTTGAAGTCTGTAGCAGAATTCTGAAAGTTTAAATTTGATCAAGATTGAAGGAAGTATCTCCTTTTGTGATCCTATTGAAATATATTGTGCAAAGGATCGTGGCACTTATGGAATGAAAAACTGACTTTAGTTTCTGCTGTTGATTGGAAGGTTTCTTTTAGAAGAAGGTTTTTGGGTTTTACCCAGGATAAATCTATGTCTCTTGTCTCTTGTGCTCCGTTATATGGCTTCTTATAATTAAAATTCTAAATGCATAATTGCTTGATTAAATAAATAACTAATATTAAATAAGAACATGATATTCACAAGTTAATTATCAAAGTTTAGAAGTGGTTTTCCAACAAAACTGACTTTCTCCACACAATGAAACATCAATTATGATCAATTCAAATTTAAATTTAAATTTAAATTTATGATGAAAACAAATTTATTTAATATAAATTTTATCAATTTCTAAAAATATCACAGAATTCTGATACAATAAATCATTTTGATGAAGTTGAAAGAAATATTTCATAATAATACATTAAACTATCTAGTTTATTTTTCAAAGAATTCTAAAAAGCTTTATATTTCATTTTTAAATAGTCAATGCTAAATTACTCTTTGTAATTAATTTACGGATAAAATAAAAAAACTGTAAAGGAAGTGCAATAGAAAGGGTGAGTAGAAAAATCAAGTGCGGGGATGTTTGTTAAGTAGCAAGAACTTTATTGAAACATGCTTTTTTTCCCTCCACAACATGCATAAAGATATGCTAACTTTGTGAATAACTATTTTGTTATTGATTAATCTAACATGGTATGATTGAAATTATTGCCAATCCCTAAAAATATTTGATTTTAAACTATTTTTCCATTTTAAATGTTTGATCATGATGTTGTGCAATATGCTAGATTGATTCACTACCAAAAAAAGAAAAATAAACACAGATCCAGAAAAATTTTAGGATCATTACATAATCAATAGCTACTAACTATGAGGGATGGTTATGGAACAATATTATCTATTGCTGAGCTCACTAATGGCGGAAGATCGAATTCACAATGTACATATATTTCCATATGAGCCAATCTACCTTCAAATTGATTTTATTTTCCTGTAAATTCTCTTGACCTCTCTACTAATTTGCTAATCTGTCCTGAATCTGACACTGGTTCCATTGAATATTATTCATGAATGAGATATTTATATTTTGGTCATCATTTCTGTTTCTTAGGAGCCATTCCAAAAGAATTTTGAGATATGCAAGCTCATTACCAATGTTATGTTGATCAAATGAAGAATCATTAAAATCAGACCTGTTGATAGGGCTATGATCTATATCCTCTCCCTGACCAATGATTTACAGGCGATGCTGACTTGACTCTGCCTGTTCACCAACTCCATGCCTCACTTAGCCTCGTTCACGTGACATATTGTATTTTACCGGAGGACAAAAAAGACTCAAATATAATAATGCTATGAACGATGTAGACTAACGAAAGATTTCACATTAAACAAAGTAGCATGTCAGCTAATAACAATGACAAGCCAGTTAGACTTGCATTGCAGTGAACCAGGACCAAGTCACAAAATAAAATACTAATAATAAGAAAAAATAGTGAAACTAGAGCACATAAAAATTTAACCTTAATTATTCATCCAATTCAAAAATATCAAAAATTAATTTCTACGCGTGACATTTATCTATATCACTTTGTTTAATTTTTTGGATATACCCTATGTCATTGTAAATCATTTCCTATTTAGCTATTGTGTTTATTTTGGTGTTAAATCTCATTCTACCAATATTTTCGCAAAAAAAAGATATTTCACTAATCTCAATATATTTACATAACTTACTTTTCAAAATTGTGTATTTTCATTTCCGGTTAACGTAAGAATTTATTTGGAAATTGATGTTTTATAATGATTATTTATTTTTAACAAATTGATTGATATTATAAAATAGTATTTTCAATGTTTATTCAGCAAATGCATGCATAACCATTGCTCCGTGACCCATTTCCGTTCTGGTAGGGTAGAGGGATGTGCATAAAGCAATATGTGTGGCAGAACCTTTATTCATTCTTTTTTACACTTTTGTATACGCTACCCATCCACACATACCAAATTTATGGAGTGAAAGTTACTGAATATTAAAAAGTTAATTACGGCTAATAATGAATCGTTATGCCTCACTCTAAAGCATTACACAGTTTGCGTTCTATCATTAAAAGTAAAATTAGTAAACGATAACTAGAATACACAATAAGAAAAAAGTCCATAATTCATGTAATTTGGACAAAATATATAATGTTTTTACCATTACTCTGCTACAAATGCTTATGATTTCAATAGTACCTATTATTAATATATGAAAGTATATCTATTAATCATGAAATTAAATCTTAATTAGGTTTTTTGATGTCTTGATTATGTATCGATTCACCGGATAAATAACAAAAATACTATTTTATAATATTTGATTAATAATATCGACTAATAATATGTTTACGACTAATAATAATTTTACATGTGTAGACTGTGAAGATTCAGAATAAGATTTCATTGTGCAAAATAAATATGCAAATAGAACTGTATGAAGAGACCCATACATAATTTTAATTTGTTGAGGCATACTGGTTGCGGAAACCTGTGCATATACTTGAATTCACTAAATAAATGGTGAAAACATTATTTTATAATAACAACAGATACAATTTTATTGATATGCTTGTAGCCAACAATAATTATACAATTCATTAGAGTAAATGCTATTAAACATTTGAGAGATAAAGTGACCACATATTGATTTGCTGAATATATATTAATAGGGAATTTTCCACCGAGGAGACAATTTCACCACGACAACAAAATTTTCGTGAGAATCTAGTAATTGTCTTTTTAATAAATCCAATATTTTGAGTGTTTGAATCATTTTCATGATAGGTGAAATGGATTCAAAACCATAAATAACCCCCGGGGCACTCAAAATATTGAAGTTTAATAACTGTAACCAAGATTTTCGAAAATTTATACCGGATTTACTCAAAATCCTACCAGAATTTCCATATTTTTCTGGGAAAATTTATGGCCTTGTTACATTACCACTATTAATAACACCGATAAGCATTAATTAATTCTTCAATTCTAATTATGAATTCGTCTACAATGCAATCGGTATTCGTCACTCCAAGTTTCACATCTTCACAAACATTTCCGTCTTGACATAGTTTTTGCATATATGGTTTCTCTACACATGTTTCCTTTCTCAAATGCTCTAATACTAAATTCTCTCAATAGTTTGTACACTATATGTTATCATTAGAATGATTATGTAATACAATATATTATAAACACTAATGTTTACTGGTATTACTTGCTTCCACACAAATTCTTCGATTAATAAAGAGATATAGCCTTAATAACACACCATATTTAATGCATTTGATAATGTCATGAGCCTTATAATCAAAATTGTGTGGAGGGAGAATGCATGCACAAGTACGAAACAATGTAGAAGAACTGTGTGGAGAATCTATGCGGAATTGTGAAAGAGCATCATACACTTGTATTTTTTATTAAAAAAATTCATCTAATGTTGGAAAATTCATTCTACACAAAGTTATATGGAGAGAAATTTCATTGTATGGAGATCTTTTATTATATGGAGTTCTTTCTGCAATCCACACAACTTTTAATAATTAATTAGCAGTATTTAGAATACAAAGATATCGATTATTTAGTATTAAAATATTACCAATAATATATAATGCATGTAGGAATGTGGAACATTGCAACACATTTGTATTTGTTATTAACTAATTCTTGTGCGAAGGGTTTTCATTGTGCATAGATATTTGTGGAGAGAGATTTCACTATCTTGAACACTTTGATGATTGATTTGTTATTTTTTTATTATTTCTTAAATACAAATTATTTAGTATTCAAATATTACCAATATTATATAATCATAATGATGCAAGAGAATAGTGTGGAGAGACAATTACAACAAAACAAATGAAGAGATTTGTGCGGAACCTTGCATTGTGCGAAGAGCTTTGTGGAGAGATATTTCATTGTGTAGATATATTTCATTGTGTGAAGTTTTGATCACACTCTACACAATATTTAATCAATTAGTTAGTGGTATAGTGAGGAAACACACTAATAACAAGACAACTGGAGAGCTTTGTTTGTGCAAAGAGTTTTGTGCTGACATATTTCATTGTATGGATTATTTAGTATTAAAATATTACCAATAACATATAACAATAATAATAATAATAAGAGCTTTGTGGAGAGAGATTTCATTCTGAGGAGATTTTTGTGCGGAGATATTTCATTGTGCGAAGAGATTTTATTGTGTAGATATTTCATTGTGTGGATAAATTTCATTGTGGAGACAACTTTTATTGTGAAAAATTTCTTCGCACTCCACACAACCTTTAATCAATTATTTACTGGTAGAGGTAAAGACTATAATACAAACCATTTTTTTCTTCTTAAAGTGATGGTTATAAAAATCTAATGATATTTATTTTAAGATAATACAAATTTAAGTATTTTTATTTTATTTTAAGATAATAATTAATTTTTCTTACGTTCCATATTTTTTTAATGTGTTAAAGTTTTTTTGAAATTACAAAAATAAATAAATATATAAGTATATATATTTATATTTTAATTTATATATTATTAATTATAGATTTATTTTAAGCTTGGATTTATGAAGTATTGACTTGGATCAAATTCTTAAAGTGCAATTTTTTTATTATTTATATACAATATACATAGTTGATATTGAAATATTTCACTCCACATGGACATTAAAATATTTTATTTATTATGGTCCACATTGTTCATATTAAAATGTTTTATTTGGCTTAGTATATTTTTAAATAAATGTTCCCTCATATTGGAAAGTAGAAAGCATATATCCATGGAGTAAGAAATTTTCTTTGTATCCCTACATTGAATTTCTAAGAATATATATATATTTTCTTTATATACTATATACATAGTTGATATTGAAATATTTCATTCAACATGGACATTGAAGTATTTTATTTATGGTCCACATTGTTAATATTAAAATGTTGTGTTGTTTTTAGTATATTTTTAAATAAATGTTTCCCTCACATTGGAAAGTAGAAAGTGTGTATCTATGGAATAATAACACTATCCCTTTGTATCCATACATTGAATTTCATTTTGTTATTAATATTATTTTAAAATTCTACATGTCCTCTCAATATTAACCATTGAAGGAATTGCACATATCTCTCCTATGCTGAATTAGAAAGCACTAATAGAATAAATAATCTCTCTCTCTCTATATATAAATATTTTAGTGGCGTACTAAGTAATTGAAGTATATAATCAAAATATTTTATCTAATGTACGTATTAAAATACACATTCCTAGCATACTCAGAAGTAATTGAAATTTTTTAATTCAAATTTTAAAATCTCTAATTATTGATTTAAAAATATTTTACATAAAATGGATATTAAAATATTTTATTTATGGTCAAAATTAAGAAATCACACATATCTTGATACTCAACTATTAAAAACACGTATAAATAAAATTAAAAAAACTTTTCCATCATTTTTTTTTATCTCTATATAAACTTTATAACTCAAGAATATCTCTCCCACTAACAAAAAAATATATAATTTATTTAATCTAATTTAAAAAAAATTATATACACAATTAAACATTATTATTAACTATAAAAAATATAATGCTTGATGCAAGAGCATTAAGGTAGAGCCAACAATGTGAAAAAGTTGGTCACATGTTGTGGCTTGCAAAGGGGGCTAGCGGTCCTAAGCATTTGAATACTTTGTCTTTCTTTGTATTTAAAGTATTTTGTTTAAGTTTAATTTGGGCTAACTCAGCCAATGTAATTTTCATAATAAAAAAATGGTTAATTTAGGATTAGTTGAGAATTTAGTTGAATAAGTTGAATAAACTGTTTTGGAAACTGAATGTCAGTTTCCCAACCAAATGGGGGTTTTGGAGGAGGATAAAAAGAAACCAAATCTACCATTGCAGGGTTCTTCCATCAATAGAGGTAAATGAGAGATAGAGAAGCGGAAGTGAATGTAAAAACCAGCCGTTAGAGAGCTTGGCTCTGGTTTCCATTTTCCAGATTATCTAAGAGTTTTGTATTTTGATCAGAATCTCTGTATTTTAAACAAAATTTCTTTTCCAAATAATGTCTAAGTGTTTTGGTGCTTCATTGGACTCCCTGTTTTAAATTAATTATTTGAATCTTTATTGAAGTCGAATACTTGTATTTAAAATATCTCCACGAGAAATCTTATCGGATTCGTAGGCGCGGAGAGGCCTTAGCTCTGTATTTTTCCTTTGTTAAATTGTGTATTGTATTGAACGCATAACAAATCCCAATCGAACTTGGAGGTTTGACAAGGACTGTCAATGCTAAGTTGATCAATGGTAATAAACACACGTCACAACCAAATGTTATTGCACATCACTAAGAATATGAAACAATAATAAGATTTTGCAGGTTAAAGAATTTAGTTTGCGATGCGAATTGGTATGGAGGAGAAATAGCGCAAGCCGTCGGATCTGTCCAAGATCAAGCAATATAAGTTGATAGCGGTAAATGAAAACTGCTATTCGTGAGGTTCAATGTTAAGAGCCATCGCAAGGGAAGTTAAAAAGTTTGCAATGCGAAGTGCGGGAAGCCACATGTCGACGCAGCGCAACATTGCATCATGCAGAAATTAAAGTTTAGCGCTTAACATTTCAAGGTTAAGTTGTGGGGAATGCAAGGTGAGGGAAGCCACATGTTGACGTGGCGCAAAATCACCTCGCGCAAAAATTAAAGTTTATCACTTAACATTTTAAGGTTAAGTTGCAAGGAATGCGAAGTACCAGAAGCCACGTGTTGAGTCAGTGCAACATCGTATCACGCAGAAATTAAAGTTTAGCGCTTAACGTTTCAAGGTTAAGTTCCAGGGAATGCGAAGTGCGATTGTCCATTGATTGGTCGGAGATTACGGTGGGACCATCAGGGAAGAATTCTGCGGGTTTGCATTTGGTTTGTTTTGTGCATTGGTTTGGATATTTGTTTAAGTCTGTGTATATGATAAACACTCCGCTGTTGATAGGGAAAGTATGTATGTATTGGTTTGGAGCATATGAAGGTTTAAAACACCACTGTTGATTCGTAATGTATGTATGTATTAAGTCTTAGAACTCACATTTCGCGACGTTATTCTGACATACTGCAGCAAGTTTGCATCAATTGATATTAGAGGAGGTTTCTTCCTAAGTAAGGATGCAAGTAGGAAGAAGAGGTCGGGGAAGAGCTGAAGCCGGGAGAAGAGGCCAAGGAAGAGATGCAAGACGAGTAGTAGATGAAGGGATGCGTGAAGAGATTAGGGTGCTATCAGCATGTTTAGCAGCAGTAGAAGTAGGAAGGCGTAGGGACCTTGAAAATGGAGATGATAGTGAAGATGAGGAGCCAGAGGGACAACCATATGAGCAAGAGAACGAGCCACCAGAAATCAGATTAGTGAGATCTTTTTTGATGGCTAGCAGCAAGCCAAAACAATAACTCTCCAATTATGATGGTAGTTTATCCACAGAAGCACTGCTAAAATAGATAAGTGAGTTGGATAAATACTTTGAATATGAGGAAATGTGTGAGGACAGAAAGATCAGGTTTGCTGTCACTAAGTTGAAAGGACACGCTGCACTGTGGTGGGACAATGTGCTGGTAGAGAGGATAAGACTGAACAAACCTTTGATTAAGATTTTGGACATGATGATTGCAAAGATGAAGAGCAAGTTCCTACCCAAGGATTACCAAATTTCCCTTTACAGGCAAGTGTAGAACCTAAAACAGAGGATAATGACTGTGAAGGAATACACCGAAGAGTTCTATAAATTGAACTTGAGGCTAGGTATGCTGAAGATACCCCTGAAAAGACATCCAGATTTGTAAATGGTCTCTGAATGGAAATCTTGGATGAGATCAATATTATTTCCCCAAAAACTACAAAGGAAGCATACCAACATGCTTTGAAGGCAGAAGAGAAGATTTTCAGTAAGCAGAATGCAAGAAGAGGATGTGGTTTCGGAAGAGGAAGAGGAATATCCTATGGCAAAGGTAGAACTGGCAACAATAATGAAGAGGGAAGAAGTTCGAAGACTTCGGGACTGACTGAGAAGGAAGGTAACACCAGAGGCAGAAGGCCATACCAGCGAGGAAGAGGTAATGGCAGAGGTAGGGGAAATAACTACTAGTGTTATAAGTGTCACAAATGGAGACACAGGTCTTTTGAATGTCCTAAAAATGAACCAACTGGACAAAGGGGAGTGTATGTTGCTCAAATTGATGAAGCAAAGGTAGCACCAAAAGAAGTGGAGAATGTGCCTGAGACAAGAGAAGCGTTGGTATTGAACAAGGTTTTGATAAAACTAGCTAAGGAGGTGGCTGACCTGACACAGAGGAAAGCATTGTTCCAGACTATGTGTAAGTCACATGGAAAATGCTTCAAATTGATCATAGATAGTGGAAACACTGATAACCTGGCATCCACTGAGATGGTGGAGAAATTGGGTTTGGAGAAGTCAAAGCATCCGACTCCATATAAGGTGTCTTGGTTGCATAAAGGACACCAACTGCTGGTTGATGAGCAGTGCGAGGTGGAGTTTCACATTGGCAAGTACAAAGACAAGGTAAGTCGCGTTATTATGCCTATGGACGTGTGCGATATTCTAATGGGAAGACCATGGCAATATGATAGAAAGGTTGTCCATGATGGGGAGAAGAATTATTATAGATTTTTGAAGTATGGGATAAAGCATACAATAGTTCCCATAAAAGAAGAAGAGACCGCAGAAACTAGTGGTACAAAGACATTGCTGATAGGTGGGAAGTAGTTTCTGTGATAGATTGAAGAGAACGAAATGAATTATGCAGTTGTGTGAAGGCCAAGAGTAGTATTAATGCATACAGAAATTACTGATTTTCCTGTGGAAATACAAGACATGCTGCAAGAGTTTAGTGATATTGTGGTAGATGATCTACCAGATAAATTACCACCTAAGTGGAGCATTAGTCATCACATTGATTTTATTCCAGGAGCCAGTTTTCCAAATAAGTCTACTTACCAGATGAGTTCGAAAGACAATGAGGAAATCAGGAAAAAAGTGCAGGAGTTTCTGGATAAAGGACTGGTTCAGGAGAGTTTGAGCCCTTGCACTGTTTCGACTGTTTTAGCTCCCAAGAAAGGAGGTGAATGGCGAATTTGCACTGATTCTCGGGCGATAAACAAGATCACTATCAGGTATTAGTTTCCTTTACCTCAGATGGATGATATGATGGATTGTCTTAGTGGAGCACCATACTTTTCAAAGATAGATTGAAGAGCGACTATCACCATATCAGGATTCGAGAAGGTGATGAATGGAAGACAGATTTCAAGACCAATGAAGGTTTGTACAAGTGGCTGGTCATGCCTTTTGGATTGAGCAATGAACCCAACACACTCATGCGTTTGATTAATGAGATGTTGAAGGAATTCATTGGTAAGTTTGTGATTGTATATCTGGATGATATACTTATTTTCGACAAGACGAAGGAAGATCATTTACGACATGTCAGGTATGTGCTAGAAAAATTGCAGCAGAATAATTTGTTAATGAATTTGAAAAAATGTTCTTTTTGCAAGAAATAATTGATTTATCTACGCTTTGTAATTTCTGGGAATGAATTGAAGATGGATCCAGAGAAGGTTGCAGCCATAGTTAACTTGCCTTCTCCCAAGAGTTTGTTTGAAGTTAGAAGTTTTCATGGATTGTTGATTTTCTACCGAAAGTTTATTAAGAACTTCAACGGTATTTGTGCACCTATATTGGATACCATTAAGAAGGAAAATTGGCCTTTTCATTGGATAGAATCTGCTGAGAGGAATTTTTAGTTTTTGAAGAAGAATATTATAGAAAAACCAATCCTAAAGTTACCACACTTCAACAAAATTTTCCAAGTTCGTTGTGATGCCAGTGGGATAGTCATTGGTGCGGTACTCAGCCAAGAAGATAAGCCAGTAGCATACTTCAGTGAGAATTTAAATGAGAGCAGGCAGAATTATACGTCTTATGAAAAATAATTTTATGTAGTCATCCAAGCATTGAAGCATTGCATAAATTATTTGCTGGCTAATGAGTTTGTTCTGTTTTAGATAATTCTACGTTACAATATATTATGAAACATCATAAGATGAATCATAAACATGTGAACTGGGTGGAGTACTTGTAGAGTTTTACTTTTGTTTTGAAACACATTAGTGGTCAGGCCAAAAAAGTGGCAGATGCGTTGAGCAGGAGGAGTCTGATCTTTCAAGAAAGTGTAGTGCAAGTATTGGGATTTGAGCATCTCGAAGACTTGTGTGAAGTGGATGCATATTTTAAGGAAGCTTATGAAGCTTGCCAAAACTCATTTCTGAGGGATAATAGTCCATGGTTGGATTATAACTTACAGGAGGGGTTGCTGTTCAAAGGAGGACAACTGTGTATTCCAGAATGTTCTATGTAGGAGAACTTAGTCTAGGAAAAGAACAGTGGAGGTTTCGCCAGACATTTTGTTATAGATAAGAACTTGGATCAGTTGAGCCACTTTAACTATTGGCCAAGAATGTGAAGTGATGTACAGAGTTTCGTAATCAGATGTAAAGTGTGTTAACATGCAAATGGACAGAGTCAGAATGCAGGGATGTATACACCCTTACCAATTCCGAATAGACCATGGAACTCAGTCAACTTGGACTTTGTCTTGGATCCACCAAAGACACAGAGTGGATTCGATTCCATCATGGTGGTGGTTGATTGTTTCACCAAAATGGCACATTTCATTCCCTGCAGAAAGATAAATGATGCCACACATGTAGCACATTTGTTTTTTACAGAGATAGTCAGATTACATGGCTTGTCGAAATCCATCATCTCAAACAGGGATGTAAAGTTCACAGGCCATTTCTGGCGAACATTGTGGAAGAAGTTAGACACCAATCTAAATTTCAGTTCTACTTACCATCCACAGTCAGATGGGCAAACTGAAGTTGTGAACATGAGTCTAGGAAATATGTTGAGGTGTCTGGTTGGTAAAATTATAGACAGTGGGATCGTGTGCTAGCACAAGCGGAGCTTGCTGACAATGAATTGCTCAACAGAAGCACAGACATAAGTCCTTTCCAAATCCTTTATGGAATGCACCCACATGGAGTATTTGAGTTGTGAGATTTGGGTGAGTTAGAACGCAGGAGTGATGATGGAGAAGATTTTGCAAAATCAGTCAACGATCTACATGAACAGGTCAAGTTGAAGCTACAAGAAAGCAACCAAAAGTATAAACAACGAGTAGATTTGAAAATGTGGGAGGTACAATTCAAGGTAGGAGACTTGGTACTGGCACATTTGCGCAAGGAGAGGTTTCATAAAGGTGGATACAATAAATTAAAGATGAAAAGGATCGGGCCTTATAGAATTCTTCGGAAGTTTTTTGCAAATGCTTATGAGTTGCAGTTACTTCTGGGTGTAGGAATCTTGCCCATATTTTATGTGGTAGATTTGTACCCATATATTATTGTTGATGAAGGAGAAAGTTCAGAGGGACGAGCACGGGACACCCAGGATGAAGAGAAAGCATGGGTTAAACAAATTCCTCCAGCACACACTTTTGAAATTGAATAGATTTTGGATACACAAGTGGCCAAGAAGACACGAAACAAAGACTATTTGAAGTATTTGGTTAAATGGAAGGACCATCCTTTGGAGGACTGTTCTTAGTTGGATGCTGCCTAGATTCAAAGCACAGGGTATTCTATTGAATAACTCATGGACAGGAGCCACGAATTTAATTTACCCCGGGACCTTGATGCAGGAGAGTTAAGGTAGAGACAAGAATGTGACAAAGTTGGTCACATGTTGTGGCTTAGAAAGAGGGTTAGCAGTCCTAAGCATTTGAATAATTCGTCTTTCTTTGCTTTTAAAGTATTTTGTTTAAGGTTTAATTTGGGATAACTCAGCCAATGTAATTTGCATAATAAAAAAATGGTTAATTTAGGATTAGTTGAGAATTTAGTTGAATAAGTTGAATAAACTGTTTTGGAAATTGAATGGCAGTTTCCCAACTAAATGGGGATTTTGGAGGACGATAAAATGAAACCAAATCCACCATTGCGGGGTTTTGCCATCCGTAGAGGAAAAGGAGAGATAAAGAAGCATAAGTGAATGGAAAAACCAACCGTTAGAGGGCTTGGCTCTGTTTTCCATTTTCCAGATTATCTAAGAGTTTTGTATTTTGACCGGGGTCTCTGTATTTTAAACAACATTTCTTTTCCAAATAATGTCTAAGTGTTTTGGTGCTTCATTGGACTCCCTATTTTAAATTAATTCTTTGAATCTTTATTGAAGTCGAATACTTGTATTTAAAATCGCTCCACAAGAAATCTTGTCATATTTGAAGGCGCGCAGAGGCCTTAGTTATGTACTTTTTTTTTGTTAAACTGCGTATTGTATTGACTGCAGAAAAAACCCCAATGGAACTTGGAGGTTTGACGAGGATCATCGATGCGAAGTTGATCAATGGTAATAAATGCACGCCGCAGTGAAATGTTATCTCACATCGCTAAGAATATGAAACAACAATAAGATTTTGAAAGTTAAAGAATTTAGTTTGCAATGCGAATTAGTACAAAGGAGAAATATCGTAGGCCGTGGGATTTGTCCGAGATTGAATGGTGGAAGTTGATAGTGGCGATCGCAAACCACTATTCGTGAGGTTTAACAATAAGAGCCATCGCAAGGGAAGTTAAAATGTTTGCGGTGCGAAGTGCGGGAAGACACGTGTCGACGTGGCGCAACATTGCATTGCACAGAAATTAAAGTTTATCACTTAACGTTTCAAGGTTAAGTTGCGGGGAATGCAAAGTGCAGGAAGCCATATGTTGACACAATGTAACATCGCATCACGCAGAAATTAAAGTTTAGCGCTTAATGTTTCAAGGTTAAGTTGCGGGGAATGCGAAGTGTGGGAAGCCACGTGTCGACACAGCGCAACATCACATCACACATAAATTAAAGTTTAGTGCTTAACGTTTCAAGGTTAAGTTGTGGGGAATGAGAAGGGCGATTGTCCATTGATTGGTCGCAGATTACGGTGTGGACCCTCCGGGAAGAATTCCCCAATTTTGCATTTCGTTTGTTTTGTTCATTGGTTTGGGTATTTGTTTAAGTCTGCGTATATGATAAACACTATGGTGTTGATCGCACAAGTATGTATATATTGATTTGGGACATATAAAAGTTTAAAACAACGCTGTTGATTCGTAATATATGTATGTATTAAGTCTTAGAACTCACATTCCACACCGTTAACACGTCAATGCTTATCTAACATTTATGATGATGGCTTGTTAGAATCTTTGCTTTGTCTTAGTAAATGGAAAGCAATCACATATACAATCATATACAATCATCTAATAATACTGGATTGTAATTGAATTTAACAAAAGAAACTCTTCCTTTAAATACCGTTATACTTCACATGGAATTAAAAATAAAAAAAAATATCTTCACTTAAATGCCAATTTCTAATTTATAGAGGGTTATGTAAAATAAAACACATGCTCATGCTATGGGTTATGAAAAAATAAATTCATGCTCATGCTATTCCATAATCTCTAATTTACACAGGGATATAAATGGTATATTCCATAATTTCTAATAAAATAATTTCTACTGGTATAAAATTATAAGTAGAATTGTATCAAGAAGATATTGTTATCACTTAATCATACTATGCCATATATATATATATATATATATATATATATATTTAACATCCTTGAGGACGAGGTGCAGATTTTGCAGAATAATCTTCTCCCGATTTCTTTTTATTCTCTTTAATCCGGAAAAAGCAGAAGCAGACGCAACAGGGCCACTCACTAAAATACTTCATTCTCCCACAAAAATATCTATTATCTGAGATCTATGATATTTCTACGTGAAACGCAAATAATATTTCTGGAATTTCTCCAAACTCTCACGGCCTAAAATTTTGAATTGTTCTGGTAATCTCCAACACCAGCGAATAAAAGCTTGCCGTGCTCTGAAAATACATAGCAGAAAAAATTAGAGTATGCAGATGTAAGCCGCCAGAAGAGACCTAACCAATAAAAAACAATAAATATAATGAGGTCAATGGATTCAAAGATCTATAACCATCAAAGAGATCATCGTGGCCATGCCTGTAAGAAACTGTTGCACAGACTATGTTGTTATAATGGCCATGAGAACTGGATATATTGGGCTTCAATCCTTCATCCTCATCAATCATAATATATACGAAAGTAGATGCGAACAGTAATGCTGAAGAGATTGAAAAACTATGTCTTGGTATATCAAAGCTAACTCGTAGAAGAGTAGACTTGGTCATTGATATTTGTAATTGTACGAGGTAGCACAGGAATCTAACCTAGGAATGCTACTGATCGCTTTCGTTGGATAATATTCGTTTTTTTTTCAATTTATTAAATTAAATTTTATTCTTTTATTAAAGTTTTTTCATTTGTTTTTTTTTATCGTAACGATAATAGAGAACAATATATACTAGTCACACCAGCATAAAGGGAAAAGGATTACTGGAGCATAGGGAAAGGAATTATTTGACTTTGTTTTGAGACGATTTTTTTTTTAATAATTAATTTAAAAATATATTTTCTACCGTCGGGATTTATTTATTTATTCTTTTACGATGAAAATATAAATCAAGTATTTTTCAATTACTGAATCTATTATTTTAATTTAGATAAGGTTTTTTATAACCATAAGGGATTTGGCAATTTATATAAAGCTTCTGTGAGTAAAATATCTAAAGTACAAATATCTTGAATTAGTAGTTATTTACATAAGTTTGCTATAACCCTAAGGGGTTTGGCAATTTTTATAAAGCTTCTGTAAATTAAATATTTTGAGTAAGTAACATATTTTAGTTAACAATTCTATTTTCATGTGATAACCATAAAAGATTTGGCAATTTTTATAAAGTTTATATGTAAGTAAAGTAACATATCTTAGTTAACAGTTCTATTTCCTTGTGATAATCCTAAGAGATTGGGAAATTTTTATAAATTTTATAGGTAAGTAAAATATTTTGAATAAATAACATATTCTATTTCCTTGTGATAACCATAAGAGATTTGACAATTTTTATAAAGTTTATATGTAAGTAAAACATTTCGAAAAAATAACATATCTTAGTTAACAATTCTATTTCCTTAACTCATTTGGAATAAATATATATTTTTTATTTTCAAATATTGATTTGAGAGTTTAATGGCTAAGCACACGTATAAGCCAATCAAGCAAAGTAACTTGAAGAATGACTAAAAAGGAAAGCCTTAAATCACGTAATCCCTCGGATGAATAGAGCGCATATTCTAATCAGTTGATTTGGAAATGTATGTTTATAGCCATGTCACAATGCGTATAAAGCTTTTGATCAAGGAAACATGAAGGCATTTAAGGTCGTCTAAGAACAAATGGGCATTGCCCATACTATCAATTCCCTTGTTTTATTACTTTAAAGTAGTGTATTAGATTTAGGTTTGAAGAAAGGAAAATGGGGTAAAAATGTGTAGCTTTAAATACTCAAATTCATTCTTTAACATTCATTCAAGGCTTGGTCATTTGGTTTGGTTGGGTATGGAATAGTTGGAACCTAGTTTTTTAGAATTTTTCTAATGAATATCATGTTATGAATAGTAACCCAAATGAAACATAAAGCAAGTTCAAATTTAATTAATTTTAATTATTATGTAAAACAAGTCCAACTTTAATTAATTTTGATTACTAACACAACCACATTTAATTACTTAAATATAGTTAATATAAGTCAATATATCATATTGACACTCAATATAAATATTAATAAATATTAAAAAAACAATATTAATATTAATATTATTAAAAATTAATAATATATATAATCAATATTAATATTATGAAAACAATATCAATCACAGTTATCTTAATTAAATTAATAATAATAATACAAATAATATCAATGACATTTATATTAATTAAATTAAATAATAATAATAATATAATGTAATTCAATAATACAAATAATAACAATAATAAAAAAAACAATTTTATAATAAAATAAAATTTTATTAATAATATTAATAAAATGATTAACTAAATATTATTAATTAAATAACAATAATAATAATATTTACAATACAAAATAATAACAATATTTAAAAAATAATAAAATATAATAATTAATGAAGATAATAATAATGATTATAATAAATTAATATAAATTATTATTAATAATAATAAAGTAAATTAATAACAAAATGTAAATTAATAATATAGTTTAATTAGATATGGATTAAAAAAGTTTAAACTCTTAAATATAGTTTAAATTAATGATAATAATAATAATAATATAAAATAATTATTTTAAAATAAAATAATTATTTTAAAATAAAATAAAATAAATTCTTTATTATTGATATAAGTATTGACGAGTTTAGGTGTAGTGGAGGAACCTCTTTCTCCAGCTCATGACCAGTGAACTTCACAACTCTCAGCCCACATCGGTACTGTTGCTCAATCGTCTTGGGAGATTTTTTTGTTTTTCTGTTATCTCTCTTCTGCTGAAAGAGCTGAATGCTATTTTTGTAAGTTTATTTTTGTTTTTGTTAAACTTTATGGACAATATGCCCGTTTCCCTTGCAAGGGTGGCAAGACTTATTCCTAAAGGACTGGTTTCCCACTCAGGGCAGTCTATAGTTTTGTTTATCATGGCTATCAAGCCTAGCTTTCAAGCTTACACAGCTGAAGCTGAGACAGTTTTGTACCATTATGTTATATAAATAGAATTAGTATTATTCAAAAAAGAAAAGAAAAAAGAAAGATATAAGTATTAAATAGATAATAATTATATTAACAGTAATATAATAAAGTATTATTAATAATATGTAAATTAATAATATTAATAATCATATTTATTTTAATAATAATAAACAATAACAATAATTATTAGCAATAATAATAATAATATTTTATTTTCAGGTTTTAGGAGCAGAACTCAAGATAGGCTTCTTTAGCAAGGTGACTCAAGATCATTTTTCACGGCGTGGTTGTGTCCTGTATTAAGAGAAAAGACATGCTAAAAAATCACAAACAATTTGACAAAAAAAATAATAATATTATTCTAATTAAAACAAAAAACATTGTTAATTGTTGATAATAATAATGTAAAATAGTAACAATTAATATTATTATCAATAACAATGGATACTATTATCAATAATAATTAATTTTGTTAATAATAATACTATTGGTTATTATTATTAATAGAATTATATCACAGTACTAATACTATATTTTAGAAACAAACAATATAATATTTATTTATTATATTTGTTAATAAATATAATAATATAAATATTTATAGCTATATACACACAATATTTATTTATTACTGTTTTATTATTATTTATTAATTCTAAATTATTATTATGGTTATTCTGCACTATTAATTAGAAAAAAATAATTAAATATTAAATAATAATAACAATAAGAATTTATTAAAAAGTAATAAATTTTATTAGTAAAAATAAAAAATTAATAATATTTGTAATAATTAATAATTAATTAATAAATATTAATTTTTAATATTTATTAATAAATATTATTTATTATTAATGATAATAACTATTAATTATTACTAATTATTATAATTATAATAATTAATCAATTAAAATTATAATTATTTTAAGTTTCGATTAATAACTCTTTATTAGAATTGGTGAACTAATTCTGTGGTCTTTTCGTTACGTTTATTGGTTTAAATTTCTATTTGTTTGACATCGTTTTTTTTTTATTTTTAGTATTTTTTATTTTATTAATTTTATTATTATTTTTACTATTTTTTATTTTTTCGTTTGAAATAATTATTTTAAATGCTTGTTTCTAATTATATTATCAAGGTTTAATAATTTTTTTTTCTTATCATTCATTTTCATTAATTGCTTGTTATGCTTTTGTCAATGACCATTGCATATCTGTAGTATATATTGAATTAGTTGGATCAACACAATCATCATTTTCTCGATGATGAACTACACTGAGTAGTTCGAAACGCGTCTGTGGTAATGTATTTGGCGCAAGGGTGCACAGAATACACTTCTTTAGCAAGCTAGCTATTACCTGCACAAGGCCATAGAAAAAAATGATTGTTTACTATTAGTGGAACAGATTCGACACAATGTAAACTAAGTTTGAGGGAAAAATAAGCATACAACACTAAGAACAAAACAAAACACAAGATGAAAACTACAAAAGCTCGATGGAGAAAAGAAACTAATAACACAAGTGGAGAATTCTTCCTTTACTAGGTGCTGGTGGTAAAAAAAATACAATGCTAAACAATTGAAGAGGGTCCTTTAAACTATGGAGCTCAACTACCCAAAACAAGGAGGTCTTCTTCCCTTGAGTTCCTACAAGCATCTCTTCCCTCTCTCAAAGGATGGTAGATCAAGATAAAATGGCAGACCTCTTTCTCTTAGATTGAGATGTTGGTTGGCCAACATATGATTCATTCTAATCTCTCTACTGCTAGACTATGCAAGCTAGTTTTCTATGAAGAAATTTGGCTAACATAACAATGTGTCTCCAATTCTTCTTCCAAAGGATGGCTTATATAGAAATTTTTTGAATTCCTCCCTCTTCTCTTGGCCCAAGATGGATAGTGACACATCCTTTGTGGGCTACATTTACTCCTCAAGGTGGCTCAAATCCAACTGTCCTTGATATTACTAGGTGGAGAATCATCTTAACCAAGTGTGCTAAGTGGTCTCGGATGGTGAAATTTCGCCATCTTCAATATCGCGCAACTATCGAAGGAATAGCTGCATTATGTGCAAAATTTCTTTGATGCAGGTGCATTGTCCATTAATTTCCATCTGAACCTTTGGAAAAATTAAATTTTGGTATTCCCTAATGTATTCCTTCTCTAAAAATATTCATCTGTACCTTCTTCTTGACATTTTTAATGTCTTTTTCCTGTACGATTTTCTGGTGTTAACAGTTTCCCCCTAATGTATGAGGTCTAGGAAGAACTTTATAGCAGAAATCCATTATGATTTATTTTTTGTGTGATCCTTTTGTGAGAGAGAGAGAGGGTAACATGCATTGGAACTGAGTTGGGAGACTGCTTGTCTTAAGTAAAAAAGTGACCATGCTCTGTAGGAAACCTGTAAGAGATAAAATAAGCAGTATTTATAGGAGGTGGGAATGTCCCATGCTCTTGATGTTTTACTAGTTAAGATAATTTGACAGATACTGGTTCTGTCATGTCACATTTTTTAGTTGGTGACCTGTTGCTGGTTGATGATGACAGTTGTTGACGCCCTTGGGGGCATTTTTCCTTTGAACAAAAAAGGATGAATGTGGTACCCACATGCATGGAACGTCTAGAGAATGTGCTCAATCGATGCATGGGTCTTTGACTATTGGGGACCTTCCTGTGTAAACATTACTAGAAGAGATGCCTACTAGTATATGGATATTCGACAAATTCTAACAGAGTGTAGTGGTTATGAAGTACGATACCATATTGGACATGAAAAATTATGTTGATATCGAATTTCAAGAGGATCAATGACATCAATGGGAAATGATGATTCCCATCGTGCCATTCGAGGATGCCCTGGTTGAGGTGAGGAGTCATCTAAGGTACCACTTCCTTCCTGGAAAGTAGTTGTTGAAGTCGACAAGAAGGAAGCATCAACTATCGAAATGAGTATAGATGCAAGGGACCGGGGTTTCTGATGTAGCAAGGCATACTGTGATGGTTTAACTAGGCATGATGACCAGAAATGGCTATAACTGATGATGGTGGTTAAGTGGCCCGAGGTTGGAGCTGTCAATGCTAGTAGTGACAATCATAACAATTTCTGATGGGGAAAACCTTGGGGTCGGTAGGATGAACAGGGTGGGTGTATGTTTATTGTGATTGTCATGAATGGTTGTGGTAAAGAATGCACAGACTCGACCAAGGGTGATTAGGGACAGCTGCTAGGTAAGAAATGTAAATGGATGGGTGGGAGTCTTCACCTAAAAAAATCCTTGTACACTTGCCAAAATAATATGAATGTGGTTTTGATGTACAAAAACAGAGACGGGTGCCTTATTAACATGAATAATCATGCATGATGATGAAAAGAGTGTATTTTTTTGAGGGTGAGGGCCCAATTAGTTGGTCTCAGTGTAAGGGTGATGAGGTAGATGAAATATCGCAAATGGGCTATGCTCATGGGGGTGTGATAAGCCAAATTTGACACACGATGATGCATTTTTTGTTGATCCACCTTGTAGAGAGTGGTGGCCCAAGAAGAGGGGTTTTAACATGCAATGGGTGACTTGATGTTTGATGGTGAGTGTATGAACATGAAGTTGTTCTCGAGCCGAATTTTATGGCCATGGATCCAGACCTTAGCATTTGGTTTACATGAGTGATGGATGCCATGAATGGTGAGGATCTACCAACCTGCAAGGGTGCTTATCATGTGCAATATGGGGTGATGATAAATATGGTTGGGTGAATGAACCTAGGGTTTTATTATTTTGGAGAAATGATGTCAGGATATGCAAAGCTCTTTAGGGAAGCATATCATGCTGGCGGTAGAATGATACCTGCTCTTGTACTTTTGTTGGTTGGGAAAAGTGGGGATTTGGCATGTTTGTATTACCTACAACCAATACCCCAAGTAAAAACATATTTTTCATACAAATATTTTGGAAATAACTTGAATTTATAAGTGATAAGAGAGGGCATACTTGAATTTAAGTATGGTGGGTGTTGTGATGTAAAATGATTTTTTTTGAAACTTGGATCTATGGGTCCTGGTTTGAACATGATGAAATGTTCATCATTGCGTTTCTCATGGTTTTGTGATTAGGTACTCTGAGCTCCAGTTATGGTCTGTTGAAAAATGAAAAAAGGGTAATATATAGGCCAATATGGTCCATTTCAAATCAGTTGTGTTTTTTAAGGGTCTGAGGTCAGAGCAGAGCTACCTTCTTGATCTTCACTTGTCGTTGTGGTCAGCGTGAGCACCCGAGATTTGTGCCATTAGTGTCAGGGAGGAGTTTAAACATCATGTTTTTTATTTTTTTCATTTTCATGCGTGGGTGGTCCATACAAATGTGAATTTGTATAGATTTTATGCCCATTTTGGGTAGGACCATGCGAGCAATCAAGAATGGCCCATCTGGTCCTCGTGCATAGGGTGAGTTTTGTGAGAGGCGCTCGTGGTTCGGGAAACTTATGCATGCTGCACCACATGCTGATGTCTTTTAGAGAAACGTGGTCAGTGCATAGAGGTTTTTGATAGGCGTGGGTAGGCCCAATTTTTGAAAATTTTAATTATTTTTTGATCAAAAATTGATTTTTGGTGTTTTCTCATGGTGGAAGGATGTTGTGGTGAGGGCGGGACTACCCTGATCTTTGTGCGGCAGTGGCCCAAGACTCCCATGCTTGAGAGACCCTAGTTCAGTATGGTTTGTTGAAGTTCTTAGAGAACAACACACTGAGGTCCGAGGATGGGTTCTTGGGTTACCTAGTCCGATGATGGAACATGAGACAACGTGTTATGGTCCTGCTCCATAGAGATTTCGTGATCCAATTGGAGACTAAATTTATTTTGTGACGGGTCTCTTGCCTTAGGGGGAGGTGCTTCCTTATCCACTCCCCCCTAGGGAAGTGAACATCCATCGTTGGGCTAAGGAGGAGAGACAATATGGTCCTAATCCTATCAACTGAGGTTGTATCCGTGTGAGTTCTATCAAAGACTTAGCTAAGAGGGCTTATTTGGAGTTGATAGTTTGTATGTCTCGGTCGACAGTGGCCCACTGAGTGTCTGCTCCGCAGATTGCGGTTCTGCGTTGATTCCAGGATGGTAACTTTTTTTATTGCGTCTTCTATGTCTACCACGACATGGTCACTTAGTTGGCCAAGGCACAAAGGGATGCTATCAAGATCTTTTTTTTTTTGAGCATCCTCTGTAACATTATTTATGAGCATGTTCTGATGTTATGACCCTTTGTGGTGGTGCCCCTAGGTCTTCCGAGGGATCCTCGGATGTGCGGATGGGCACTTGTGATGCCCCGTGGTGGTGGGGGTTAGGCAAACTACATACTAACGAAAACCATCATAATAATATTTCTTCTGTTTTCTTAAAATATGTATTAAAATAAATATGCATTGTATTGTAACTTATTTTGTTATTTTTTCATGATCATTACCAAGGAATTTGTTTTCCATCCTTCCACCATATAGGTTGTTTACCAATGATTTTTTTCTTTTCTTTTAAAATATAAATTCCAACATTTTCCTTTCATATTTATTTGAAGTCTTTGGACATATATGATGTTCACCATATATTGCAACTTTTACACACAAGTTATACCTATTTCCTTATAAAACTCACGTTAATTCAACAGTTTCCGCATTATGGACTTTAAGTTTTTCTTGGAAGTGTTGTCGTGGCTTGCTGTATAAGGTTAATGAAAAATTAACCATATGAATGGCATCGCTCTTATTGTTTTATGTGAATGTGGTATTAATTTTTAAATTCACATATGATATTTTTTAAATTCACATAAGCTATCACATTAGAATTTACTATGGATTAATACTATTGTCTCTGGATGGCTCTATCTTTAAGCATGGAGTTGATTCTTGCTGCCACTTATTACACATTGACCTAACACATAAATGATTTCAATTATTTGTTATCTGATCAATGGTATAAAATACAGTATGGTTTTATAGTCAAGTTAGTGACTTGGTTGAGTTTCAACTCTACTGCATTGCTTCCTCTGGAATCATCCGCCAATTACTCCGCTCAGTGTGCAGGGTTTCAACAAAATCCATTACTAGTTGTTTGATGCTTTCCTTCCAACAACACCATTTGTCACTATTTGTTCATTAATAACATATGATTTTCTATTCTGTCGATTAAAATGGGTTCTTTATACAACGTGTCAACTCCGTTGACAGGTGTGTATTCTTTAAATTTCTCTTCACAATATTTGAATTTTCCATTTTATGGCGTAATGACATTATGGAACCTGTGTTTAACGTACTTGGTTTTTCATTTTTTTACATATTCAACCAAGGGTTTATTTTTCTTTGATGAATCCTTGAGGTATACTCTACTAGATCTTCTTTTCTAGAAGTCTTTTTCATGAACTTTTACTCAGAGTGCACAAGTAACTATATTAGTAAATTTATTGTTAGCTCCTCTTGTATCGAATACTAAGATTCAAATTACTTCACTCGTTGTTCTATTAATTTTGTTATTCAGGCCATTCCTAAACTTGCTGGGGTTATAAGAGGGTTTTTTCATTTTTTGTAGCTCTTAGGGTCTTTGTATTTCCTCAATAGATATTTATTTCTCTTTCAAAGGAATTATTTCTCAAGTTTTTCTTTATTTAGTTTTGTTGTGACTCCTTGAGAGATATTTAAAAGTTCCCGTGCAGAATTTATATTTTCTTCTGATTTTCTGCTCTAGGTTAATACAAAGAATTCATAATCATTGTACAAGTTCTGGGACTAGGGTAATTTTCCCTTTACTCCCTGTGTGTAATCATGTCTAAATTACTTTTCACTTGTTTTCAAGATTATGAAATAGAATACTTATAACACATCCCTTCTCTTTTCATTCCCATCACCAATTACATCTGAAAAAGGGTTTCTAAGTTTTCCATCGGAAATTTTATTAAATTCAGACTGGATTTTTATCTTTTGACAATAACCCATTTTAGACCATTGTCGATATATCAATATAATTTATAAATTCTCTATTTCTATGTTCATTTTTCTACAGTCATGTATTATCTATCTACTTTCATACTTAACCCCTTTCCTTTTTGTGCGGAGGGTTACCCAGGGTTTACAGTTACCTTACAAGGTATTACTCCCTCCACATATTTATTTATTTATTTATTTTTTTAAATTTGTACTTACTTATATGTATATTCTTGGACGCTAACTTCTACAAAATATTTCCTGTATTAGGTACTAAATTTCTCTTGAATATCTTCTAAAAGGAATTATTCCCACACAACGTTCTAATAATGGACCTCCTAAACTTTAATGTTAATGAACAATCTATTTTTCATTTTACTAGGTTGAAGAAAACTTCAAATCCTTTGGTATTTTACTTATACAAGGGCAAAGTATTTCATATTAAGGAAACTCATAGAAATTTTGTGTTCTTTAATTTATTTTGTGGAACTTATAGAATATTAAGTTCTTCTAGAAATGGAATGGTTTTTACCTCATACGCTTTTAAGCCTATACTGTATTTATTTTAAGTTTGGAAAAAAATCTTAAATTCTGTTTATGAAACCTTATTTCAAGGTTTATATTTTTTCTTCATATTCTGTGTATGTAAGAATTCTACGAATTGTCAAACAAAATGCTATATAGTCTTTTAATGTGTAATACATTTCACCATTCCGAAGGAACTATCGCATTGATCACATGATTATTATTTTAACTATGTCTTTAGGTGTTTATTTTCTTATTCTAATAGATTATTTTTTCGTTCGTAAACTCTGTTAGATTTATATATATATATATATATATATATATATATAAAAGTGTGTATATAATTATAAAATAATATTCTTCCATTGTTCTTGTGTTACTTCTTCTAATTAGAATTAAATACCTTCCACTTTTATTTGTGACATAAATATAAAATCTATAACTCTATTTGCATCTCTTTTATTTCAATTTCCTATTACTGTATTTCTTTGGAATTTACACTGAATAAAATTATTATGTATAGATATCAATGTCTACTCTTGTATATGTCTAATAACTATATTTATATAAATTACCTCTCTATATATATTAACAACTTCTATAACTTCTGTGCTTTTTTCGATGATATACACATAACTTTATGTTAATATCCCAATGTCATGCAATATTTTATTTTTACTAAAATCTAGCAATAATTCATCAATTACACTGAAATATAAATGTTGGCCTATACTCTGTACTCTAGTATATTGATTCCACCATTTTATTTGAAGTTAAAGTAGTTTGTTTTAAATAGACTTAACCCTACTAGTTGTCAAATTTCATTCATGTACAATATATGTAAAATAAAAAAATAACATATTCTCAGATTCAACATAAATATTTAATCCTATTTATTTTATATTTTTAGAAAGTAATTTCAAGATCAATCATGAAACAAAAGTAATTCCATTCTTTAATAGACCCGGTTTCCTTCGGGCGGGTTGAGGCACCAAACTGATGATGTTTTATTTAGCAACTTGCCCTAAATAATAGAAAATAGAAGGTCCTACGGAATTTACAAAATAAAATAAAATGAAAGAGTATTAGAGTTAGTGACATTGACTTGATCAATTTTCATGGGAAATTAAGAGTCAAGTGCATTTCTTCTCCCAACATTGACACAAAAAAATGCTTATCCCATGGAGCAACTAGGCTTGCAAGTCTTCTTCTGTTTGTTACTTCTTGCTTCTTTTCAGTCTCTCTAATTCCTCTCTCAAAATAAATTATACAAAAGTAAGAAAAAATACATATATTATCCATCTACCACTATTTTGGTGGTTAATAATTGGCTCCACCTTGTAAACAAGTGGCAGGTAGTTATCAAATCATTAATGAGCTCCTGTTTCTTGCTCATGAGGATAAATCTATGTATTCTAGGGAACATTTAATTGGCCAATATCATAATTTTTTAATTAAATATAATCACCTAGATTAGATGAATAAGACTTAATGATGGAAAATAATAGCTTTTCTAAAATTAAATATTATCATTTTTCTCTTTAATCCATATGTACTCAACCTTTAATTTCACAAATTTTCTTTATTCATAAAATAAAAAATAATTACAACTTTACAAACAACTATCATCAATAATAAAATATTGATAGTTAAAATGTTCATCTATCTTTCAATGTAGCATACTAAATAAAAAATAAGTCTATGCACATTATATTACAATCAAATCATTAAGCTAAGGATATCACAATATCAATAACAATATAACAAGGAACACTTTTCATGGCTTTGTCTTAGTTACATATCGAAATTTTTTGAACAAAGCAAATAAGAAAAAAACAATACTTCAGGCATATTTAATAGATAAAAAAACCAAAATGACAATAACATTTCTTGTTACAACACATTTTAGTGAAAAACATGAAACAAAACTTACTGCAAATGTTGGTATTTTTATTAGATATTTTGAAATAATTCCAAAGCATAATTATGCAAGTTGTGACTCTGACTGTGAAAAAACTATTTGTCTAAATACTCTTAGCATTGTAGAAATCATTTGTCCCCTTTTCAAAAGTTACCAATCCTTTCCAAACATAACCATTGAAAATATGTCCCGTAGTCAATATCCATTTCCACTTGGCACGATAAACACTATTGCAATTTCGGTAACATAGACAACAATGAAATTTGTTCTAAAAATCGAAGATGACAATGAAAAATAGGATAGAGAAACAATAAGCTTTGATTTATTTGAAGGTTTCATTGTTACAAAGTTGATGTCCATTTATTATACGATTTTCATGTATTATTTTACAATGATGCACATGTAACAGTTTCAAGTACATGATAAACTTACTTCAACATGTATTTCAATTAAAACACAATTGCAAGATATTTTTTTCCATTGGTATTGCTAAAAAATATAGTTATAAAACAAGAAAGAGTTATTCAAACTTCACAATTGAGGTTCATATGTCCATTAAAAACATGAAATAAAGTAAAAAGTCTAAGAAAACTACTTTCTTCGGTGAGTGGAATAAGCATGGTAAATTTTATTATATTATAACTATTATGTGATATATATCAATAGATATAGAAAAAGACAAAATGATAAAAATAAATTTGATTTCATGTTGCTAAGCCCCCATTTTTATGTCAATTTTATAACACATCTAAGAAAATCTGACAACAACTAGTGCATATACAAATCCATTTGAGAATGTATGTGTGAAATGTAGTAGTACAATTATAACTGCTAGAACTATGAATGAAACTATACTTTATTGTACCATTTACGACGATGATTGTCACTTCAATTATTTTCATATGTTAAATTGTATCATACATGCGAATGAAAGGAATAAAATACAATGTGTTCTGAGAGGATTGGAACTAGAAAAGATATTACCTGAGCTTCATAACGTTTCCTATGAGAAATATTGTGTCGAAAAATCAACTATTATTGATTTATAGTCTAGATTTGAGACACATGGCACATTTACAATAAACCAAAAAAACATGATTATGAGTATACAGTGATGATTTTATTTGTTTATGTTGTCGAACAATCTAGTAATGCTACAATTATGGTTGCTTGCATAGTCAAGAAATCTTAACATTACCTACTTTTTGGTTGAAGAATTTGACTATTGTCGGATAACTCTTTCGGTTTGTTAAATTATTAGATCTGATTCCATAATATGATTATCTAATCTACTATTATATTTTCTCGCGTTGTGAAGAGATGTACTATTGACTATTGGGCAACGGTTTTGTACTATGCTATTTACGAAGATTATTTACAATATTTGTATTGTTATGTGTAGATGTTTCCTTAAATGCTATGTCATGTCTACTTTTTTGCACTCTGATTTATTACATTATTTTATCGGTTTATAATATTTGCAGATTATATAATTAGTTAGACAATATTACAACTTGGTTATGAAACATAGTTGATTAATCATTTTTCAGTGACACTATTGTTAATTAATGGAGTCACCCGAGTGACATTGGCTATAGTTAACCATAAATTTGTATTTTTTACGATGACCTAAGAAAAATCATGTGGAGTTGAAAAAGTGTAGAATTTTTTTTATGAAATGTGGACACCTCAGCATTCCATGTTGCACACAAAGGTACTCCACTAACTTCATGTTACATTATGTATATAATATGTTTCACTTAGCTATGTTCAATATGTTTGCATAGTTTGTGGAACTATTAACCTTAATACATTGTGTGGAGGTGCGAAAGATAATTTGTTCCCTCGCCTGATCATTTTTTCTTTTGCATTTTTCACAATGATCCCCTATTGTTTCCCCCCACCCACCCGATTGATCTCGTCCATAGTCCACATAATTATCCCCTAACCCTCCTCACCCCAATCTCTATCATATATTTGTACTATGCTATTTACTAATATAATTTATTATGTTTTTCATTGTCCTATGTCACTTGTGCTTCTTTCCAATGTGATTTATTAAAATGTATATTGTTTTATCAAATTTGAAAATAGTTCTATAAAAAAGGCTCTCTCATGAAAAATTTAAACAAATATAAAAATAAATCATTATAATACACAGATGAAATAACTTAGTACATCCAATAAAAAACACTACAATATAACTCAGAAACATTTTTCATATATATATATATATATATATATATATATATATATGAACAATATTTTGATATGTTTTTTTCTCACTGTACTAAGAATATTAGAATTTTAACCTTTAGTGTATACTGAATTTCAAAATTGGTTGAGAAACTGGAAAAATTTGGTTATAATTTCTTCATTGATCAACTATTGTTCCTAGACATTAATGCTTCTATTGATTATGCTATGAAAATGGAGGTTTGATTGTTTTGTTCATATTTTACGAGAGCTCTTCTAACAAAATTCTTACAACGTCAAATTCATCTTTGAGCTACCTAAGCCTTTGATGAATTTCCAATGTATTATTCATTAGCATTAAAATATCTTGAATATATATATATATATCTTGGCCTAGCATTAAGATATCTTGTATCTTTGCATACCTCTTCCCATGTGCTTCTTCCATTGTTTCTTTGAGCCAGTTATTTTGTTCTTAGTAACAAATTTTAAAAAATAGAAGACAAATGATAAAGAAAATCTTGGAAATACTTATCAGTTTCAGAAGAAACAAAGAAAATCAATTTCTTATAACTTTTAGTTGTGAAATTAGAAAGTATTTCAGAGCCAACATGCCTATATTTAATGAATGAAATGAGATAATTCATTTAAATCATAAATTGACATCAAAGTTATAAAACTAAAACTAATTACTATTTATTTTAATGATGTTAATGAACCAATGACCACCATCAATTTCACTTGTATTGATTTCACTTTAAATCATATTCGTTTCACTTAAATTCCAATTCGAAATAGTCCAATTGATATGATTATGTTTCATGATTTCTCTGTTTGGCATGATTTAGAAATAATTATCAAGGTATTATTTTATTAATATCCCAAATCATATTCTATTTTGATTAACTAAAGCTCTCTTACCAATAGATACATGTATTTTCAACATTTATTCAATGAACCAACGTGTATTCGGGACATTTACTCTGTACACTTGTTTTTTATATCAACCAAGTTTGCATTAATGATTTCATATTAGTCAGTTGAAATCATATTATCCAATACCAAGTGAAATCTATTTTCAATCCATATGAGGAAGAAGTGGTGCGCGAGAAAACAAATAAATGTACCATAGAACAAATTGGCAATTACTTTATCTTCACAAATTGCTTCTATAATTGTGAAATTACTTTATCTGTAAAAATGCAATGATTTTTCACTCAAACCTGTTGGAGAATGTAGATACGAGTTATTTTCATAATGTCTTTCTTATCGATGTATTTGGAAAAACAATTTATTATGTTTGTTTCAAGCATGTTTATCATGCTTATGTTGATCAAAATTTGTATTTGTAAGTCATGTGTTTTATGAAATTTAAAAGAAGAAAAAATTATCATTTAATGTGTACCTTAAATACCTTCACAAGTGTTGTCATCCTCATGTCCGCTTAAGCTAGCTTACCCTCATATGGGGCACATTAGGACTTTGAAAGGGATATAAATAGAGATAATTTCACTCTCCATTGAAGGACAATTCAATCTGCAATAAAGAAACTAACATTCTATGTGGAAGACGAAGAAAAAGGTTATGAAAAGGAAACTCCAAATTCCATTTAGTGTATTCTTCTGCAATCAAGAAAGATGAAGGAAATTGATAAAGATATGGAGCTCTTATGCTCTCTTTCTTACCTCGCTCTAATCAAAAGTGGAAAGTCAATCTTAAGAAAGACACTTTTATGAGAAGAAAAAAGTATGTTATAGAAATCTTATAACTATTGAAGGAGATCTAAAATTTATCTTTACATGTTCAAGTTACCAACACAATGATCTAAGTTCTATTGAAGGAGATCCAAAGTTACAAACCCAAGTCAAAAGTATGTTCCTACTTATTCGAATTTTGTGCTCTAAAGTTTTCCTTGTATCATCTAAGAAGGACTGAAGTTCAAACTCAGAGAAGGAACGAAAAATCATTGTATTTTCCACCAAAAAGGTTTGAAATCTAATCTATTACATAAATACAAATTCTAAGTTTTGAAAGAATTATTGAAGCATACGTGAAACTTTTGATATTGATCCGAATTTTGTTGAGAAGTCTGAAGCCTATAGTAGAAGTCTGAAAGTTTAACTTTGAACAAGCTTGAAGGAAGTATATCATTTTTTTATCCTATTGAAATATATTGTGGAAAGAACCTAGCACTTGGAAGGAAAATTTGACTTTGGTTTCTCCTATTGTTTGGAAGATTTCTTTTAGAAGAAGGTTGCTAGGTTTTTCTCTTTTGAGGGTTTTCTGAGGATAAATATCTATATCTTGTCTCTTGTGCTATGTTATCTGGCTTCTTATAATCGAACTTATAAATTTATAATTTCTTGATGAAATACATAACTAATATTAAAGAAGAAAATAATATTCAGAAGTTAGTTATCAAAGTTTAGAAATAATTTTCCAGAATGGTATCAAATATAAGGTTAAGATATCAAGCCTGGAGATAACACCCTATCTTATCCATGAGATCAAGTGAAATAAAAAAAACAATACTTGCCTAACAATGTGGTGGATCCCCATGAATCCTAGAAGGAAACAAAATTTGTCTTGTTCTAAAAGTAGTTCAAGCTTAGGAGGGATGGTTGTGCATGCTTAAATGGAATTCTGTGCACATGTATGTCATGTATTATTATGTGAAGGCTGAATTTTAATCTGTTGCTTCAGTGAGGTATGTGACCCTTAATTTTTCACCCAATTAATGTATGAATATATGAACTAGGGTTGAGCTTCCTTAATTTTTAAACACAATGATTTCAAGACCATTTTATGGAGGTTTCAAAAAATTTTGTGAGTCTATAGTAGCAACAATTAGTGCATTCCTAAAGTACTAGCTGCACGATCCCTAAAGAGGGCCAAAATACCTCTAAGATATTTATGTATAGGACCAAATATTCATCTGGGATAAAATAAGTCTTTGATGAAGTTAGACTTTATTGAAGCATATGAAGTAATTATATACTCACCATTGAGGTGGTGCACTAGTAACATAGGTTCAAAGAATAAATTTTTGGTATTAGATATATGAGCAAGACAAATAACAGTAATGATGGATTATGACGAGGAAGATCATAATTATGATCAAGAAATATGGGGAGTAGATTTTGAAGCAAAAAAATAGAAGTTGGTTTGGATTAGAGAAATCACATATCAATTGGTTTCTAATTATAAATAGGTAGAGGGATTGCATACATATGTTGATGCCTTCCAGATTTTAGTGTCTAGATAACCCTATCTAGAAAATTAATATGTTGCATTTGCTTTGAAGAACATTTTCTAGAGTTCTATTTAAGAAAGAAGACATGGCTTAACATCTTGGAACCAATCCAAGAGGAAAGGGTTGAGATAGGTTCAAGGAATTTAGAAAGTATCATGCGGAAATAAGAAAATAGTAGGGTGGAGACCATTACATTCAAGTTTTTATTGCACATGAAAAATAAAAGAAGGCCAAAACAAAAGGTTCTGATGTCAAATATTTATACTACTAAATAAGATAAGATTAATTTCTTCTTTGTGTAGTAAGGGTTCTTATTTCTAGAATTTTTAACCTAGAAAGGCTTGATAAGATAATGCATAGGATTTTGGACAAAACCCTAGGACGATTTGTTAAAATTAACCCTAGTCATGTCTAGATTGAGGACGTTGATCTATTGGATGGATGTGGGAAGTACAAGATCAAGAGGTAATTATTGTTGTTCATAAAAGATACATACTCTACCTCTCTTCTTGTTATATTATTGATTTATTTAGTAAAATATAGTCTCTTTTTTTATATTCATCTCTTGATTGTAACTATTCTTATGTGATTTAGTTGGAGATGATTGTAGGAACATTTTGAATATTTTTTGGGGCTGAAAGACGTTATAATATAAAAAAAAGTCTTTGAAAATTCCTGGATTCAGAGAGAGCTTTAGTGGGAGCTTTGAATCTTGGAAGGGCCGTGGAGTCAGAGGGAGCTTTGGATATATAAAACTATGGATTTTAAGAAAACCTTGGACTCAGAGGGAGTAGTTTAATTCACAATTTTTGAGGTATGCAAAAAGTATTATCTCTAAATTATATTTATTAGCCAAAGCTATGATATACATTTGAGATGCCTCTGTCCTAGATGAAGTACTTGGGCTTTAGGGACAAACTTAGACTTATTAAGATATTTTTTCTCAATAAGAGAATAGACATCTTCCCTATGGGTCATGTTTGACCAGGTTAGGGAATATGATTCAATAACATGATCAAAAGTCATTATACCATAGGATAATAGTCTGGTAAGAGAAAAACCATATTTCCCTTGTCAAGGTAGAATGGTTCTTTAGGCCCAATTACTAAAAAGAGTAGGTTCCTTTCTGTGTTGACCTAGTCTCTCTATAAGAGTGAGTTCCTTTGTCAAGATTGCTTACTTGTTAAGTAAGCATTTTGGTATAGAGTGACGTCTATGATGTTATACTTTTACCAAGATAATGGAAACCCTGTGATGAAAGAATACATTAGGATTTTGACCATATGGTGTGAGGAGTTGAATTTCCTCTAGGGTTTGGCCAGCCAGGTATAGTTGGAACATGGATGTTCCTCAAGGTTTGACCTTGATGAAGGAAAACCTATAATTGTCTGTATACCATGAGGTTGTGGTTCAGATAAGATTATGGTGACTAGTTTTTGTACCTTAGGATGGATAACGTATATGATGGTACATAGGGTTGATACCTTGGAATTAACCTATATGGTACTTAGATCCATGAGAGATGTAGGGTTGGTACCTTAGCATTAGCCTAGTTGGTATCTAGATCTCTGGAATAATATTTGTTGGGTTGATACCTTAGCAGTAGCCTAGATGGTATCTAGATCCTTGGAATAATATTTTTTAGGTTGATACCTTGGCAGTAGCCTAGATGGTATCTAGATCTCCGGAACTACATGCTTATTGGTTTAATGCCTTGGAAATAGCCTATATGTTAGCTAGATCCATAAATCAATATGTATTTTAGATTTTTGTCTTGGAAGTAGCCTATATAATACCTAGAATCCTAGAGAAGCATGTCTGTTGAGTTGACATCTTAGCAATGGAGAAAGAGTTGTTATCATTATGACATTGGTCAAAGAAAGTCCAGGAGGAAACTTAGATAAGTAGGTTCCTTTCAATTATCTTTCTCAAAACTCATTATAGCAATCTTGTTTAGTATCAAGCCTAGGATAAGGCCTTTGAAGATTCACCTAGACTATCTATGGAGGCTATTTGTTTGATGGTGAACCATGAACATGTATCAAAATATATTGATTTTGTTGTAGTACCATGGGTTAGGGTTACTAACCAAGATAATGGTACTATGAAGTGTGTAACTTTTTCCTTAAGTAAATTTTACAACAATAGAATATTTAGATAGTCATTATGAATACCTCCCTCGTTAAATTGGAGTGTTGGAGAATGTAGCTACGATCAATATTCATAACACCATTTTTATCATTATATTTGAAAAAATAATTTATTATGTTTGTTTCCAACATGTTCATCATGCTTATATTAATCACTTTTTTTTTTGTAAGTCAGGTCTGTCATGAAAGTTAAAAGTGTTTCACATTGGATAAAACAACACTCCCCATGTGTTTTGTGACATGTGTTTAACCACCTCTCGTGGATCCGTTGACTTTGGAGATGTGTACATGTACTAAAACTCACATGTTTTGGTGTAACGAGAAGCATGATTCCAATAAGTGGTATTAGAGCCAAAGGTTTCAAGTTCAAATCACACCCGACTTGTGTTGGGGGGAAATTGTAGGACATTGGATAAACCAACATTCCTCATGTGTTTTGTGACATGTGTTTAATTGCCTCTCATGGATTTGTTAACTATGGAGATGCATATTTTTACCAACACCTGTGGGTTTTGGTGCAAATACAATTATGATTCGAACAAAAAGAATAAAAAATTATTGTTTAATATGTACCTTAAAGACCTCCACAAGTTTTTTCAGCCTCATGTCCATTCAATTCGGTTTTCCCTCATATGGCACCCATTAAAACTTTGAAAGGGCTATAAATAAAGGCCCTTCACTCTCCTTTAAAGGATAATTCGATTTGTAATAGAACAACTCACAATTATTTATGGAAGATGAAGAGAAATGTTATGAAAAGGCAATTGCAAGTTATGTTTAGTGTATTATTCTACAATCAAGAAGGACAAAGAAGGGTGATACGGATATGAAGCTCTTACCCTGTCTATCTTGCCTCGGTTTAATCAAAAGTGGAAGGTCGAGCTTAAGAAAGACACTTTTTATGAGAAGAACGAATTCTACTTTGAAAATCTTATAATTTTTGACAGAGATTTGAAATATGTCTTTACCTATTCAAGTTACCAATAACGGTGATTTGAATTCTGTTGAAGGAGATCAAATGTTACAAACTCAAATCAAAATTCAGTTCCTACCTATCCAAAGTATGTGCTCTAAATTCTGCCTTATGTCATCTTAGAAGGAATGAAGTACGAGCTTAGAGAAGGAAAGAAAAATCATTGTATTTTCCACCACAAAGGTTTGAAATCTAATTTACTACAGAAATCCAAAGTTAGAGATTTTAAGGAATTATTGAAGCATACATCAAAACATTTGATATTGATTTGAATTCAGTGGAGAAGTTTGAAGTCTATAGCAGAAGTCTGAATGTTTGACTCTGATCAAGATTGAAGGAAGTATCTCATTTTGTGATCCTATTGAAATATATTGTGGAAAGGATCCTAACACTTATGGAATGCAAAATTGACTTTAGTTTCTGCTATTGATTGGAAGGTTTCTTTTAGAAGAAGGTTTCTGGGGTTTTTCCAGGATAAATCTATGTCTCTTGTGCTCTGTGATATGGCTTCTTATAATTAAAATTCTAAAGGCATAATTTTTTGATAAAAGAAATAACTAATATTAAATAAGAACATGATATTCAAAAGTTAATTATCAAAGCTTAGAAGTCGTTTTCCAACAAAACTGAATTGCACTGCATAATGAAACATTGACTATGATCAATTCAAATTTAAATTTAAATTTATGACCAAATCAAATTTACTTAATAATAATTTTTATCAATTTATAAAAGTATCACAGACTTATAATACAATAAATCATTTTAATGAAGTTGAAAACGATATTTCATAATAATACATTAAACTGTCTGGTTTAATTTTCAAATCATTCTAAAAAAACTTCATATTTCATTTTGAAATAGTCAATGATAAATTAATTTTTGTAATTAAGTTGCGTATAAAATCGAAAAACTGTGAAGGAAGTGCGGGGAAGTTTGTTAAGTAGGAAGAACTTTATTGAATCATGTTTTTTTTTCCTCCACAACATGCAAAAAGATAGGCTAGTTTTGTGAATAAATATTTTTTTATTGATTACTCTGACACTTTATGACTAACATTGTTGTCGATCCCTAATTTTTTTTTATTTTAAACTCTTTTTCCATTTAAAAAATTTGATCATGATGTTGTGCACTATGCGAAATTGATTCACTACCAAAAAAAAGAAAAATAAACATAGATCCTAAAGAAATTTAGGATAATTACAGACTCAATAGCTACTAACTATGAGGGATAGATATGGAATAATACTCTCTATGGTTGAGCTCACATGGCAGAAGATGAAATTCAAAATGTACATGTTTTTCTATATGAGCCAATCTACCTTCAAAGTGATTTTTTTTCCTGTAAATGCTCTGGACCTCTTTGCAAATTTTTGTCCTACATTTGACACTGGTTTCGTTGAATATTATTAATGAACAAGATAATTTTATTTTGGTCATCATGTTTGTTTCTTAGAATTCACTCCACAAGAATTTTGAGATGTGAAAGCTCATTACCAATGTTATGTTGATCAAATGAAGAATCATTAAAATTAGACCTGTTGATAGGGCTATCATCTATAGCCTCCCCCGACCAATGCTTTAGAGTCGATGTCAACTTGACTCTGCTCGTTTATCAACTCCATGCCTCACTAAACTTCGTTTGTGTGGCATTTTGTATTTTACTAGAGGAAAAAAATGACTCAAATATAATAATGCTATGAATGATGTAGACTAACGAAAGATTTGAAATTAAAAAAAATAATGTGTCCGCTAATAAAAATGACATCCCAGTTAGCATTGTAGTGAACCATGACCAAGTCGCAAAATAAACTACTAAGAATAAAAAAAAATACTAAAAACAGAGCACATAAACGAGCACATAAACATTTAACCTTAGTTCGTCATCCAATTCGAAAATATCAAAATTAATTTCCACGCTTGGCATTTATCTATATCGCTTTATTTAATTTGTTTTCTATACCCTACTCATTGTAAATCGTCTGATTTAGCTATTGCCTTGATTTTGGTGTGAAACCTTATTCTCCTAATATTTTTGCAAACAAAAAAATATTTTCCTAGTTTCAAAATATTTCCATATCTTATTTTCCAAAATTGCTTATTTCCATTTCCACTTAATGTAAGAATTTATAATCGACATTTTAAAATGATTATTGCTTTTTAACAAATCGATTGATATTATAACATAGTATTTTAATTGTTTATCAGCAAAAGCATGCATAAACATTGCTCCTTGACCAATTTCCATTATGGGAGGGTAGAGGGATGTGCATAAAACACTATGTGTGGTAGAATATTCGTTCATTTCTCTTTACACTTTTGCTACCCATCCACACATACAAAATTTCTGGAGCAAAAATGACTGAATATTAAAAATTTAATTAAGACTAATAATGAAATTGTTATGCCTCACTTATTGCACAGTTTGTGTTCTATTATTAATAGTAAAATTAGTAAACTATAACTAGAATACACAATAAGAAAAAAAAGTCCATAATGCATGTAATTTGGACAAAATATATAATATTTTTATTATTAATATGCTACAAATGCTTATGATTTCAATAGTACCTATGAAATTATATCTATTAATCATGAAATTAAATTTTAATTAGGTTTTTCAATGTCTTGATTATGTATCGACTGTATCGATTTAGGTTAAATGGGTTAAATTTTAATTAGGTTTTTCAATGTCTTGATTATGTATCGATTTACCAGTTAAAAAAAAAATACTGTTTTATAATATTTGATTACGTGTCCATTCACTGAATAAATGAAAAAAAATACTAATTTATTATATTGATAAACACATTCTTCATGATATGTTTACGACTAATAATTATACATGTGCAGACTCAGAAGATGAAAATAATATTCCATCACTAAATAAATGCCGAAAATTTTATTTTATAATAATAATAGTTACAATTTTATTGATATTCTTGTAGCCAAAAATCATTATATAATTCATTAGAGTAAATGTTATTAAACATTTGAGCGAAAACATGAACACATATCAATTCGCAGAATATATATTAATAGGGCATTGTTTATGGAGGAGACAATTTCATGACAACAAAATTTTTACGAGAATCTTGTAATTGTTTTTATAAGAAATTTAATTTTTTGAATGTTTGAATCATTTTTTATGATGGTGGAAATGGATTTAATATCATCAATAACTCCAACATACTCAAAATATTAAATTTGAATAATTTTAACTAAAATTTCTAAAAATTTATATCAAATTTTTTCGAATTCTACCTGGATTTCCTTAATTTCCATTACATTACAAATATTAATAATACTATTAAGTATTAATTAATTCTTCAATGATAAGTTTGAATTCATCTAAAACTCAATCGTCCTCACTCCAAGTTTCTTCATCTTCAGAAACGTTTCCCTCTTGACATAGTATTTGCATATAGTTTATCTACACAAGTTTCCTTTCTCACATGCTCTAGTACTAAATTACTTCAATAGTTTGTACGCTATATGTTATAATTAGAATGATTGTGTAATACAATAACTTTAAACACTAACGTACACTAGTATTACTTGCTTCCGCACTAATTCACTAAGTCTTCGATTAATAAAGAGATATAGTCTTAATAACACATCATATTTAATGCATTTGATAACATCAAGAGCCTTATGATCGAAACTATGTGGAGGGAGAATGCATGTACAAATAAGAAACAATGCAAAAGCACTGTGTAGAGAAGAATCCAGAATTGTTAAAGAGCATCATACACTTTTATTTGTTATTAAAAAATTTCATTTAATGTTGGAGAATTCATTCTACAAAGAGTTATATGGAGAGAAATTTCATTGTGCTAAGAGTTTTTATTATATAGATTCTTTTCTGCAATCCACACAACTTTTAATAATTAATTAGCGGTATAGAAATGTAGAGGATTGCGAAACACTTGTATTTGTTATTCTGCAAAGATATTTGTGTAGAGAGATTTCACTATGTATTGAATACTTTGATGATTGATTTGTTAAATGTTTTTGTTTCCTAAATCAAATTTATTTAGTATTAAATATTCACGACACGACAAATGAAGATATATTTTTAGAGTGATTTCATTGTGTGAAGTTTTCATGGCACTCTGCACAATATTTAATTAATTAATTAGTGGTAAAGGGAAGAAACACATTGAAAATAAGACAAGTGGAGAGCTTTGTGCAGAGATTTATATTCATTGTGCATAGAGTTTTGTGGTGACATATTTCATTGTATAGATTATTTAGTATTAAAATATTACCAATAACTTATAATAATAATAAAAATGCACAAGAACTGTGTGGAGATACATTAATAGTAAGACAGGTGGAGAGCCTTAAACTTGCATAGTACTAAGAGCTTGGTGGAGAGAGATTTCATTGTAAGGAGATTATTTTCTTCTCATTCCACACAACCTTTAATCAATTATTTACCAATAGAGATACACACTATAATATAAACCAGTCTTTGTGTAACATCCCTGTAAATCATTGTAATTTACATTTTTTTAATTACCATGTTTTACAAAAACAGTTGTATCAAAAATTAGTTATGGAAATTTTTTTTATGCCAACGCCTTTCTCCATAATGAAGGGAGTGTAAGTTTTGCTCACCTTGGCAGATCTGGAATCTCATTCTTGCTACTGAGAAACTGATATGATTTTGAATAGTGTGATCGCTTGCTAGATTGCTTTGGTTTGCATAGCGAGAGCTGAGAATTTTCCCTTGGTTCCTCCTTGGTCATTTACCCGAGTTTAACTACATAACAAGAAAGAAACGTGTCAAACGAGTTTGTGTTCACCGTTCTTCATGAGGAGAGCAAAGCCACAAGTCTTATATGCTACCAGAGTTCTCTTGGGCTTGTGACTTGATTACCGTGCCAGTGGTAAAAGACAGACGGTTGCAAAAGAGATAGCGAGTGCTACAATCTAGCAGAGAATAGAAAAGACAAAGGAGGAGGGAGATACGTGAAGGGGGTCACGCTAGCGTGAGAGTCGACTGCCAAGATAAGTAATTTTGGCTAAATTTCCTTATTATATAATCTTTTTCTTTGTGAGATGAAATATACAAATAAAGATTATATATATCATATAGTTTTTTTTTTCTGAAAAAATATTATTAGAAAATAGAAAGAATACTAATTATCTTTCTCATATTTCTTGAGATGTTTGCGATTTTCGAAGGAATATATTTATCTTGAGAGTAGAAGATAAGTCCATTGTGTTAATTCCTTTGCAAGGGTTAGCAAAGGTTACATGTTAATTGTGCTATTATTTAAAAAAAAGGGTCTATCTAGCTCTTATGCCCAAAACAAGGGTTAGTTATGGTAATTATTTTAAAAAGGATTTTCTTGAATAGATTAAAGAAGGTAACTCTTTAATATAAATATTTATATAATATTGTATAACAAGAAAATAGAATATGCATGCTCTTTATTTTAAAAGAGATTTTTTTGAATAGATTAAAGAAGACAACTCTTTAATATAAATATTTACATAATATTGTATAAGCTAGGAAATAGAAGATGCATGATCTTTATTTTTAAAAGGGATTTTGTACTCATTTAGTTTAGGAAATGAGAACAAATCCAAGATATTTTTTTGAAAATGAATATAGCGGGCAACTCTTTGAAATATTTTCATGTGTAGTGAAGAAGAAAAGAGAAGTTTCTCACATTAATATTCTATACAATAACCATGTTGTAAATAGTAATTATTTAATAAATCAATGGATAGTTTACCATGGTATTGGTAAATATTAATTAATAAATCCATGGATAGTTTCATAAATCCAAGAATAAGTTTACCATGGTATCGGTACAGATTAATTAATAAATCCATGGATAGTTTCATAAATCCATGGATAGTTTACCATGGTATTGGTAAAGAAATGTTGAGCTTTCTTAATATTTAGGAGAATATGTGAGTACCTTTATGATATCAAAACTAATATGTTAGTTTATGTTATTTCTTTTAGAATAAGGTCATGCATAGGCATGCAAAATATGTATTAACTTTCATTGGAAAGAATATACATGTTCGTAGGTGGGAAAGATAGCATGTTGTGTTAAACTACATTGGAAATGCTTGTTAGTATAATCTTTGAAAATAAGACATGTATTTGTATGCTTAATTGCATAGTTTTACAGAAAAGAAAACATATTTTTACATAGTTTTACAGAAAAGAAAACATATTTTTACATGCTCACTTGTGTTGAGAGTTTCTTTAGGAAGACTCGTGAAGGAGGTTATGTGCTTTGTTGTGTAAGAACTCCTTTAGGGAGACTCTTTTGGAATCGATATGCATTTGCTCTTTTGGAATCGATATGCATTTGCATGCATGGGAGAAACATGTGTTATGTTAGCTTGCATTCCATGTACTAAGAGTAATATCTCAAGGGTTAGCTATTTTGATTAAATTATGTAAATTGCATGCATGAGCATCATAAATATGTATCAGTTTATTTTAAATATATGCTGGGAATATATGCTGGGGAGATGTAGCTACTGTCTTGCAGGAATGAGTGCTTATGCGATGGAAACATTAGTTAACGTGATGAATTATAACCAGTACACATATGAGGTATGTGTTGTTAAAGGGAGAATGTCAAGGTACTTTACTTGCATGTCATGAATATACATGAGAAGATGGAGAAACTACTATAGTATAGATATGTGAAATGATTTATTATACTTTATGAATCTTGACATCAATGTATGTTGAAGGTAACATTAGCATGGTATGATGGTGATATATATAAAGGACATATTATGCTTAACCTGGTGGCAGGTAAATGATTATGGTTCATGCAGATGAGAACAAACTATCGGATGATCCAGTGTACGATGGACCATTGTAGGTACATCCATGCCATCAAGATAAGAAGATATGAAGATCAAAGGGTAAATGGTATCATATTTATTGTAATGGCTTTAAGCTAGATATTTGTATATTTCCTTGTAAAATTTATAAACGATGGTTAAGGGACGGTCTCCCTTATAAGCCATTGAGTGAGGCCTAATCACTCTCACGAGCGTTTAATAATAAAATTAAACGTTTTCTGGTTTTCACCCTCCAGGGTTTCCAGGGTATATTGGTGTTCAATGATGTGATGATGTTGATTCCTTTCTTGTTATGATGTTCATAATGGCAAGTATGTGATGACCATAAGAGTGATGAAATGAATGGAAGGTTACATCCTACAGTATTATGTTAATGTACTATAATGGAGGTTGTTAATGGTTAAGGAGCTTACTATTCTTATTCTAAAAGTTACACTAGGAACTCATAAACATTCTATGTAATGATGAGTAAGGAATATTTAATGGTGAATGGTTAGTTACCCACGAGTAACTTGTATAAATTTTTTTATCTCCTTACATTTCCATGTGAAGTTAATGGTGTATGTTACACTTTGTTTTTTTCTTAAAGTGATGGTTATAAAAATCTAATCTTTCTTTTAATATAATACAAATTTAAAATTTTTATTTTTTTCTTAAAGTATAAAAATCTAATCTTTCTTTTAATATAATACAAATTTAAAATTTTTATTATATTTAAAGATAATAATTAATTTTCTTATGGTAGATATTTTTTTAATGCTTAAAAGTGTTTTTAAATTATAAAAATAAATAAAAATATAATTATATAATTTATATTTTAATTTTTATATTATTCAATATAGATTTATTTTAAGTTTGGATTTATAAATAATTGAGTTGATCCAATTCTTAAAGTGCAATTTTATTTATTTATATATAATATACATACTTTATATTGAAATATTTCACTCAATATGAACATTAAAATATGTTATTTATTATGGACCACATTGTTCATATTAAAATGTTTTATTTTTTTGGTATATTTTAAAAAAAATATTCTGTCATATTGGAAAGTATAAAAAGTGTATCCATGGAATAATAATTTTTCTTTGTATCCATACATCCAATTTCTAAGAATTTATTTATTTATTTTTAATTTCTTTATATACCATATACATAGTTGATATTGAAGTATTTCATTCAATATGCACATTGAAGTATTTTATTTATGGTCCACTTTGGTAATATTAAAATGTTGTGTTGTTTTTAGTATATTTTTAAATAAATGTTTCCCTCATATTGAAATTTAGAAAGTGTGTATCTATGGAATAAGAACATTCTTTCACTTTGTATCCATACATTGAATTTCATTTTGTTATTAAAATTATTTTAAAATTCTATGTGTCAACTCAATATTAACCAATGAAGGAATTACACATTTAATTGAAATAATTTACCTAATATACATATTAAAATACACATTTCTAACCTATTAAGAAGTAATTGAATATTGATTTGAAAACATTTTACGTAAAATGGGTATTAAAATATTTTATTTATTGTAAAAATTAAAATATATATTTAGTTAAAGTTATGTATTCAATATAAAGAAATTGTACATCTTATGGAAAATAAAATAATAATAAATCTTTTATATTGAATTCTTTTCGCATATATATAAAGTCGATATAAAGTTGTGCTACATAATTTCTTTTTGTTATTAATATTTCATTTTTAAATATAATATGTCAATTTTATTTTGGATATGGAATGTATTTTACATTTCCTTTAGAGTGGGCTACAAATTCCATATTGAGTAGTTAATAAATCACAAATCTCTTATACTAAACAGTTTTTTTTAAAAACTTGGTAAGACTACATGAGCTAGTGACTTCACTTTAAAGAATCTCTTAACATAGCACCATATCACAACCTATCCAAAAGAAACCTTAATACTAAACAATTAAAAATACTTATAAATAAAATTAATTTTTTTTTCTATCCATTATTTTATCTCTATATAAAATTCATATAACTCAACCATATCTCTCATAATAACACAATATATATTACTTATTTAATCTATTTCAAAATATATGTATACATAATAAAACATTATTCTTAACTATAAAATTGATAATGCTTCATGCCGGCTTGTGAGAATCTTTGCTTTGTCTTAGTAAATGGAAAGCAATCACATATACAATAAAATGCAATCATCTAATAATACTGGATTATAATTGAATTTAACAAAAGAAACTCTTCCTTTAAATACCGTTATATTTCACATTGAATTAAACATAAAAATATCTTTTCCCTTGAATGCCAATTTCTAATTTACATAGGGTTACGAAAAATAAAACACATGCTCATGGTATGGGTTATGACAAAATAAATTCATGCTCATGCTTTTCCATAATTTCTAATCGACACATGGATATAAATCGTATATTCCATAATTTCTGATAAAATAATTCCTAATGGTATAAAATTATAAGTAGAATTGTATCAAAAACTTATTGTTATGCCTTAATCATACTATGCCATTATCGCTACAAAGATATATATATCCAAACTATAATGTACTGATTATTTAATTATTTAACCTACTTGAGGACCAGGTGCAGATTTTTCAGAATCATGTTCTCCCGATTTCTTCTTCTTTTTCATCTGGGAAAAGCAGAAGCAGAAGCAACAGGGCCACTCACTTAAAAACTTCATTCTCCCACTAAAATATCTATTACCTGAGATCTATGATATTTCTACGTGAAACGCAAATAATATTTCTGGAATTTCTCCAAACTTTGTCGGCTTAAAATTTCGAATTGTTCTGGTAATCTCTAACACCAGCGAATGAAATCTTGCCCTGCTCTGAAAATACATAGCAGAAAAAATTAGAGTATGCAGATCTAAGCTACGAGAAGAGACCCAACAAATAAAAGACAAGAAATAGAATGAGGTCAATGGATTCAATGATCTATAACCAAAGAGATCGTCGCCATGCCTGTAAGAAACTGTTGCACAGACTATAATGGCCATGAGAACTGGATCTATTGGGCTTCAATCCATTCATCATAATATATAGTAATGTAGATGCCAACAGTAGTGCTGAAGAGATTGAAAGCCTATGTCTGGGTATATAAAAGCTAACTTGTAGGAGAGTAGACTTGGTCATCGACATTTGGAATTGTACAAGGTTAGCAAAGGAATCTAACCTAGGAATGCTATTGATCGCTTTCGCCGTTGATACAACTATGTTGGATAATATTCGTTTTTTTTTTTTTTTTTAATTTATGAAATTAAATTTTATTATTTTATTGAAGTTTTTTCATTTTTTTCTTTTTTCTTTCATGATGATAATAGAGAACAATATGTACTAGGCACACCAGCATAAAGGGAAAAGGATTACTGGAGCATAGGGAAAGGAATTATTTGAATATGTTTTGAACCTAGAAAATGAATTATTAGCCTAGGGTTTTAACATGATTTAAACGGACGAAATGGTTTTTTTAATTCTTATTTTTTAATTTAAAATGTTGGGATTTATTTATTTTTAAAGATGAAATTATAAATTAAGTTATTTTTGGTAGTGGGTTATTCAATGTGGATATGAGATATATAGATTCAATCTATTATTTTCATTTACATTTGAGAAGTAACCATTATTTAATAATAAATTTTATCAATTTTTAAGAATTTCACTGATTTATGATACAATAAATAATTTTGTAAAAATTGAAAGCAAGATTTTATAATAATACATTTAACTATTTAATTTATTTTTTCAAAGCATTCTAAAAAAGCCTTAATATTTCGTTTATAAATAGTCAATACTAAATTATTCTTTGTAATTAAGTTTGAGATAAAATATAAAAACTATGAAAAAAAAATACAACCTAAATGGTAAGTAAAGAAATCAAATGTAGAGAAGTTTGTTAAATAGCATGAACTTTATCCAATCATGTTTTTTTTTTCCTCGACAACACACATACGTTTTTTTTCTCGACAATACACATAAAAATTCTTTAATTTTGGGAATAACTATTTTGTTACTTATTACTTTGAAATTATTATATTTGACATTATTATATATAATCATTTTAAACATTTAATCTGATCATAATGATGTTGTGCAATATTTTACTAGAAAACATAAATTTAGAAAACTTTTTAAATCATTATTGTAACACCTCCAATTCAAATTTTTTTTTTTTTTTCCTCATCTGGATGTTTGAGTAAGGTGTTCAGAAATTTACTTTTCCCATTCCATCTTGTTAAAATTTCCTCTACTCATTAAGTATTTATTAGCCCACTATCCCTTATTAGCAGCATGGAATGTTTCTCTTCGTATACATTTCAGCTATGTATATAACATCCAGAACTCTTGGTATTAACATAGGGTATTCTCCCTAAACATAATATGGTCATTCCTGTCTTTCAGTGCTGCACCTAACGCATATATATATGTAACACATTTATATCACCCATTTTGGCTTCACATATATATCACCGATATAATTATCACAACATTGTTGAATCTACATATATATACCACATATACATATATATCATTACATGGTTGAATCCACATATATATATAGCACCTATATATATAACATATAGATATATAGCACGTATCTACTTTCTTGATATATCTAAACCTGTAATAATATAAATCGAAGGTGCACATATATATGTTAACCATTTAATAACACCTATAATTTTTTTTCTCTATTCATTAAGGTCGAGCGATCTTAACAACCCGTTGACTGGATTATTAATAGGCGGAAATTTACCTCTTACCATGATCTGGTCCGATTTCCTCTCAGGATGCATATTCTCAATGTTCAGATTTGTGATTTGATACATCCCGCAAGGCATACAAGGGATACACGTTTATGGTGATAGTTCGGCTGACGGTCGACTGTGTCCACCAAATCACGAGGTCGATTTTAACCGGACAAATTTTAATGCTAGGGTTTGCGTGTTGCTTTTCGCTGGCTATGAAAAGAAAGCCTGGCTCGAGCGTAGCCGAATGACTCATAACTACGCAGTCCATCGAATGACACGAGGGTACCTCCTCCTGTACTTGCGCAGCAATCTTTAATTTCCCGACCCTCGGGTACGACGCTTCCACCAGCTCCTCTGCGAAATTTACTCCCTCGACTGTACTTGTTGAAACCCTTATTGTACATACTCTTGCCAATAGCGTGGCGATGTATTTGTTTATACATCTCACGAGTACTGATGCGCTTTATGCAGAAGGTTCCAAAGCTCCTAGGGATTCCTTCAACTGTCTGGTCGACAGATGGATAAAAATGGCGTGGAGTGTTCCTATGACTCTTCACATTACCATAAAGATTTGGTGCACTCAGATACACTAAACCAAACCACAGAGATCAGTCTGTTGAATACTGTGGTTTAGCATTCTACCCAGTCAGGTAAATCAACACTGCAACTATGGTGATCCAGGATTCGTAATCCTCTATTGTTCGGGCATCATTTCTAATTTCTGTGGTTGTATTTTGGTTTCCAGTTGTGTAGATGTTGATTCGAACCAGTAAATCAAATACCTTGACAATGTAGGGGTTTACATCACTAACTCTGTGTATGTTCACATCATTATCTTGGAATTTGGTTTTCGACTACCACAGGACCATAGGCCTAGGAAGAATGCAAAAGGTAAACGTATTCTATTTTTATAAGAGTCCTTCTCTTCCTTTTTAGTTATTATATTTTGTTTGGTAATATGGTTGCCTACGCACATTTCTTCAGGATTTTTTTTTTGAAACTCTACAGTGGTGAAGTGGGGCCCAACAAGGCAGCGGACCTGCTCCATTTTACCATGAGTCTATCTTGTGAGTTGCTCGTGGTCGGAGGTGGCGAGGTAAGGGGTTCTAGTCCCTTTTCCCGTTTCGTTTTTGACTGAGTAAGAGTAGCTATTGGTAATTGTCCCATTTCTCATACAGGAGCCAAGAAGGGATTCGGCAGTTGAGTGTAGCGATGGCGCTGGACTCATTACACATAGATCTTCGGCGTGAGCGAGCCAACTCGACTCAGCCGTGAATGATTTCTGAGCTATTCAAATTTTCTGTCACGTTTCTATCGTGGCTATAACCTTGTGTTTTTCGTTAACCACATTGGTCATGCATTTAGATTGTATGTAGTATCTGATAATGGCGATACCTTCGTCAGCCATCTTACAATCTTTCCGCAGCTACGTGTCATATTTGTTTTTCGACGAGTTTTGAGATCTCCTCCACACATTTCTGCTCCAAGCATTTTCATGATAACCTACCCAGCGTACTGTTAACTATTTTCTCATGTTACCCTTCTATTTATGTTTTTATAGAAATATTCTCAACTCTACATTTAAATTTTGAACTCGATACCTATGGATTTAAGTATTTATTTAGCCATATTCAGTTATAGGGATATGGCCCCTTTGTTTCTCTGGTTCGCGGTTTCAATATATGAGGTACTCTGTAAATCATATAAGTTGTATAATGTCACGTCTGGTTCAGTAGAACTTTAATGTCATTTTCGTTTTTAAGTTAACCCCTAGTAATTAGTAACATGCTATTTATGCATTTACATACGCAAGATTTTCGTTGACTGGTACAACTCTCACTGGAATACCGCATGGCCTTTTTCATGCAATTCGAAATTCTCTGTTGAATCTTCCAGCTCGCTTCTGCGCTTGTCGTCGCTGAATGTCAAAGGTCACGCCTTACAATTTATTTGTTTCATTTTTGTACACGTATATTTCTATGAGATCTGGGTTTTGCAGGGATGGCACAGTGCCACATCCGCTCCAATTGTTTGCGTCGACTTTACTTACCATTAAAACCAGGTTGTTATAACCGGCTTGCATGCTAAAACACACATTTATATACCAATAGTTTTTTGTGTTTGTAGTTGGTGTCATCAACCATATATTGATATTGGAATTGAAATCCAAAATGGCAGGACATAGAATTCGTATTTTATACAAGCATCCTAGACAGATGGTGTTTTTACGATTTCATTTGACATAAGCACAATGCCCAGTAAATTAAATAACAACGATGATTTAATATGAGTCATAGTGGCTACATGGTTCGATTGGACTCTTACCCCACTCATATATTCATTTATAATTGTTGTTACAATTATTTATTGTTTTTTTCACGGCTTTTATATCCTATTCTTGGTTGATACACATATATATATACCTTGTTCTCATTTTAGCTCACGGCATTTGTATTCTAATTTCAATTCTTTTTCTTGATGCATATGTATATGTATTCGGTAGGACTTTGGCTATGATACTTATTACAAGGAGTAAAGGTAGATTGAAAAATGCAATATATACACTTATAAATGCTACAAATGCTAATAATGATATAACACCTCTATAGAGTAGAACTTCTTCTCAAATTATAAAATTTCGAAAGACATATTCCAATCTTCTTGCTTCTCTTGTATGGTACCATGTGAGTTTCAGATCTGCTACCATAGTTTTCTAACATATGAGCATATAATCTCACCTTGGCATGTATATAGATGAAACCATTTAATAATTAATTATCTATAGAAACTAAGTTCCTGCAGATTTAGACCTTCTTGGGTTTAGAGTTTCTGCAGGATTCTATTCTATGGATTTCTGGTCTACAACTAAACAGAGTCTAAGAGGTAAATGCCTTAAGATAGATTCTGTTCAATGTAGTACTAAATCAATTATATCATTTCCTTAATTTTTTTCCTTTTGTTTTTATATGTAGCCAATTCATACCACAGCAAATCAAAGTAAACAAGAATTTCAGAAACATACCACTATTGCAAATGACCAACCTCCCAACCTTAGAATCCTCTTTGTCTCCTAGGATTCACCCCCGAGATGAGATCACCTCCCAAGACAGACCAACCCCTGATCTTCTTAGGAGCATCTTATTTAAGCTCATAATTCCCCAAGCATGTTTCTAATTCTGCGTCCAGAATAGCAGGATGCTTTCTTTCCTGTTTAGCCTAGGCTTCCCATTTTGGGATTCTTTAAAGCTGTTTTATGCTTTTCCTCAGCTTTTCCAGCTTTTCTTTACCTCTTCCCAACTACTCCTCTTCATTGGAGAAATTTAGATTCCTCCTTAGAATCTAAATTAATTTCTTTCAAGGATTTTTGAAAGATTGTGGGGATTTGTTGCATTATCCATCCTCATGGAATTGGCAAGTGATCTCTAATTCTCATCTTGGTCAAAATGCACAATCATTTTATTTATTTCCTCAAATAAAATATGCAAATACATTCACACCATACTTATCCCTTGGGGTCCACCCCCTTAGGATTTAAAGTTCAAATTTCTAACTTTAAAAATTCAACACACAAATTGGGGGTGTTACATATTCCCCCTCTGAAAATAAACATCGTCCTCGGTGTTGTTATTCAACTACCAGAGTTCACTTAAACAAGAATGGATATTTCTCCATAATTTCAGCTTCCCTTTCCCAGGTAGCTTCTTCAGCAGTAAAGTGCTTCCACTGCACTTTTACTCTGGCCACTGTTCTGTTCCTCAATTCAATTTCTTCCCGCTCCAATATTTGAAGCGGTTTTGGCAGAAACTCCCCTTCTGGTTCCACCTGTACAACATTCCAATAAACTATGTGAGAAGCATCATGTACATATCTTTTTAATAATGAAATATGAAACACATCATGCACTCTAACATGGGGTGGTAAGGCCAGCTTGTAAGCCACTGGTCCCACCCTTTCTAAAATTTCAAAAGGCCCACAATATCTAGGATCCAGTTTTTCACAACTTCCTGCATACAGTGTGATCTTTTTGGGTTTGATGCGCAAATACACATGATCCCCCACTTCGAATTCTCGGTGCACTCTTCTCTTATCAGCATAGCTTTTCTAGCGATCTTGTGCTATCTTGATATTTCTTTGTATCTGTTTAACAATTCTCTCCATCTCTTGTAGTGCATCTGGTCCCAACACCAGTTTATCTTCTGGTTGACTCTAGCTCAAGGGAGTACGACACTTTCTCCCATAGAGTGCCTCAAACGGACTCATATTAATAGAGGATTGGTAGCTATTATTATAGGCAAACTCAGCTAGATGCAGATATTCTTCCCACTTTGATGGCCTATCCATCACATACATTCTCAACATATCCTCCGGAATTTGATTCTTCCTTTCTGTTTGCCCGTCATTTTGAGGGTGGTAGGCAGTACTGAAATTCAGCTTAGTACCCATCCCTCCAAACAATCCTTTCCAAAATGCTGTTGTAAACTTAGCATCTCGATCTGAAACAATTACTTTGGGAACTCCATGAAGCCTTACTATCTCCTTTAGAAAAACATTTGCTACTTGCGCTGTTCCGAAAGTAGATTTCACTGGTATAAGGTGAGCAACCTTGGTTAGAGTGTCTACTACCACCATTACTGAATCATGTTGGTATTTGGTTTTTGGTAGTCCTGTTATAAAATCCATGGAAACTATGTCCCATTTCCATTCTGCGATTGGCAGGGGATTTAAAAGCCCTGCTGGGTGTTGATGCTCAACTTTGACTAGTTGACACTCCATACATCTACTTAAATATTCTGCCACATCTCTCTTCATTCCTGGCCAAAACAACTTCTTCTTCAAGGCTGTTAACATCTTTTGGTATCCTGGATGTCCTGCATAGGGCTGTTTGTGATATTCATCTAGAATTTCTCTTTTCAATGACTCTATATTTGGAATATACAACTTGTTTTTGTAATAGAGTAGCCCTCTTTGGTTTTTAGTGAAATCAGTTTTATCCTTTTTCTGTATTTTCACCAAGAGTGCTTCATAGTGGGGATCTTGATTTGCTGCTTTTCCTACCAATTCCTCTATCTCCATCTGAGCACTACTCCCCATGATGTTTAAATGTTGACAAGCATTTCTACTTAATGCATCAGCAACTTTATTTTCTTTCCCCTTGATATGCTTGATGTCCATATCAAATTCACTTAAAAAGGACAGCCATCTGGCTTGTCTTGCATTCAGGTCAGTTTGGGAAAAGAAATATTTAAGGCTAATATGATCAGTCATCAATGTGAACTTCTTCCCCAGCAGATAGTGCCTCCACATTTTTAAAGCATGAATAACAGCTGCAAATTCCAAATCATATGCACTATAATTCTATTCATGTACTTTCAGTTTCCTAGATTCATAGGCAATGACTGAATTTTCCTGTAACAGGACTCCTCCCAGCCCTTCTCTGCAAGCATCTGTACATACAACAAACTCTTTATCAGGATCAACAATTTTTAATATAGGGGCTGAAATAAGTTTTTGTTTTAACTGCTCGAAACTATGTTGACATTTTTCAGTCCACACAAACTTGACACCCTTTCTTTGCAATGAAGTGATGGGATGTGCTATAGCAGAAAATTTTATCCACAAATCTACGATAGTAGCCTGCCATCCCCATGAATGACCTTACTGCTGAAACATTAGTTGGGACTGGCCATTCCTTAATTGCTTTTATCTTTTCAGGGTCAACTGCAAGCCCTTTTTCAGAAGTAATATGACCCAAATATTGAATTTTATCTTTATAAAATTCACGTTTGCTGAACTTGGCATATAGCTGGTTTTCTTTTAAAGTCTGCAACACTATTCTCAAATGTTCCTTATGTTCGTCCTCATTTTTGGAGTAAACTAAGATATCATCTATGAACACAAGAACAAATTTATCCAAATACTTATTCAACACACTGTTCATCAGGCACATAAATGTGGCAGGGGCATTCGTCAAACCAAAAGGTAGGACCACAAATTTGTAATGCCCATACCTGGTTCGAAAGGCTGTTTTGCTGATGTCTTCTTCCTTGATTATGAGCTGGTGATCACCAGTTCTTAAGTCAATCTTTGAAAAAACTGAGGCCCCTCTCACTTGATCAAATAGATCATCAATCCTAGGAAGTGGATATCTATTCTTAATGGTCAACTTGTTTAGTTGATGATAATCGATGCACATCCTAAAAGTTCCATCCTTCTTTTTAACAAATAAAACAGGTTCTCCCCATGGAGACACACTTGGTCTAATATAACCCTTATCCAGCAATTCTTGCAGCTGCATCTTCAGCTCCATAAGTTCTGGTGGACTCAGTCGATAGGGAGCTCGGGAAACAGACGTGGCTCCTGGCACTAGATCTATAGAAAAGTCAATTTCTCTTTTGGGGGGAAGATGAGGAATCTCCTCTGGAAAAACTTCTTTAAATTCCTTCATCACCGGTAATTCATTTAGCAGATTTTCTTCAGCTCTCTGTTCTACTTCTTCCACATGTACTGCATACACTTGGTATCCTTTTCTAGCTATTCTTTTCAATTGTAAGGCTGATATTTGTCTTACTGAAATGGATTTTGGTTTTCCTTTCAATGAAAAAGGTTTCCCCTCTTCATCCACACAATGCAGGGTTTTATCCTAGCAGTTCATCAGGGCTTTTCTCTTTTCCATCCAATCCATTCCTATCAGTAAATCATAGGATCCTAATGGCAATATGTTCAGATTTACTTCTGTTGGAAAACCATTTAATTGTATTGTTGTTTTGGGCAATTTATGTGTGACTTTTCTCTTAGTTCCAGTAGCCAGCTGTACCAACCATGACTGCTGAAATTTTTCAGGTTTAATTTTACATTTTTCTACAATTCCAGGACTAATGTAACTCAAAGAAGCACCTGGATCAATCAAAACAGTAATAGGTAGTTCAGAAATCTTACCCTCCATTTCCACCATAGTTGCTTGATGTTCTGCTTGTCGATTCTCCAAAGGGTACGCACTAATGGTTGGCCTCTTCTGGCTATGTCATTTCACTGTTATTTGCCTCTCGCTCTCATTGGAAACATGTGCTCTTCGATAGAGCGAGTCCTCATCATATGGAGTTCTCCACACCCCAAAGAGCACAATGAATTCCTTCATTCTGACTGTCCCTTCCTTTCTATTGTTCCCTTCTACTGGTTTTGAAGCCACTTGGGACTGAGCAGTTTGACTTTCTTTTGGTTTACTAAATTTTTTCCGCTGATGATCTCTACCAAAATTTCTTAGATATGCTGGTTTTGGTCTTTTACATTTGAACTCACCCTTGTTCAGCCAGCTCTTCCCTTGTTCAGCTTTACCTTTAAACTGCTGGTAGCATAATCTTGCTTTTCTAACCGCTTCATCCATTGTCTTTGGGTTGTCAAACTCAATTTTCTCCTTGTACACAGTAGGCAAACAATTTAAAAACCTTTGCACTTTTGCCTTTTCTTCCCTAATGTAAGGAACATACCCCAGTAAATTTGTAAACTTAGTGACAAACTCATCAATAGTGAGTTGTCCTAGTCTAAGTTCATGGAATTCTTTTGCTTTATCATCATAGTACCTCTCATTCAAGTAGCGATTTTTGAACTTAACCTGGAAATCTTCCCAAGTAGCGTACCATGATGGCATACTATTTTTGTCTTCCACCAGGGTAGCCTTTCCTTGTAAGTGATACCATGACTAATGCGAATGTCGAAGTTGCTCTATATTCCTTATACTTGGAAATACTTGATCATGTTCAACAACCAAGCTTCAACATCCTCCTCCTTCTCCCCATCGTAGGAGGGAGGTTTGATCTTTCTAAATTCTTCCTGCAATTCTCTTTTCTGTCTATGCTGCTGTCTAGCAGCATCATCATCATCAGACTCATCCATCTTTCTCTTTCCGGAAACTTCGCCTTCCTGGCTGTTCCGAGAAGTTAGTTCTCTGATGAGCTTTTCCTGCTCCTTGCTGGCTGATGACAACATGTCATCACTGACTGGATTAAGCCAGTTCTGGAACATAGCTTGATTTGTGCTAAGCCGTACTAAGGCATTGGGATCTGAGTAGAAAATTCATCATGTAGTCCACAAAATTCCTCCCTCTTGACCATGTTTGCACTGTGTACACACTCACCCGGTTTAGTGGTAGAATTTGAATATATATATATATATATATATATATATATATATATATATATCAAAAATTTCTCAGTGTTTATTATGTGAGAACAGGTGTTTCCATGATAACTGTTGTAATAGTTTTTACTTAGGCTACATTACCATTTGTAACACCTCCAGATTCAAAATTTTTTTTATTTTTTTATTTTCTCACCTGGATGTTTGCGTAAGGTGTTCAGAAATTTACTTTCCCATTCCATCTTGTTAAAATTTCCTCTACACATTAAGTAGTTATTACCCCACTATCCCTTATTAGCAGCATGGAATGTTTCTCTCGGTATACATTTCAGCTATGTATATAACATCCAGAACTCTTGGTATTAACATAGGGTATTCTCCCTAAACATAATATGGTCATTCCCGTCTTTCAGTGCTGCACCTAACGCATATATATATGTAACACATTTATATCACCCATTTTGGCTTCACATATATATCACCGATATAATTATCACAACATTGTTGAATCTACATATATATACCACATATACATATATATCATTACATGGTTGAATCCACATATATATATAGCACCTATATATATAACATATAGATATATAGCACGTATCTACTTTCTTGATATATCTAAACCTGTAATAATATAAATCGAAGGTGCACATATATATGTTAACCATTTAATAACACCTATAATTGTTTTTCTCTATTCATTAAGGTCGAGCGATCTTAACAACCCGTTGACTGGATTATTAATAGGCGGCAATTTACCTCTTACCATGATCTGGTCCGATTTCCTCTTAGGATGCATATTCTCAATGTTCAGATTTGTGATTTGATACATCCCGCAAGGCATACAAGGGATACACGTTTATGGTGATAGTTCGGCTGACGGTCGACTATGTCCACCAAATCACGAGGTCGATTTTAACCGGACAAATTTTAATGCTAGGGTTTGCGTGTTGCTTTTCGCCGGCTATGAGAAGAAAGCCTGGCTCGAGCGTAGCCGAATGGCTCATAACTCCGTAGTCCACCGAATGACACGAGGGTACCTCCTCCTATACTCGTGCAACAATCTTTAATTTCCCGACCCTCGGGTACGACGCTTCCACCAGCTCCTCTGCGAAATTTACTCCCTCGACTGTACTTATTGAAACCCTTATTGTACATAATCTTGCCAATAGCATGGCAATGTATTTGTTTATACATCTCACGAGTACTGATGCGCTTTATGCAGAAGGTTCCAAAGCTCCTAGGGATTCCTTCAACTGTCTGGTCGACAGATGGATAAAAATGGCGTGGAGTGTTCCTATGACTCTTCCCGGAAGGCTTTACATAAGACCGGTGCACTCCGAACCCTGCTAAGTTTGAGCGCCGAGAGATAAGGTTCTGTTGGTCCTGCGTTGGATTTCGCATTCCCTACCAGTCAGGTAAATCAACACTGCAACTATGGTGACCCAGGATTCGTAATCCTCTATTGTTCGGGCATCATTTCTAATTTCTGTGGCTGTATTTTGGTTTCCAGTTGTGTAGATGTTGATTCGAACTAGCAAATCAAATAGCTTGACAATGTAGGGGTTTACATCACTAACTCTGTGTATGTCAGATGCGTTATGTTGGACTTTGGTTTTCCTGACTACCCCGGACAGCCATCAACCTAGGAAGAATGCAAAAGGTAAGCGTATCCTATTGTTAACAGAGTCCTTCTATTCCTTTTTGGGTTATTCTATTTCAGTTTTGGTAATATGGTTCGCCCTCTGTACATTTCTTCTGGGTTTTTTTTTTTCAGAGCTACGATGATAGAGGGTCTGGAAACCAACGAGACTGACGGACCCTACTCATTTACCCTGGAGTCCTACGCGCAGAGTTGCTCGTGGTCAGAGGTGGCGAGGTAAGGGGTTCTAGTTCCTCTGCCCGTTTCGTTTTTTGACTGAGTAAGAGTAGCTATTGGTAATTTTCCCATTTCTCATACAGGAGCCAAGAAGGGATTCGGCAGTTGAGTGTAGCGATGGTGCTGGACTCATTACACACAGATCTTCGGCGTGAGCGAGCCAACTCGACTCAGCCGTGAATGATTTCTGAGCTATTCAGATTTTCTGTCACGTTTCTATCGTGGCTATAACCTTGTGTTTTTCGTTAACCACATTGGTCATGCATTTACATTGTATGTAGTATCTGATAATGGCGATACCTTCGTCAGCCATCTTGCAATCTTTCCGCATCTACGTGTCATATTTGTTTTTCGACGGGTTTTGAGATCTCCTCCACGCATTTCTGCTACAGGCATTTTCATGATAACCTACCCAGCGTACTGTTAACTATTTTCTCATGTTACCCTTCTATTTATGTTTTTATAGAAATATTCTCAACTCTACATTTAACTTTTGAACTCGCTGCCTATGGATTTAAGTATTTATTTAGCCATATTCAGTTATAGGGATATGGCCCCTTTGTTTCTCTGGTTCGCGGTTTCAATATATGAGGTACTCTGTAAATCATATAAGTTGTATAATGTCACGTCTGGTTCAGTAGAACTTTAATGTCAGTTTCGTTTTTAAGTTAACCCCTGGTAATTAGTAACATGCTATTTATGCATTTACATACGCAAGATTTTCGTTGACTGGTACAACTCTCACTGGAATACCGCATGGCCTTTTTCATGCAATTCGAAATTCTTTGTTGAATCTTCCAGCTCGCTTCTGCGCGAGTCGTCGCTGAATGTCAAAGGTCACGCCTTACAATTTATTTGTTTCATTTTTGTACGCGTATATTTCTATGAGATCTAGGTTTTGCAGGGATGGCACAGTGCCACATCCACTCCAATTGTTTGCGTCGACTTTACTTACCATTAAAACCAGGTTGTTATAACCGGCTTGCATGCTAAAACGCACATTTATATACCAATAGTTTTTTGTGTTTGTAGTTGGTGTCATAAACCATATATTGATATTGGACTTGAAATCCAAAATGGCAGGACGTAGAATTCGTATTTTATACAAGCATCCTAGACAGATGGTGTTTTTACGATTTCATTTGACATAAGCACAATGCTTATCTCGTGAAATAACTGCACACGATAGTTGCATGAGTCACTGAAGTGGCTAGATGGTTGATTGGACTCTTACACATCATATATTCATTTATAATTGTTATTACAATTATTTATTTTAATTTCACGGCTTTTATCACCTATTCTTAGTTTGATACATATATATATACACATGTTCTCAGCCCCAACTGCAGTTTTTATTCCCAATTTCAATTCTTTTTCTTGATGCATATGTATATGTCTATTAGTAGGACACAGCTATGATACTTATTTCAAGGATTAAAGGTAGATTTAGAAATGCAATATATACACTTATAAATGCTATAAATGATATAACACTTCTATAGAGTAGAATTTCTTCTCAAGTTAGAAAATTTCGAAATACATATTCTAATGACCTTGCTTCTCTTGTATTGTACCATATAAATTTTAGATCTGCTAACATAGTTTTCTAACATATGGGCATATAATTTCACCTTTTGTATATATATATGAAACCATTTAATATTTAATTATCTATGGAGACTAAGTACCTTCAGATTTAGACCTTCTTGGGTTTAGAGTTTCTGTGGGTTTCTACTCTATGGATTACTGGTCTACAACTAAACAGAATCTGAGAGGTGAATGCCGTAAGATAGATTCTGTTCAATGTAGTACTAAATCAATTATATCATTTCCTTAATTTTTTTTGTTTTTTTTTTTTATGTAGCCAATTCATATCATCATACAATAGGATAGCAAGAATTTCAGAACATACCAAAATCTGCAATTGACCAACCTCCCAACCTTAGAGTCCTCTTTGTCTCCCAGGACTCACCCCCGAGCAGAGATCACCTCCTAGAACAGATCCACCTCTGATCTGTCTAGGAGCAGCTTATTTAAGCTCACATTTCCCCAAAGCATGTTTCTAATTCTGCGTCCAGAATAGCGGGATGCTTTCTTTCCTATTTGGCACTGAAGCACACCATTTTGGGGATTGCTTTAAAGTTTGTTTATGCTTTTCCCTCGACTTAGCACTCTTTACCTCTTAGCTTACTCATGTTCATTGGAAATTTAGATTCCTCCTTAGAATCTAAATTAATTTCTTTCAAGGATTTTGAAAGATTGTGGGGATTGTTACTTGCTACATCCTCATGGAATTGTGGTGATCTCCTAATTCTCATCTTGGTCAAAATACCTGATCATTTTATTTATTTCCTCCAATAAAATATGCAAATACATTCACACCATACTTTATACCTTAGGGTCCACCCCTTGGATTAAAGTTCAATCTCTAACTTTAAATTCAACACACAAATTGGGAGTGTTACATATTCCCCCTACGAAAATAAACATAGTCCTCGGTGTTATTCAACTACACAGTTCACTTAAACAAGAATGGATATTTTTCCATCATTTCAGCTTCCCTTTCCCAGGTAGCTTCTTCAGTAGTAAAGTGCTTCCACTGCACTTTTACTCTGGCCACTAAACTGTTTCTCAATTCAATTTCTTCCCGCTCCAATATTTGAAGCGGTTCTGGCAGAAACTCCCCTTCTGGTTCCACCTGTACAACATTCCAATCAACTATGTGAGAAGCATCATGCACATATCTTTTTAGTAATGAAATATGAAACACATCATGCACTCTAACATGGGGTGGTAAGGCCAGCTTGTAAGCCACTGGTCCCACCCTTTCTAAAATTTCAAAAGGCCCACAATATCTAGGAGCCAGTTTTGCACAACTTCCTGCATACAGTGTGCTCTTTTTGGGTTTGATGCGCAAATACACATGATCCCCCACTTTGAATTCTCGGTGCACTCTTCTCTTATCAGCATAGCTTTTCTTGCGATCTTGTGCTATCTTGATATTTCTTTGTATCTGTTTAACAATTCTCTCCATCTCTTGTAGTGCATCTGGTCCCAACACCAGTTTATATTCTGGTTGACTCCAGCTCAAGGGAGTACGACACTTTCTCCCATAGAGTGCCTCAAACGGACTCATCTTAATAGAGGATTACTAGCTATTATTATAGGTAAACTCAGCTAGATGCAGATATTCTTCCCACTTTGATGGCATATCCATCACATACATTCTCAACATATCCTCCAGAATTTGATTCGTCCTTTCTGTTTGCCCGTCAGTTTGAGGGTGGTAGGCAGTACTGAAATTCAGCTTAGTACCCATCCCTCCAAACAATCCTTTCCAAAATGCTATTGTAAACTTAGCATCTCGATCTGAAACAATTACTTTGGGAACTCCATGACGCCTTAATATCTCCTTCAGAAAAACATTTTCTACTTGAGCTGTTCCGAAAGTAGATTTCACTGGTATAAAGTGAGCAGCCTTGGTTAGAGTGTCTACTACCACCATTACTGAATCATGTTGGTATTTGTTTTTTGGTAGTCCTGTTATAAAATCCATGGAAAATGTGTCCCATTTCCATTCTGCGATTGGCAGGGGATTTAAAAGCCCTGCTGGGTGTTGATGCTCAATTTTGACTAGTTGACACTCCATACATCTACTTAAATATTCTGCCACATCTCTCTTCATTCCTGGCCAGAACAACTTCTTCTTCAAGGATGTTAACATCTTTTGGTATCCTGGATGTCCTGCATAGGGCTTTTTGTGATATTCATCTAGAATTTCTCTTTTCAATGACTCTATATTTGGAATATCCAACATGTTTTTGTAATAGAGTAGCCCTCTTTGGTTTTTAGTGAAATCAGTTTTATCCTTTTTCTGTAATTTCACAAAGAGTGCTTCATAGTGGGGATCTTGATTTGCTGCTTTTCCTACCAATTCCTCTATCTCCATCTGAGCACTACTCCCCATGCTGTTTAAATGTTGACAAGAATTTCTACTTAATGCATCAGCAACTTTATTTTCTTTCCCCTTGATATGCTTGATGTCCATATCAAATTCACTTAAAAAGGACAGCCATCTGGCTTGTCTTGCATTCAGGTCAGTTTGGGAAAAGAAATATTTAAGGCTAATATGATCAGTCATCAATGTGAACTTTTTCCCTAGAAGATAGTGCCGCCACATCTTCAGATCATGGATAACAGCTGCAAATTCTAAATCATATGCACTATAATTCTGTTCATGCATCTTCATTTTCCTCGATTCATAGGCAATAACCGAATTTTCTTGCAATAGGACTCCTCCCAGCCCTTCTCTGCAAGCATCTGTACATACAACAAACTCTTTATCAGGATCAACAATTTTTAATATAGGGGCTGAAATAAGTTTTTTTTTTAACTACTCGAAACTATGTTGACATTTTTTAGTCCACACAAACTTGACACCCTTTCTTTGCAATGAAGTGATGGGATGTGCTATAGCAGAAAATTTCTCCACAAATCTACGATAGTAGCCTACCATCCCCATGAATGACCTTACTGCTGAGACATTAGTTGGGACTGGCCATTCCTTAATTGCTTTTATCTTTTCAGGGTCAACTGCAAGCCCTTTTTCATAAATAATATGACCCAAATATTGAATTTTATCTTTATAAAATTCACATTTGTTGAACTTGGCATATAGCTGGTTTTCTTTTAAAGTGTGTAACACTATTCTCAGATGTTCCTTATGTTCGTCCTCATTTTTGGAGTAAACTAAGATATCATCTATGAACACAAGAAAAAATTTATCCAAATACTTATTCAACACACTGTTCATCAGGCACATAAATGTGGCAGGGGCATTCGTCAAACCAAAAGGTAGGACCACAAATTCGTAATGCCCATACCTGGTTCGAAAGGCTGTTTTGCTGATGTCTTCTTCCTTGATTCTGAGCTGGTGATAACCAGTTCTTAAGTCAATCTTTGAAAAAACTGAGGCCCCTCTCACCTGATCAAACAGATCATCAATCCTAGGAAGTGGATATCGATTCTTAATGGTCAAATTTTTCAGTTGACGATAATCGATGCACATCCTAAAAGTTCCATTCTTCTTTTTAACAAATAAAACAGGTGCTCCCCATGGAGAGACACTCGGTCTAATATAACCCTTATCTAGCAATTCTTGCAGCTTCATCTTCAGCTCCATAAGTTCTGGTGGACTCATTCGATAGGGAGCTCGGGAAACAGGCGTGGCTCCTGGCACCAGATCTATAGAAAATTAAATTTCTCTTTTGGGGGGAAGATGAGGAATCTCCTCTGGAAAAACTTCTTTAAATTCCCTTATCACCGGTAATTCATTTAGCAGATTTTCTTCAGCTCTCTGTTCTACTTCTTCCACATGTACTGCATACACTTGGTATCCTTTTCTAGCTGTTCTTTTCAATTGTAAGGCTGATATTTGTCTTACTGAAATGGATTTTGGTTTTCCTTTCAATGAAAAAGGTTTCCCTTCTTCATCCACACAATGCAAGGTTTTATCCCAGCAGTTCATCAGGGCTTTTCTCTTTTCCAGCCAATCCATTCCTATCAGTAAATCATAGGATCCTAATGGCAATATGTTCAGATTTACTTCTGTTGGAAAACCATTTAATTGTATTGCTGTTTAGGGCAATTTATGTGTGACTTTTCTCTTAGTTCCAGTAGCCAGCTGTACCAACCATGACTGCTGAAATTTTTCAGGTTTAATTTTACATTTTTCTACAATTCTAGGACTAATGTAACACAAAGAAGCACCTGGATCAATCAAAACAGTAATAGGTAGGTCAGAAATCTTACCCTCCATTTCTACCATGGTTGCTTGATGTTCTGCTTGCCGAGTTTCCAAGGCTGCACTAATAGTTGGTATATTTCTGGCTATGTCATTTACTGTTGTTGCCTCTCGCTCTCTGCTGAGCATGTGTATATTTCGATGGGGGCAGTCCCTCATCATATGGGGTTCTCCACAGCCCCAACATTTCAATGGTTCCTTCATTCTGACTGTCCCTTCCTTTTTAGTGTTCCCTTCTACTGGTTTTGAAGCCACTTGGGACTGAGCAGTTTGACTTTCTTTTGGTTTATTGAATTTTTTCCGCTGATGATCTCTACCAAAATTTCTTAAATATGTTGGTTTTGGTCTTTTACCTTTGAACTCACCCTTGTTCAGCCAGCTCTTCCCTTGTTCAGCTTTACCTTTAAACTGCTGATAGCATAATCTTGCTTTTCTAACAGCTTCATCCATTGTCTTTGGGTTATCAAACTCAATTTTATCCTTGTACACAGTAGGTAAGCAGTTCAAAAACCTTTGAACCTTAGCTTTTTCTTCCCTAATGTAAGGAACATATCTCAGTAAATTTGTAAACTTAGTGACAAATTCATCAATAGTGAGCTGTCCTAGTCTAATTTCATGGAATTCTTTTGCTTTATCATCATAATAACGTTCATTCAAATAACGATTTTTGAATTTAGTCTGAAAATCTTCCCAAGTAACTGTCTTTTCATCAATGGCATGCACTATTTTTGTCTCTTCCCACCACAGTGTAGCCTTTCCTTGTAGCTGATACACAGCTAATCTGGTCTTCAGATTGCTCTCATATTCATATACTTGGAAATACTTGATCATGTTCAGCAACCAAGCTTCAACATCCTCTTCCTTCTCCCCATCATAGGAGGGAGGTTTGATCTTTCGGAACTCCCCCTGTAGTTCTCTTTTCTGTTTATGTTGATGTCTAGCAGCATCATCATCATCAGACTCATCCATCTTTCTCTTTCCAGAACCTTCGCCTTCCTGGCTGTTCCGGGAAGTTAGTTCTCTGATGAGCTTTTCTTGCTCCTTACTGGCTAATGACAACATGTCATCCTGGCTTCTTAGTTCAGCCAGTTCTCGTTGCAACCGGTGCAACATAGCCATTACCGGGGCATTGGGATCTGGAGTAGAAAATTCATCATGTAGATCCACATAAATTCCTCCCTCTTCAGCCATGTTTGCACCACTGTACACACTCATCATATTGGTCAGTGAAATTTGAATATATATATATATATATATATATATATATATATATATATATCAAAAATTTCTACAATGTTTATTTATAATCAGAACTCAGTGAGCACAGTAACAACAGCCCAGTTTTTGCACTTGGGCTCTGATACCATTTGTAACACCTCCAGATTCAATTTTTTTTTTTTTTTTTTTTCTCACCTGGATGTTTGCGTAAGGTGTTCAGAAATTTACTTTCCCATTCCATCTTGTTAAAATTTCCTCTACACATTAAGTAGTTATTACCCCACTATCCCTTATTAGCAGCATGGAATGTTTCTCTCGGTATACATTTCAGCTATGTATATAACATCCAGAACTCTTGGTATTAACATAGGGTATTCTCCCTAAACATAATATGGTCATTCCCGTCTTTCAGTGCTGCACCTAACGCATATATATATGTAACACATTTATATCACCCATTTTGGCTTCACATATATATCACCGATATAATTATCACAACATTGTTGAATCTACATATATATACCACATATACATATATACCATTACATGGTTGAATCCACATATATATATAGCACCTATATATATAACATATAGATATATAGCACGTATCTACTTTCTTGATATATCTAAACCTGTAATAATATAAATCGAAGGTGCACATATATATGTTAACCATTTAATAACACCTATAATTGTTTTTCTCTATTCATTAAGGTCGAGCGATCTTAACAACCCATTGACTGGATTATTAATAGGCGGCAATTTACCTCTTACCATGATCTGGTCCGATTTCCTCTCAGGATGCATATTCTCAATGTTCAGATTTGTGATTTGATACATCCCGCAAGGCATACAAGAGATACACGTTTATGGTGATAGTTCGGCTGACGGTCGACTGTGTCCACCAAATCACGAGGTCGATTTTAACCGGACAAATTTTAATGCTAGGGTTTGCGTGTTGCTTGTAGCCGGCTATGAGGAAAGAAAGCTGAATTCGGCGTGATCGAATGGATCATAACTCCGCAGTCCCACCGGGCAGCACAGTGACCTCCTCCTGCCACTAAGCGCGACAATATTTAATTTTCAGCCCTCGGTCTGGCCTTCCACCGAGCTCCTCACATGAAATTTACTCCCTCACTGACATGACTAGAAACCCTTGTTAACACATATACACTACACACGATAGCTGATGTATTGTTGATACATCTTACGTCTTGAATAAGCTTTATGAAAGTTCCAAAGCTCCTAAAGGATTCCTTAGTAATACAGTTGTGAGATGGATAAAAATATGAAAGTGGGTATTTCCCTACCAATCCTTCCAGGAAGGCTGCCTAGGTGCACTCGAACCACCTGACATGACCCAGCCGCGAGTAGGTTCTGTTGGTCACACGTTGGTTACTTTGATCGGAGTAAATCATCTTCAACTATGGTGACCCAGGATTCGTAATCCTCTATTGTTCGGGCATCATTTCTAATTTTTTTGGTTGTATTTTGGTTTCCAGTTGTGTAGATGTTGATTCGAACTAGCAAATCAAATAGCTTGACAATGTAGGGGTTTACATCACTAACTCTGTGTATGTCAGATGCGTTATGCTGGACTTCGGTTTGCCTGACTACCCCGGACAGCCATCAACCTAGGAAGAATGAAAAAGGTAAGCGTATTCTATTTTTAACAGAGTCCTTCTATTCCTTTTTGGGTTATTCTATTTCAGTTTTGGTAATATGGTTCGCCCTATGTACATTTCTTCCGGGTTTTTTTTTTTTCAAAGCTACGATGATAGAGGGTCTGGAAACCAACGAGACTGAGGTACCCTACTCATTTACCCTGGAGTCCTATGCGCAGAGTTGCTCGTGGTCGGAGGTGGCGAGGTAAGGGGTTCTAGTTCCTCTGCCCGTTTCGTTTTTTGACTGAGTAAGAGAAGCTATTGGTAATTGTCCCATTTCTCATAGAGGAGCCAAGAAGGTATTCGACAGTTGAGTGTAGCGATGGTGCTGGACTCATTACACACAGATCTTCGGCGTGAGCGAGCCAACTCGACTCAGCCGTGAATGATTTCTGAGCTATTCAGATTTTCTGTCACGTTTCTATCGTGGCTATAACCTTGTGTTTTTCGTTAACCACATTGGTCATGCATTTAGATTGTATGTAGTATCGGATAATGGTGATACCTTCGTCAGCCATCTTGCAATATTTCCACAGCTACGTGTCATATTTGTTTTTCGATGGGTTTTGAGATCTCCTCCATGCATTTCTGCTACAGGCATTTTCATGATAACCTACCCAGCGTACTGTTAACTATTTTCTCATGTTACCCTTCTATTTATGTTCTTATAGAAATATTCTCAACTCTACATTTAACTTTTGAACTCGCTGCCTATGGATTTAAGTATTTATTTAGCCATATTCAGTTATAGGGATATGGCCCCTTTATTTCTCTGGTTCACGGTTTCAATATATGAGGTACTCTGTAAATCATATAAGTTGTATAATGTCACTTCTGGTTCAGTAGAACTTTAATGTCAGTTTCATTTTTAAGTTAACCCCTGGTAATTAGTAACATGCTATTTATGCATTTACATACGCAATATTTTCGTTGACTGGTACAACTCTCACTGGAATACCGCATGGCCTTTTTCATGCAATTCGAAATTCTCTGTTGAATCTTCCAGCTCGCTTCTGCGCGAGTCGTCGCTGAATGTCAAAGGTCACGCCTTACAATTTATTTGTTTCATTTTTGTACACGTATATTTCTATGAGATCTGGGTTTTGCACGGATGGCACAGTGCCACATCCGCTCCAATTGTTTGCGTCGACTTTACTTACCATTAAAACCAGGTTGTTATAACCGGCTTGCATGCTAAAACACACATTTATATACCAATAGTTTTTTGTGTTTGTAGTTAGTATCCCCAGTTACCATATATTGATATTGGACTTGAAATCCATAATGACAGGACGTAGAAGTCGTATTTTATACAAGCATCCTAGACGGATGGTGTTTTTACGATTTCATTTGACATGGGCACAATGCCCAGTAAATCAAATAACAACGATGATTTTGGTAGCAGTCATAGTAGCACCACATGGTTCGATTGGACTCTTACCCGCTCATATATTCATTTATAATTGTTGTTACAATTATTTTTTGTTTTATTCACGGCTTTTGTCCTGTTGCGTTTGATACATATATATATACCTTGTTCTTATTTTAGCTCACGGCGTTTGTATTCTAATTTCAATTCTTTTTCTTGATGCATATGTATATGTATTAGGTAGGACTTTAGCTATGATACTTATTACAAAGGTAAAGGTAAGATTGAAAAATACAATATATACCCTTATAAATGCTACAAGTGCTAATAATGATATAACACCTCTGGGAAGTAGAGCTTCTTCTCAAATTATAAAATTTTGAAATACATATTCAATCTTCTTGCTTCTCTTGTATGGTACCATGTGAGTTTAGGTCTACTTCCTGCATAGTTTTCTAACATATGAGCATATAATCACCTTGGCCATGAATGAAACCATTTAATAATTGAGTATCTATAGAAACTAAGTTCTCTGTGATTTGAACCTTCTTGGTTTTTTAAGTTTGCTGTGAGTTCACATTCTATGGATTTAAGTCTACAACTAAACGAGTACGAGAGGTAAATGCCTAAAGATAGATTCTATTCAATGTAGTACTAAATCAATTGTATCATTTCCTTAATTTTTTTCCTTTTGTTTTTATATGTAGCCAATTCATACCATGACAAATCAAAGTAAACAAAATTTAGGAAACATACCACTATTGCAAATGACCAACCTCTCAACCTTAGAATCCTCTTTGTCTCCAGAGTTCACTTACTCGGTGAGGATCACCTCCCCCAGGGCAGGACCAACCCCACCGGTCTTCTTAGGAGCGACTTATTTAAGCTCATAATTCCCAAGCATGTTTAGTGCATCCAGAATAGCGGGGATGCTTTCTTTCTGTTTTAGCCTAGGCTTCCCATTTTTGGGATTCTTTAAGGCTTTGTTTTACATGCTTTTCCTCGACTTTTCCTAGGCTTTTCTTTACCTCTTCTTCTCCCCTCTTCATTAGGGAAATTTAGATTCCTCCTTAGAATCTAAATTAATTTCTTTCAAGGATTTTTGAAAGATTGTGAGTTGTTGCCTTATCACATCCTCATGGAATTGACGAGAGTGATCTCTAATTCTCATCTTAGTAAAAATGCACAATCATTTTATTTATTTCCTCAAATAAAATATGCAAATACATTCACACCATACTTATCCCTTGGGGTCCACCCCTTAAGTTTAAAGTTCAAATGTCTAACTTTAAAAAATTCAACACACAAATTGAGGTGTTACACCATATTATTTCATGTTTCTCATGATGCTAATAAAATTGATTCATTGGACTTGTTATCACATAATTTTCGAAGCATGTATAACATATTGTTAATCCTTTCGAGCAATAAAGTATTTATCTCTCCCAATATCACAATTATATAATACAATTAAAAAACTTGAATGCATAAATCTAACTCCCTAACTACCCTATGTGGTCAAAATGTAAAAAATATGTAAACTTGAAAGCATAAAGCTAACTATGTAACTATCTTATGTGGTAAAAATATCTAAATCATGATTACAAGCTCATCACTTTACCTAAAAATTATAGTTAAAAAACAAATAAATAAAGTTTGTTCTTAAAAAATTATATATATAAGGTGCAAATTTGAAGGGGAATTGTCTATATATATATATATATATATATATATATATATATATATATATATATATATATATATATATATAAATTTCCCCTTCAAATTTACTTTCTATTATATATATTTTAAGAACAAACTTATTTATTTGTTTTTTAACTAGAACAAAATAAGTGATGACTATAATCATGATATATATATATATATATTAGTAAATTACTACATTAAAACATATATTAAATCCTTTGGGTTAACAACTTCAACATTCTTATATCAATTAGTAGGATTTTCTCAACTTTGCTCTTCTCTAGAGTCCTTGTGAACAACAACACTCACAAGTCCTTTGGAGAAGTGACAAAGAGTACCCATTGTAAGGTTCTGTCATAGACATAAAGATCCCACTCCTCTATTTTAGTTATTGAAATAAATCACAACTCTAAAATTAACCTCCTTTTATTTTATTTTAAAAAATACTTATGTTGAATAGATTCAAATAATTATATACATCCAACCTTACAGTTAAAGTTTTTTAAGTTTCGATGAAGTTACATTATTTATTTTGTTTGAGATAAAGGTAACATAATGAGAAAGTTGGAATGTCTATGTATAATGTAAATTATGTTTTTATTACTATCAATATCAAAACATTTAATTTACGATAAAAAATTATAATATAAAATTATATGAATAATTCTATAATTCGGTGATACAGAATAATATTATTACACCCTGGGCTATTACATATATGTCGATGTTTGATTACAAAGAATATGTAGGTACGCTATCTGAGTAAATGAAATAAAATAAATGAGTTGGTCCAAAAAATGATCCCGGTCTATGTAGGAACACAATGAAATACATAAATACACATAAAGTAAATGCAACGAAATAAGACTTTGTTCATTAATAAGAAATAACTAAAATATGCTTACGAACAAAATAGAAATAAACTAGCTAGGGCATTCGTAGCTTATGTACGGCATCTTAGGCTACGAGGGCCTGTGAGCTGTGTTACAATGAGGCTCAAGGGCTGATTTATTGCGAGAAACTATGGAAAACCCTATACATCCAAAAGCCTAACCCTAGGAGATGATGCCAAAACTATGGGCCTCGTTTGGGTAAATTGGTACATCGGCTATTACAGACGTAACTTTGCCATACGGTCTTTGTTTGATGCGCACAATACCTCGTTAGAAAGATCTGTCTGAGGACTACAAATTTTGATATGAGAAACATGAGAAAGACATCCATGTTGCTCCTAGTTTTTACGAAAAAATGTCCTTTAGGGCCTCCGGCAACTCTAGGAAGTTGAGGACCGAAGAGCACTAAAATGAAAATTGTCCTATAATTAAGAAGCGAAAAAACTAAAAGAATCAATGGAGGGATGTTGGAATGAGCGGAGTGGCCACCAGACGTAGAACATTCCTCCCCTTAGGCAATACTTTGTTGTGTTGAGTTCCTCCATAAGATGAGGAAATTTGTGATAGACTTGGTCACTGGTAGACCATTTGCCTTGGTGGGGGTTCGTCCTTTGAAAGCGATATAGTAAGATGTTCCTGGTAAGTATTCTTGACTTTCATGTCCATCCATATGATTCTGTCTTTGGACTATTCCATGCGGTATGGTTTTAACTATGTTGGCGTAATCTTTTCTGCAATGTCGGAGGTGTTTAGTAGAGGGTGGGCAATAGGGCGAAGGCAATCCATTGAGCACTAGGTTCATATCTGAGAATAGTGAAATATTGAGCTCAAAGGCATTGGCCGCTACAGCAGTGATGGTGTACGACCCATATTAGAAAGGAAAAGCTTGCGGTGGGGTCCAGATGCTCCTTCTATAAATGTGGCAATACTTTGTCGCCCACAGAAGTTGTGGCACTCGATGTTGATCATGTCGTTTCTTGTACTTACGTGGCTCCATCCAATATGTCATGAACCTATTGGAAAATGTGCTAAATGTGCTCCATAAGTTGTTCACCTTGTTAGCTTTAGGCCCGGACATCAATAGAATGCATGTGATGTCCTGATAGCATGGCTACGTCAATAGGTCATAGTGGCTAAAATCCCAAGCCTGAAAGGGGTTACTTAGCCAATTGAGTTGTGAAACTGGTTATAACTACGATGTTGTAACATCTCTTTCTTCCACTCAGTTTTTTTTTTTTTATATTTTGTTATATTTTATTTCAGAGCCTCTTGGCCACGATTCATTCATTTTTACTTTCGAACTTCATCCTTCCGATATGACGGAGAATAGGGTTCTATTCCTCTTAGTACTCTTGTATGGAAAAATTTATTGTTCTCCTCCACACAATGTTAGACTTGTGTTAACCATATGTATATTTATATGACCCTTATATAACAATATTTTATTCCCATACCATTGCTATATATTCGCATATACTCCTACATATTTCTATCTCTAGTACATCTACCCACACAATTTGATCTGTTCCATTATTGCTCACCTAACACTACCTACATTTTAATGTCCAGGTAGCATATTCTTATGGGTTTTAAGTTGGTATATGATTCGTTGAGTTTACAGTCTTCCTTCTCCTGGAATTTAAACCCTTGTCTTGCATTTCGATTTATTCGATGCATCAAATGGGCTATTTCTATTTATGACATGTTATTTATATGAATTGGTTGTGGTTTTGCAACCATGTTCCAATGTGAATGACCATTACCATCCTTATCAGTGATTTCTCACGTACGGTTCAATTTTATGGTGATTTTCTCTTTGACAGAATAGAAGGCGTATTAACTTTTTCAGTGCATTCGTTTCGTCATTGGCAAAGTTGGCTCAACATTTGACCATTTCACTTAGATATGAACTTCCTCACCTTTTTCAATGGCACTAAGGTTGATTTTACTTCCATTGTGTTAGCTTTCAGCGTTCACACACAAGGTGTATGTATATATGTTTCCTTATAGGTTCCACGCCGATACTCTTTCCATCACCTTTGGCCCTATGACATTAGTGAAATTACGTAGGTCGATTTCATGGATCTATGTAATTATGTCTTCGAACGGCCGGTATTAATTACCAATTTCACCTACTCAATCGTGTATGGGCCTTGATCTAAGGCCACTTGGACGATGGAGATCGTTCTTGTCCATGAGGGTTCGTCGGTGTTTGGTTGAGACATTCATATAAATATTTGTTTTATTGTCGAGTGGTTCTTTTGTCCCTCGGTTGTTACGGTCATCTCCCGGTGTGAGACCTTTGAACGTAGGAGAGACGGGAGGCATCAACTCGCTCGGTTCTCGGTCGTGTCTATCTCTTCATCGCATTTACAATTGGTGTGACTTCTGCATATCACTAATTCTTTGTGGGCTTGTGCCCTAAGCACTATACCTTGATATGTATGTTCTCACATGGCGATATGTTACATTGATAGTGCGAGAGATGAGTCTATTTAAACTATTTTCTTTATACGGTCTCGTTTCTTTAATAGAAACTCATTTTGAGTCGGTTGGACAAATCTCTCCTTGGAGATTTTTCGGTCCTAGTATATTGATTTTTGTTTATTCCGTGTCTTTGTACATTTTTCGTATATATTCCTATTGAATATGTAAGGCATAAATATTCATACGTTTCTTGACGAGCCTCCTCATCATCTTTTGTGACTTTACGGATGTGGTTCGAATGGTGGACGTGTTGATTTTGTTCGTTTCCTCTACAACAAACGATCCATAACCCGAGCAAGGGTGATTCCAATTTTATTACTCAACTCTTAGCTTTCTCATTCATTTGAGCCTCCTGGGTTTAATTTTTTAATATTGTTCGATTATCTCTATTTTAGGTCATTTTTTGGAAAAAAAAAAGAAAGGTTTCCTCATCTGCCAGGTAACCCTTTATTATTTTTCTCTTTTATTGTTTTTTTTTGTGATATAATTCATCTTAGTTAATTGATTCGTATTCTCTTTGTTTCTTCTTGTTTATGCGAGGTAATACGAATTCCATACAAATTCCCTTCTCGGTGATACGGTGATATGGGTGTTTCATTCGGTTTTAATTGCTTTCCTTGCGATTTGGAGTCGGTATCAAAAGCATATGTGGGGTCGAAGTAGAGCAGGACTCGCATATACGTTGTTGTACATAGTTTTTGTTCGAGACCATTCGGTCTTACTTTTATAAATTCTCTGTTTTCTCTTGTAAATAATTATTTCATTTAATTGCGTTTGTATTACCAAGTCCTTGATGATATAGTCACTGAATACCTAAATCCAATTAGTTGTCCAGGAGAACATGATTATCATATTTTATTTCGTTTGTTTCATAAATTTACCTTAAGTTCATATATATATATTCCTTCTTTTGGTTGACAGAAACGAGTTATGTTACACTGCGGTGATTTCAAATAGCTAGTTCATGTTGATACTCATGATAAAATTGTATTCATTTGCATCTTTACATTTCCATTTGCTAGACGGTGGTAAATTTACTAGTCTTATCTTGTATTTCTTCTTCACCTTTCCTTTTATTTTAGTCTAACATGGTAATTATTTATTTCACCGAGATTATTTACCTCATAATAAATTTTTGGTTCTTAAATGTCACAAGGACCCATGTGGTTATATGTATTTATCTGCTCAGGTGACATACCTTTACTTCTGTCTCTTGACTTAAAATTTTCAGATATTATGCCAGGTAACTAATAATAGACACGGAATCTGTTTTTGATTTTCTAATATGTCAGTATGCTTTATTCCTAGCTAATACTTCCATGAGAATTTTTATCTTTTGAGCTGATAGGTAGGTTTCTTATTATTACTCACAGTTTATATAATTCACATATGCCTCATATTAAATTTTCTTGTCTAATTTCTAGTAGAACATTAGGTTAGTAGACTTCTCCAATAAAGGAGGTAGTGTTTATTTCTCGAGGCAAAATTTGGTTATGGGTTAATAACTCATATTTAGCTCTATTTATGTCTGAATATCTTTAACTCAATTAAAATTTACTCCTCCATTCTATTTTTTTCATATATTAAATCTATAGTACTACCTACATTGTTAATTCAACAAATCTATAATTTACTAACTATAATATTTAATCACTCCCTTCACACATGTTTTTTCTTCTGGTATTTTAGTGATTTAATTCTATTTTAATAGAAGCAGTTAAATTTACACAATTATGAATTATGAGGTAGCACAAATCTCCGGATTTAAACCAATCAACGGTTTTAGAGTTTTAAAATCGATTTTTAACCATAAGTGCAGTTCCTACAACTATGCGGGCGACGAGTTTAATTCCTCTATCGTTACGCAATGTATGGAACACCGGAAACAAACAAAACATTTCAAGTAATATGCATCTACCATTATTAACCTTAACACCTAACAACAATTAATTTTCATCATTCATAAACTCTTGTGAGCATCTGCACTTCGGTACTTAGGCTTTGTCCTCCCAACCATAGAGTCCCTCTATCTCGAACTCACCCACGACTGAGATCACTTCCATTCAGACCAACTTCATCTATTCGGGAATAGCGTATTTAAGCTTTTTGCTCCCCAAAGCCTATTTCTGGTCGTCGAGAATTACGGATGCTTTTTCTTCCTTTGTTTACTGGCTTCATATTTAAAAGGGATTTTTAAAAGTTGCTTTCTTCTTTTTGACTTTTTACCTCTTCCCAACTACTCTCCACATCATTGGGGAAACTAGATTTTAAATCAATCTAATTTAGAAATAAATTCTTTCAAGGATTTTGAAAGATTTTGGGGGTGATTTGCCTCTGTCCATCCTCATGGATTTAGCAAGTGATCTCACAATTACTCATTTGGTCAATGCGCATGGCATTATTTTGTTTAATTTTCATAATGAAATATTTAATTACATCCAGAAAATACTTATCCCATTGGAGGTCCCGCCCTTAGGATTAAAGTTCAAATGTCTAGCTTTGAGAAAGAAAAACATAAACTAGGGTGTTACATATTCCCCTGCGAAGAAAAACACCATCGTCATTTTGTTGATATCTAACTACTGAGTTCATTTTTCAAACAAAAAAGGATATTTTTTCATCATTTGACTTCTCTTTCCCATGTAGCTTCTTTAGGGATAAAGTGCTTCCTTTGCCTTACTCACTGCAGATTCAATTCCTCAATTGTTATTCCGCTCGATATTGGAAGCGGTACAGCAGAAGGAACTCCCCTTTTCGTTCCACACCGTATCACATTCAAATCAACTATGTGAGAAGCATCATCATATATCTTTTTAATAATGAAACATGAAACACATCATGAACTTTAACATGGGGTCGTAAGGCAGAAGCTTGTAAGCCCTTTGGTCCCTACCTTTCTAAAACCTCAAAAGGCCCTATTATCTAGGAGCCAATTTTGGACAACTTCCGACATAAAGTGTGCTCTTTTGGGTTTGTCATAAATACACATGCTCCTCCACTTTAAATTCTCGATGTACCCTCTTCTTATAGTATCGTTTTTTTGGATATCTTGTGTTGTCTTGATGTTTCTGTATTTTTTAACAATTATTTTCATCTCTTGTAAACATCGAGGTCCCGACATTATCTTGTCCTCACATTGGCTCCGGCTCAAAGGTGTACGACATTTCCTTCCATAGAGTGCCTCAAACGGACTCATTTTAATGGAGGATTGATAGGTATTATTATAGGAAAATTGACTAAATGCCAAGTAGTCTTCACTTTGATGGCCTATCCATCACACATACATTCTCTGACATATCCCTCCCAAAATCTGATTTTCTCTTTGTCGTATGAGTAAATACATGGGTGATATGCGGTGCTAAAAATTTAATTTAGTGCCCATGCCCCCAAGCAAACCCTCGGAAAGGTTGCGGTGAACTTGGCATCTCTATCCGAAGCAATCCTGTGGGACCCCATGGAGCCTTACTACTTCCCTTCGGGAACACATCCACTAACGGTTGTCCCAAAAGGAATTTCACGGTATGAAGTATTACATATTTTGATAGAAACTTCTGCTACTACCATCACTCAATCGTGTTGGTATTTGGTTTTAAATGCTTTGTTATAAAATCTATAAATACATGTCCCATTCCCATTCTTGCAATCGGCAAAGGGTTTAAAGGCCGACGGGGATGCGTGCTCGCTTTAACTAGTTGACACTCCATGCCCTAGCTAAATATTATAACTACATCTCTTTTCATTCACAGCGAAACAAATTCTTTAGAAGTTGTTAGCATCTTACGATATCTCGGATATCCTGTCACAGGTTGTTGTGATATTCATCTAGGATTTATTTTCCAAAGTTTCCACATTGGGGACATATAATCTATTTTTATAGTAGATCATCCTTTTTGATTTTCGGGTACTTAACTTGAAATTTATCTCCTTCTTTAGTAATTTCACTGTAGATTCTGTAATTTGTATCCTGGTTTGCTGCCTTTTTCACTAGATCACTCTAAATCAGAAAACTTGGCACTACTTCCAATGTTGTTTATATTTTGTGTGCATTTTTGCTCAAAACATCAGCAATTTTATTTTCTTTCCCTCTAATATTTTTTATTTCCATATCAAATTCACTCAAAAAAACTGACCATCTGGCTTGTCCAACATTCCAAATCGGTTCGGAAAAGAAATATTTAAGACTAATATGATCGGTCATCAATGTAAATTTTTTTCCAGAGATAGTGTCACCACATCTTGAAGGCATGAATAGCAACAATAACTCTAAATCATATGCGGTATAGTTTTTTTCATGTGTCTTGATTTTCCCTGAACTCATATACGATAAATGAATTCTCTGCTAAGAGCTCCTCCCAACCCACTCTCTACGGGTGTACGGCCACATACAACAAATTATTTATCGGATCTGTGATTTTCAATATAGGGAGGCTGTGGTGAGTTTAAATTTTAATTGTTCAAATGCCATTTTTGGAGTTTTTAGGTCCTCAGAATTTGACACCCTTTCTTTGTAGTGAGGTTATGGGATATGCTATAGTAGAAAATCTCTCTCCACAAATGCCATATTCAATAAGCACCCACCCAATCCCCATGAATGATCTCTTTGCTGCAACATCGATTAGCGTAGGCCATTCTTTAATAGCCTTTATCTTTTCACGGTCAGCAGTAACCCTTGTTCATAAATAATATGTCCCAAGTATTGGATCTTGTCCTTGTAAATTCACATTTTCTGAATTTGGCACTTCTGGCTTGGTTTTCTTTCGAGTTTGCAACACTATCCTCAAGTGTTCTTTGTGATCCTCCTCACTTTTGAGTAAACTAAAATATCTTCTATGAACACTAGTACAAATTTATCCAAATACTGACTTTTAAAACATATTCATTAAGCACATAAAGGTGGCGGGGCATTTGTCAAGGCGAAAAGGTAGGACTACACAAATTCATAGTGACCATACTGGTTCGAAAAGTTGTTTTGCTAATGTCTTCCTCCTTGATGCAGAGCTGGTGTTCAGTTCTTAGTCCAATCTTAGAAAATACTGACACTCTCTTACCTAATCAAAAGATCATCAATTAAAGACAAAGGGTATACATTTTAATTGTCAGCATGATACATTCACGATAATCAATGCACATTCTAAGGTTCATGTTTTCTTCACAAAATAGGCTTGAGATTGCTCCCCAGGAGACACATAGGTCGAATATGTACTTATCCGGCAATTGTTACATTTCATTTTTCATTTCCATGAGTTGAGTGGTCTCATTTGATAAGGGGCTTGAGAAGCAGTGTTGCTGCGGCACCAAATCGATTGAAAAGTCAATCTCTCTTTTGGGGGAAGATGGGGAATCTCCCTCTGGAAAAACTTCCTTAAACTCTCCTCTGGCAGGTATCCATGGTTGCTTGAGGTTGTTGTTCTAGTTCTTCAACATGTCTTGCATAAAATTTATATCCTTTCTAATTTGACATTCCTTTTAATTGTGATGTTGATATTTGTCTTATAGAGATGATTTTTGGTTTCCTTTGAGAATAAAGGTTTTCCTTCTTAATCTATCCATTGTAGAGTTTATCCAATATTCATCATAGCCTTTCTCTTTCCCGTAGGTCCATTCCTATCGGCAAGTCATATCAGCCTAAGGGCACAATGTTCAAATTCCTTGCTGGTGTTTGAAAATCATTTAATTTAATTTATGTTTGGGGTAATTTATGTGTTACCTTCCTCTTGGTTCTAATTATTTACTTGGACCAACCAAGGCTTGCTGAAATTTTCGAGTTTTGAGATTGCATTTTTCTACAATTTTTTGGACTAATGTAACTCAAAAGCACTTGGATCAGTAAAGCATGTGGAGATTAGTCAACGATCTTGCCTTCCATCTCAACCATGGGCCTCTTGACGTTACTTTTCGATTCTCCCAAGGATGCGCGATGGTGGGTATATTTCTTGCTATGTCATTTCATGGTAGCTTCTCGATTTCTCATAATCATACGAATGTTTCGGTGGGGAAAATCCCTCAGAGATGAAGTTCTCCACATCCCTAGCATTTCAAAGGTTCCCTCATTTTAAACTGTGCCTTTCTTTCTTATTGTCTCCATCTAATTGTTTGGAACCAACTTGGGGGCGGGATTGTTTGGCTTTCTTTTAGTTTATTAAACTTTTCTCTTGATGATCCTACCAAAATTCTTTAACTAATTTGGTTCTGTTTTCTTTTTCCTTTGATTTTACCTTTGTTTATCTGACCTTTTCCGCTCGGCCTTTCCTTCATGTGTGGTAGCACCAAATACAGCTTTCCTCCTTTGCCTAGCCATAGTTTTGGGTTATCAAACTCGATCTTCTCTTTGTACACGGTAGGTAAACGATTCGAAAACCTTTTGTACCTTGGCCTTCTCTTCCTTAGTATGAGGACATATCTCCATGATTGGTAAACTTGGTGACAAACTCATACATAGTAAGCTATCTGATGCTAGTTCATGGAATTCCTTTTCTTTATCATCATAATAACGTTCATTTAGATGGCAGTTTTTAAACTTGACAAATCTTGATCTTTGTTTTTTCATCAATAGCATGAATCATTTTTCTATCTCCCACTCCCATCCTGTAGTGTACATATTTGATAAAGCTTCAATATAGCCTTGATTTCTTTCATATTCACTAGACACGAAATGCTTAATCATGTTCAACAACTAGGCTTGAGCGTCTTCCTCCTTTTCACCCATCATAGGAGGGAGGTTTGACCTTTAGAATTCCCCTTGTAATTCCCTTTTCACTTATCTTAGTTACCTAACGACATCCTATGTTACCTGGGCTACATCATTCTGTACTCACACAAACCTTCTCACCCTCTTGGTACATTCCCACCCAGTTAATTCTGCGATGAGCTTTTCACTACTCCTCAACTGACCAATGACAATCGTCATTAAAAGCTATAGCTCAGCCATTTCTTATTATAGGTGTGCAACATAGCCATCACCCAAGCTTTGGGATCGAGTGGCAATGTCATCCTCATGCGGTCATTTAATTTCCTCACCTTGACCATTCCACTTTTTTGTTTCGGCTGCCTTGCATAAACAAGGCATATCGATAATAATTTTTTTTTTTCAACAATAAATAATTTACCTAGGTGAGCACACAACAACGGTGAGAACAAAAACAACAGCCGAGTTTTTATGTAACATGAGCTGCGATGCCATTTTTAACATCTCTTTCTTCCACCCTAGAAATTATTTTTTCTATTTATAGTTTATTTATGTTTATTTCAGGTGGCCTCTTGTACATAGGTTATTCATTCTACTTTCAAACTTCGTCAACTTACAATACGACGGGGAATGGGGTTCATATTCCCTCTTAGTACTCTTGTATGGAAAAATTTATTGTTCTCACTCCACACGATATTTGGAGACATGTTAACCATATATATATTTATATGACCCTTATATAACAATATTTATTCCCATACCATTGCTATATAGTCGCATTTACTCGTACATATTTCTGTCTCACAGTACATCTACCCACACAATTTCGATCTATTCATTAACATTGTTCTGTAACACTACCTACATTTTAATGCCCAATAGCATACTGTTATTGGTTTTAAGTTGGTATATGATTCGTTGACTTTAGTCTTCGTATACTCACAATTTAAACCCTTGTTTACATTTTTGATTTATTAAATGCATCAAATGAGCTATTTCTATTTATGAATTATGTTATTTATGAATTAGTTGTGGTTTTGCGACCTTTATTCCAATGTGAATGAGAGCATTACCATCATATCATTGTTCTCATGTACGGTTCAATTTTATGGTGATTTTCTTTGTGGAATAGGCGTATTAACTTTTCAATGCATTCGTTTCATCCAGATTGTAAAGTTGGCTCAACGTATTTGGCCATTTAAACAAATATGAACTTCCATGTCACCTTTTTTCAATGTGGCACTCGGTTGATTTCCTTCCATTGTGTTAGCTTTTCATGGCGTTCATGCGAGATTGTATGAATCTATGTTTCACTTATAGGTGCCACGCCGAATGCTCTTTCCATCCCATTGGCCTACGACATTAGTGAAAGGGAAATGCGTAGTCGATTTCATGGATCTATGTAATTATGTGTTGAACGGACGGTATTAATTGCCAATTTAACCTACTCGATTCGTGTATAGTCCCTTGATACGAGGCCACTTGAACAGTAAGGATCGTTCACCTTGTCCATGAGGTTCGTCGATTGTTTGGATTTGAGACATTCGTATAAATATCTGTTTTATTGTTGAGTGGTTCTTTAGTCCCTCGATTTGTTATGGTCATCTCCCGGTGTCGAACCACACTTAGGAGGAGCAGGCATCGGCTCGCTCGGACCTCGGTCGTATCTATCACTTCATCGCATTTACAATTCGAATTATGAGCTTCTACACATATCTTTAATTTACGTAGAGGGCCGCGCCACCAGGCACTGTACGCGATATGTATATTTCTCCATGGCGATACGATGTTGATAGTGCGAGCTGAGTCTATTTAAACTATTTCCTTTGTCTAGGTCTCGTTTTCGTCGAAACTAATTTTGAGTTGGTTGGACAAATCTCTCATGGAGATTTTTTCGATCCTAGTATATTGATTTTTTTATTCCAATCTCTCTTCTTACATTTCGTATATCTTCCTATTGAAGATGTAAGGTATAAATATTCCATCGTTTCTTGACGGGAGCTTACTCCTCATCGTCTTTTGTGACTTTACGGATGTGGTTCGAATATGGTGGACATGTTGATTTGTTCGTTTCCTCTACAACAAACGTCCATAACCCGGGCAAGAAATTGATTCAATTTTATTACTCAACTCTGGCTTTCTCATTCGCATTTTGAGCCTCCTGGGTTTCGAATTTTTAATATTGTTCGGTTATCTCTATTTCATGTCATTTTTGGAAAAAAAGGGATTCCTCATCACGCTAGGTAACCCTTTATTATTTTTTTCTCTTTTATTGTTTTTGTTTGTGATATAATTCATCTCGGTTAATCGATTTCGTATTCTCACCATTTCTTTTTTTATACCAAGTAATACGAATTCCATATAAGTCCCTTCTCGGTGATACGGTGATATGGGTGTTTCATTCGGTTTAATTTCGCTTTCCTTGTGCTTTAAATTCGGTATCAAAAGCATATGGTCAGTGAAACTAGACTCGCATATCGTTATTGTACATAGTTTTTGTTAGGACCATTAGGTCTTACTTTCATAAATTCTCTATTTGCTATTGTAAAATAATGATTTCATTTAATTTGAGTTTGTATTACCAAGTCCTAATAAATATAGTCACGCAACCAACTAAATCAATTAGTTTTCCGGAGAACATGATTATCATAATTTATTTTGTTTGGTTCATAAATTTTACTATGGATTCCTTATATAAATATTCCCTTCTTTGGTTGACAAGAGCAGAGTTATCTTACACCTCTGGTGATTTCAAATAGCTAGTTCATGTTACATTACTCATGATAGAATTTTATTCCTATTGCATCTGTCATTTCATTTGCTAGACGAGTGATAAATTTATTAGTCTTATCTTGTTCACCCCACTTCTGCACCTTTTATTTTAATCCCTTTGTAGGTAATTGTTTATTTCACCATAGTATTTACCTGTAATAAATTTTTTTTCTTGACATCTAGTTTATGTGGTTATATTTATTTGTCTACTCCGGTGACATGCCTTTACTTATGTCTCTTGACTTAAATTTTCGATATTATGCCCAGGTAACTAATAATTGACCACAGAATCTGTTGGATTTTCTAATATGTCAGTATGTTTTATTCCCTGGCTAATACTTCCACTAGCATTTTATACTAAATGATGGGTGTGTTTCTTATTATTACTCATTTTATATAATTTACATATGCTTCATATAAATTTGTGTCTAATTTCCGGTAGAACATTCGGTTAGTGAACTATCGATAAAGGAGGTAATGTTTTATTTCTCGGTAAATTTGGTTACGGGTTAAATAACTCATATTTAGCTCTATTTATGTCTGAATGTATTTAACTCAATTAAAGTTACTCCTCCATTACATTTTTTTTCCATATATATTAAATCTATAGACCTACCTACACGTTAATTCAACAAATCTATAGATTTGCCTTTGCCAATATTTAATCACTCCTTCACACATGTTTTGTTTCTTCTAGTGTTTACGGATTTAATTCTATTTTTTAACAGAAAAAGATTAAAGTTACACAATTATGAATTATGAGGTATCACAAATCTCCAAATTTAAACCGGAGTCATTGGTTTAGAGCTTAAATACGATTTTTTTTTACCCATAATTACGGTTCCTACAACTATACGGGCGAAAAGCGAGTTTAATTTTTCTATCGTTAACGTAAATGTATGGAACACCGAAACAAATAAAACATTTCAAGTAATATGCATCTACCATTAGTAACCTTAACACCCTACTTGACAATTAATTTTCATCATTCATAAACAACATGAACGCACCACTTCGGTACTTGACACCTCCTCCCAATGTGAGAGTCCCTCTTTATCTCTAGAACTCACCCGTATTTTGAATCACTTCCATTGAGACCAACCTAATCTATTCGGGAATAGCGTCTTCTGACTTTCTCCCAAAGCTGTTTCATTCTGCGTCCAAAATTACGGGATGCTTTTCTTCTGTTTACTGGGCTTCCTTATGTGGGATTTTTTAAGGTGTTTTACCTTTTCCCATCTTTTACCTCTTGTCACTCTCCACATCATTGGGGAAACTAGATTTTCTGAAATCTAATTTAGAAATAAATTCTTTCAAGGATTTTTGAAAGATTTTGGGGGTGTTGCCTCTATCCATCCTCATGGATTTAGCAAGTGATCTCCACCAATTCTCATTTAGTCAATACGCACAACATTGTACATATTTAATTTTTCATAATAGAATATTTAATTACATCCACAAAATACATATCCATTGGGGGGTCCACTCACTTGGGATTAAAAAGTTCAAATGTCTAGCTTTGAAAGAAGAAACATAAACTAGGAGTGTTAGGATGTACATAGGGAAGGCTCTCATCCCATGTTCGTAGATGTTTGAATTGTATATGCATAGAATGTGTATGATCATCATGTTGATGACCTCTTTGCAGCCATCGGTTGGGGATGGAATTTTGTGGACTTAGTGAGCTTGGTGTCCATCATTGACCATATGCAAACCATTTATTCAATAAGTGTAACCAATTATTCATTATTTAATATATTATTTGTTCCTACATGTTCATAGAATAGTTATAGAATATTTCTCATAATTAAACATATACATAAGGAGAAAAAAAAGTAGCAACAATAATGTAGAACCATAAAAGACAAGCATAAAAATAGGGAAATTGTAAAAAGTATAACAATTCATGTGTGTATTCAAATTGAAATTTTGAATAGATGATATTGATTGAATTTCATTAAAATCATAAGTGGATAAGGAGAATACATATTATGGTCCAATTCCATTTCTCCCTTCCCTCTCTCTCTCTCTCTCTTTCTCTCTATTCCTACATCTACATTTCTCCATCAATCTATACATGTTTCCTTTTTATGATTAGAGGAATTTTTTGGATGAAGATAACCTCATTGATGATTTTATCCAAAAATAATTATCATGTTTCCATGCAAATTAATGAATCGAAAGAGTAAGCTTTAGGGAAGCATGGAAATATTCCATGGGATAAATTGCTTGTTCTTGGTTTTTAATCAATATTGTGTTAAAAATATGAACATAAACCCATCTAAATTTTAAAATCATTCCTTTAATTTCAAGAATCCGGAAGAACAACTTTCATTTTCTTAAGGAAAAACCTTGATGCCTTTTCTTGGGATTATAAAGAAATTAATGGGGTACATCCCTCGGTTGTACACATGATATATACATCCAAATTTGTCCACAAACCTATTCACCAACCCTAGAGAAGCATGCTCCTTACAATTAAAGCATAGTAAAAAAGGTATTGTAGCAATTGGCTTAGATGCAAGTTTCATTAAAAACGTATTCCAGAACTGACAAATGGGTGCCACATATTGTTATTGTGACGAAGAAGAATGGAAATGGAGGTTTGTGTTGAATATACAAAGCTAAATAAGGATACCATGAAATATCTGTTTTATGCCTTTTTATTGATCAATTTTTGGATGGTCTTGAAAGGAAAGAGTATTCTTCAAATTTTCAATGGTTTTAGTGGGTACAATAATATTCAAATCGGTCTTAAGGACCAAAGATATTACCACCTTCACATGTCCATGGAGGATATTTTCCTACAAGTTCCTTCCTTTTGCCTCATGTAATTCCCTTCCTTCCTTCCAAAGGGAAATGTTGGAAGTATTTTATTTTATCTTTTTCATGATGAAGTTGAAATTTATATGGATGACTTCTTTCCATTGGAGATGCATTCAAGGAATCCCTCTCTAACATATGTAACTTTTCGAGAAAAGATGGTAAATTAATCTCTTTAAGTCTAGAGAAATTTTAGTTTTTTATGAATGCAAGGATTGTTATGGGCCACTTCCTCTCTACAAAAGGAATCCTCCATGACCCTAACAATATTTACATTATCAAAAATTCTCCTTGTCCCTCAAATAAAAAGGGATATTTATATCATGGTAGCACGACGTTGAATGTGGATATCAACAAAATTGTGTTCAAAGCCCTCATTGATTTTGGTGCATGACGAACGTCATGACCAAGCGATGAGACCATGCTTAAGCTTAAGCGCAGGGATTCCTAAGGAAAACCAAAACAATGTTGCAATTTGCAAACAAATCAATAGTAGCAGGGTGTCATGGGTTCCATCGATTCTGATGCCCCAACGATTTCCTTATTTTCCGACCTAATGTAAGTTTAATGGCTATCCAGTCATCCTAGGAAGGACGGATAGATATTTTTGATGCCTATATCAATGCAGAGTTGGGAACATGAGAATTAAAAATGGGAAAATCCTGAAGGAACTTTAAATATATCCTCATGATCGACCCCTTTGAGAATGACTTTCTATGTCAATATAGGAGCGGGGAAGATGAATACTTCTATCGATCATTCCCCTATACCATCTGTATATTAGAAGCTATGATTCAAAGCAAGATGTTGGATGAATATAGAACTCATTGATAATTTTCTACAAAATAAGTGCTATCTTTGTGCAAAATTATAAATCGGAAAGAGGAACCTTTAGGGAAACATGAAAATAGTGCATGGGAAAGAGTTAATCACTTGGTTTAATAAATATTGTGCCAAATTATGGAAATGAACCCATCTAGAACCCTAAAAATAAGTCATTTCCTTTGAGAGGTTATGAAGAAGCTGTACCTCATTGTCTTAGAAACACCTCGATTCATTTTCTTGGGGATTAAAATGAAATGAAAGGGGTCCATTTCTTAATGCATACCTTTAAAGTATACACAAAATATTCCCTGACATATTCACCAACCCCGAAGAAAGATGAACCTTTCCCTTAAATACATAATAAAAAATTATTACGAAATTTTTAGATACAAGATTCATTGACCCCTATTTCGAACTTGATGAATGGGTATCACCACTTATTGTGTGGTAAACAATAATGGAATGTTGAGGTTTTGGGTTGAATAGAAATAAATCAATAATTATTACATGAAATGTTTGTTTCCCTTTCCTTTTATTGATCAAGGTTTGAATGGTCTTGCAAGAAAAATGTTCTTAACATTTTGGATGGTTTTAATAGGTATAATCCCGATTCAAATTAGTCCTAAGCACCAAGATAATACAACCTTAACATGTCCATACGGAAAATTTTTTTCCTATAAAATTTCACATCCTTTTGGTTTGTGTAATTCCCCTCTTCCTTCAAAGAGGTGTTGAGTATGTTTGTTGATCTTGTTCATGATGTAGTCAAAATTTATATGGATGACTTTAATTCTTATGGATATGCATTCATGGAAGCCCTATCTAACATGTAATGATTTGAAAATATGCATTAAAATGGATTTCTTTGTAATTATAGAAAAATATGTTTTTTTTATAGATACAGAATTTTTTTGGGCTTGAGTTTCTCTCTACACAGGATCCAAATTCACCCTAACAAGATTTTCGTTATCAAAATTCTCCATATCCCTAAGGACATTAGGAGTTTCTTAGGACTATCTAGATGTTATAGGAGATTTATCAAGGGTTTAATTAAAAAAATGGCCTCACCTTTTTTGGTACGGTAACACAAGATTCTATTTTTGTTGGATAGGCCGGAGTGTCAAGAAGCATTTGAAGATCTCAGGGAGAAATTGACAACTACACCGATCCTTAGGGGTCCCAAATTGGGACTTTCCTTTTCACATTTAGCACATATGACTAGATAATGTTGTAGGGGAATATTTGAAAAAGTGGAATGTAATTTCCTTCCTTCACTATCTATTTCATCATTAAGAATTTTTCCAACGCTAAACTCAACAATACGGTTACTCAAAAGGATCTCTCATTTTTTCTACATTCCTTAAATAAGTTTAGACACTACATTAAAAGGTACCAAGTTCTTGTACTGCCGAATCATACAACCATTAAGTATTTAACTAACAAACTTAATGCCAATAAAGGACAAATTAGATTTAATTGTTATTAAAAGCTGTTTGAACCAACCATTGTTGACTAGCCAAAAAAAGAGAATGTGTTTATATATTTCTCTCTGAGTGTTTTCACCCTACCTACAAATAATGAGAAGAGATGATAGATGATGAAATCCAATATGAGAACCTCTTGATGATTTTAATGTTTTTCATATAGTTTTCTACATAGAAAACTTCTAGGTTTATGGAAAATTTCCTCCTATTAGGTCCGTAATTTGTCGAGTTGGCAAGACCAAATATACAAGGGTAACATCAAACCGATCTGCGAAGTGCTAGGACCTAGCCTTCTTGGACTCATAGGGGGATCTCTCTATTTTTTTGTTAAGGATACAGCATTAGCTTTAGGATTTTGATTTTTAGGGTAGTTACAATAGTTTAGGGTTTGTTTGTTTGATTTGTTTGGTTAGGTAGGTTGTCATGCAAAATAGATAAGTAGGAGAGGTTTAGACCATTGGGCTATGGGTCAGCGAGAAGGTCTAGAAAGGTACAACAATGGGTCAAGGATGCTTAGGAGGGAAATTATATGAAGCTAAATGGATCTTGAGCATAGGTGAGTGTAGTGAACCTTAAATTGTGAACAAAGTAGGTTGAAAGGGCAGTTAAGAATCCTTTGACAAATACTACAACAAGAAAGCCTTTAAGAATATTATGCTGAAGACAAAACAAAGACGGGCATACCATACTTCTTTGACCAAACCCCAGTAACGAGAAAAACATTCAAAATGACAATCCGATAAACCCTGAAGGTAAGAGACTCTAACCTCTCCATTATCTGCCTTCGGAAAAATAAAACATGCAAGATGACATATAATAATGATCCAAAAGTGAAATCCTAGAATTTCCTTAAATCATAATACAAATAACTTCAAAACAACCTTTTAAGATGAGAAAAACTGACGGAAACCATATACCTCTTCAAGCTAAACCCTATCTAGCAATACTTTCAAGAAAATACATCAAAAAAAATGTTGAAGTGATTCTAAGAGGCGAGAGACTAAACATTCACCTCTTTAGATAGCTCATGTATCATTCTTGAGATTTAACAAAATTTGAGTGGGATTAGAGAGCAACTAAATTCTCTAGTGACCTAGCGAGAAAGAAAAACATGAGAGAAAGAAACGGGGAAAGACTTAATGAGCTTTTGACGACATACCTTGGCTGAAATTTCTGTTCTAATGCAAGAGAAATATGACACAATATATAAAGCATAAGAAAATGAGAACAAAAGAAAATACATCACCATTAGCCATATTCATGAATCACATGAAAGTCTTGCTCTCTCATTCATATGTAGTTCAAAAAATCTTCTAGCTAAAACCAAACTCTTTACAACTAAGAGCATATGCTAAGTTAAACAACCAACCAACTTGACATGAACAATGAGGCCCTCAAATAGTATTTATCATGAAAAAGAAGAGTCAAAACCCTAGCTAGGTTTTTGGAGGCCATTGATTGCTCATAAATATCATTTTTGTCCATTAAGACATGTAAGGCAGGCATAGAAATATCTAATGTAATAAATTAAGGTATCTTCTAACATATAACTTTGGAAAAAACTAACTTTGAGGCTCTTCAATAACTCGAAAATATCCTCAAGTATGTTTTTTTGACTTTTTGCAGGTGTGACTTTAGTTCAAAGAGTAGCAGTACAACCTACAGGAAAAGTAGGTCATGATGTCCATTTTGTGTTTTGAAGGCCTTCTTTTGGTGTCCAAATGAGCTCCATTGTAAACTCGTTGGAAAGCTTTATCAAGTATAATTTCAAAACTTCCTTTATTTTTTCATTTTGGTTTCCATTTTTCTATCCAAAGCTAAATCTCCCAAGAATTCTGGGGGCACCAAATACTTCAAATGATGTTTGAAATTGTGTGTGCATGATTCACTTTACTTTAAGGAAACCTAAAAAATGTAAACCATTTCTCAAATGGATGACTCAATAAAAAGCACGGCGCCAGGCATTGTCTTGTCGGCCCCTTTAAAAGAGTCAAAATTTAAAAACTTCAAAACACAAACTATGGATTTTTCCCTCTTGATTAGGTTTGGGATGCTTGTAGGGGATGGATCGACCTAGGTTGTCGAGTTTTCTTTATCTTTTTCCTCCTTGTTGCTTCTACATTGTCCTTATACGATCTAGTGATTTGTGCCTCATCACTGTTTCCTTCTTGTCATCTTTGATGCTTTCGTCATTGCCTTTCTATCTTTATGTCATTTGAGCACTGCGCGAGAAAACCCCAAGACTATTATGAAAGGCGGTATGAAGAGGGTAATGAAGTGTGATATACTAGTCGATGAGGTGAGTGATTGAAGGTGTAAATTAGGCGAGTGAGAGGCTTAAATAATCTAAAGGCAACCCGAGATGATATGTCAAACTACTTGTGAAAAACCTTGTCTTTGATGAAAATTTAAGATGAACGAGGGCATGTAGTGTGATGTGTTTGCAATGTAAGGAGTGAGTATTGTGTTAAGCTTTTATGGATGACCAATTTCAGGCAGTACCTTTTTAGCAATTTGCCTCTTTTCAACGATGCTTCTTCGTGGCGGATGAAGGAAGGACTAACGAGTGTTTTCACGCATAAATGAGGTTCTATCTTTAGGGTTTCCTTCCTTGGGTCTTCCAATACCCTAGTTACAAATCACCACAAATTATTAGCAAGGGCTTGATGACTGTATTCCCCTTAAATATTCTTAAGGACCTCTAACAGCACCCAAATAGTTTTGAGGAGGTTTTGAGTGGTTGCAAGGCTTGGAAGGCCTGCGGGTAAGGGCGAGCGCCCTTGGTGCTATGGGTCGGTTCGGACAAATGTCGGGCAAGGGTGCGGTGCGAGGTCTCTATCGGCACATCGGCGCGGGTAAGAGGCATGGCGCCTTAATAAAATTCAAAGTAAAAAATCCCAGCGCATAGCGCCTCAACATGATCAATTTTTACTTGAAAAACTCCAAAATTTTGTCCTTTCCTAAAAATTATAGCTCGTTTCGAGTGAACCATGATTAATATGAAGTCTTGTGATGAGTTCAATAGGTGTGTGGTGTTTGATTTACCTTTGCAAACAACTTCCTAATTTTTTAAGCCTCTTTCACTTTCTTGTGATACTCTTCATGCCTTTCTACTTGCGGTATTTGGAAACACTTGATGTGGCTCTTCCTTTAACACGGATTGCATGGTGGCTTCACTTTTTACAACATTGGGATTTTTACATACAAAAGCATGCTTCAAAAACACATATAAATTACACCATGAAACTTAGCTTAAATTTTATGAATTTTGCTTGCAATTTGTTATTAGTTATGAAAGAAATTTGTCTTTCATCACGATCTTAGAGCCTTTGACATGATTTATTTGACACGGCGACAATCTTAAAGCTCCTCTTCTATCGGCAAGCCTAAATCATCTTTTACTTTGCGGAATTGTTGAAAACCTAGAATTACCTTTTTACGAGACTCTTTACATAATTTCTCCCTTGATGCATGACATATTCATTTTTAACCATTTGGGATTCACACAAAAAAGTAACACCTTGAACCTTTTTTCTTGCCTTGAAACTTATCTCTTTCCTCATTTAGTCATGGAAAACACTTTTTTTCAATTGTAGGATACGATCACGGTGGCATCTTCAAAATATTCCTTTCTTGTCATCATGGGTCGAATCATCATTTGCTTCCCTATGCCATTTTGAAATTTATTCTTGTGTTGGCACTGCGCCCGGAATATCAAGTGTCTGGCTTGAGTTTTCACTTTTGAGCCAAATTTCTCCTTGTCTTCCTTCTTTGCCAAGATGCCTTCATTTAGGAGCAAACCTCCTACCTCACCAACTACACATTTGATCGAATTTTCAACATTCTTCAAAGTGTCAAGTTTGTCCCAGATTTACCTCGTATCTGAGATAAAGGCGGAATGATAGTCCTCTTTGGAAATGATGATCTTGGATAACATGAAACCTAATTAACCTAGTGGGGGGTTCTTTGGCTTGACTATTACTGAGGGTGGTTTGGAGGCTTCGAAGTGTAAAAACGAGTATTGAAAAAGCTGGTGTAATGAAGATCCAAATACGATGTACTTGAAACATAAAAAACTGCAGAATGTTTTGATACCATCAATGTGATGAACTTGGGAAACATGGGAATGAGTAGGCTATGAGGAAAACCTAGATGGAAAATGGAGTTATGGGCAAGGGAAAACATAGTAATGAGGTCATAGTTAGGAAAAAGGGATGGAGATGATGGGAGAAGCCCATAAGGAGTTCTTTAGGAGTGAAAGCGAGGTGACCACCAGGAGATGGAAAAATAGTAGAATAGTGAAAATTTTTGTATAAGGATAATGAAGCCGGTGAGATTTCTAAAACTCACAATATTCGAGAGAATGTTGTTTTAGGAAACTAGAACCAATATGTAGTCATCTAAAGATGGTAAAAATTATTGATGACTAATAGTGGCTCCACTTGAGTGAGGGCATATCCGCACGAGGAGGCATCCGGGACCTCGGGATTCACATCTCTACGAGTTTTGAAGCCAAGTGCCTTATTCGTACTTGGCAAATCCTTGCCTTCATTTCTGATGTTCTCTTGAAGTTATGATCTCAAAATCTAGAAATACATGTTTCTTCAACCTCATTTCTACTACCATCTACTTTTCCTAACATTTTTCTTCTTACGGGTGCACTTGGAGTGGAAAACACTTGACATTGTTGCTATTTTTGAAATATAAAAAAACTATCTACTCATCACCCTTATCACTTCCAAGAGCTCAAATTAGGATAATGAACTCTCTTATTCTCTACTTGGTCTACTCATATGTCAAGATTAAGTTGTTTGACAAACTTTATTCTCTAACCTACTAACATGAAATTGAAAACATGACTAAGCCAGGATTAAGCAATTTGATTTGCCATGGGTTGTGGCATTTTGGACACGCATAGACATTATTTTTGTACAATCAAAAAGCTAGAAAACATGAGGAGTTGTGATCGAGAATTTATTGTACCTCCTCTCATTTCCTTTGGTTTCATATTTTATACTTTGGGAACCAAAATATTTCTTAATCTAATCTACTCACAAGCCAAGCTTAAATGGTTGTTAGTCTCCTTTCACTAACCTATGTAATAAAATTTAAAACATGTTCGATCATGATTAGGCTAGATGATTGAACACGACTTTCTTTCTAAATAGTAGTGGCATTTATGCTTGTACACTTTTCAACAATAATCTTTTTGTTATGGGGCTATACATCTTTCTTTTTACTGCCTTTTTTTCTTCTTTTCTCTATTTTAGTTTTTTTCATAGATCGGCATTCACAAAACTAAAACTAAGTATTCTCATAGTGGTGAGCTTATTTTCATACCTATCTACCTACAACGCTTATTCATGATATACTGCTGTTTGGTGAACTCTCTTTCCCGATATAACCGATCAGTAGGTGATTCCATGAGTGATGGTAGTTTAGCTCTTTACAGGTGTCTTTGAGAAAAAATAAAGGTACTTCACCTCACTTGTGTTTCAACAATAGTGCCTAAATTTTCTTTAAACCTTCCCGTCAAGTTTGCTTATGACATATTTATTCCCTCTTCAAATGTCTCGAAGAAAAAAATCAAAGGGGCCTTGGAAAGCAAGTTCTTTTTGGCTTACATGATTTGAAAGATTCGCTTCATCTAGGACTACTCTCTCCTCCACTTGGCTAAGCTTGTGATTCTTTTGGGCGAAAACTCCACCTCTTCCTCACAGTGTCTAAATCGCGACCTCATCATATATTGCAATTTTTTCTTCTACAAAATACTGTTGTACGATTGAGTGGGTTGAATCATCTAACATGTCATGTTAATGAGCAAGAGTAGTATTTGGAAATAAATCTTCTTGAGAAAAGAATTGCAACAACTCTCATGTGATTATCAATTTCCAAGTCTTCATCGCAATTTGAAATTCGATGGAACTTGAGGCCCAGCTAAAAATCTGGAGTTAAGGAGACTTCTATGTCACAAATGATTTCCTCCAACCATTTTGGAAAAACTGTCGATGAAATTTCTCAAGAAGTTCATTATCTTTTTCAACCTTAACATCAAAGCAGAAAAAATTGTTGATTTCCAATCACATGAAAGTTATTCACCGGTGAGTGAAATGAATTAGAACAAAGAGTCGAAGTCCTTCACTTGCTTTCAAATTTCTGTTGTCTCATCGATTATATATACGATATGTGATGGTGATTACTCTTTTCAGAGTGGATGAAACTAAACTTCCTCAACAAACCCGATTTGTTTATTTCTATGCAATATTAGCTTGTTTGGATAACATGAACATCATCATCTTGATCAATCTTTGGAAAATTATCAAAATAGTAATGTCACCCGATCAAGTATATTGGATTATCAGTTTTTTTTTTTAAATTGATCTATACATCCATTTACCAGTTGTGGTAGGCGGGATTAGCGGAAAATGAATAGAAATGTTTTGCCCACATGAAGGTTTAAAGGATGGCTACATGTCTGATTTGATCTATTTATTCGTTAGTTAAAGAAGGGAGAATTTTTATCTTTCTTTGGACAAAACCATTCTGCTTCTCTTCCTCTCGGAAGGCTAATTCCAAGGGTGAGAATGCTGAGCCTCATTTAGAAGATATGGTGAATCATTACTTGTTCTTTTAAGAGAGACACTATGAATGTTCTCTCTTATTTCTTTGATTGATTTCATCCTCAACTAACTCCTTTTGGATGTCATAATAGTTATCTTAGTGTGAAATGCATGAATATCCTGCAGTATACTTTCGGGATACTCATTTCCTAAGTCTTCATCAATAATGTTTACAAGGTATTGTATGATATCTTGATTGATCACACAACAATTTTCAGGTGACAATAAAGATGAACAATTTTCTTTATAATGTTCATAAAACACCTTGTGGAAATCCTTTAAAGAAAACAAACTCTTGGTCACAGGCCTTCATAGCATTTCCTTGCCTTTCCTTCTAATGTCTCCATGAACATTTTCATGAAAAGTAGGTCCTCATGCCATTCAACTTTTAACCTCCATACATATATGAAATTTAATGAGATGCTGTATGAGGGGTCATCAATTTTCATCTTGAAACATAAGAAGGTTTGAAAACCAATCTATTTGAGGCATTTATGTGAGGAATCCGAGTTTGTGGTCTCTTTTCATCAAACAACATATCTCAGATTCTATCATGGATCCATGTTTGCAAATCGAAGGGTCTTTACATCTTTTCAAATAGTCTATAGTTCTCTACAGGTGGAGTCTTTAGGTCTATTGAGTTGTGGGTACGTTAGGTGGAGGATTTCAGCTTTTGTCCACCATCGGCAATATCAAAATTTTAATGCATTCCTAGGGAGATGCTGTGAGAACTAGTGATGAGTCCGCAGACTCTGAAGACAGGTGGAGTCGCCAGGGTGGATGATGTTTACCGTTCTAAGGATGTACTTGTTGTCCACCATCAACAACTAAATACCAATATAAGGATATTTGTGGGTTTGGGGTCATAAGGTATGTAGATTTTTTTACTTACTCATAAGTCCCACCCAGAAAGTGATCACCATTATGTTAGGTCCCATTAACTTGTCGGTTAGGAAAAAGCAATTGTAAAAAGGTAACATCAGAAGCAGGTCTTCCAGGTCCCTGGGACCTGGACTTCCTGGGCGAGAAAAGGGCTCTCTCTATGTTTGTGTAAGGATGTAACTTGATACCATTTAACATTTTTATTTTATGAGCTAGTTATAATGGTTTAGGTTTGTTTGTTTGATTTGTTGGTTGGATAAGTTGTGAAAAAATAAATAAGTGGGGAGAGGTTTAGACCAATGGGATATGGAGTTAGCAAAAGGTCTAGAAAGGTACAAAAATGGGTCAAGGATGCTTCGAGGGGCAAGGATAACAAAGCTAAATGGATCTTGAAGGAAGCTTAGGTGAGTGGAGTGAACATTAAATTGTGAAAAAAAGTAGGTGCAAAGGCGATTAAGAATCCTTTGACAAATACTACAACAAGAAATGCCTTTAAGAATACTATAAGGGAAAGACAAAACCAAAGAAAATGCATACCATACTTCTTTAACCAAAACCTAACGAAAACATTAAGACAATAATCCGGTAAACCTAGAAAACTGAGGAACTCCTAACCTCTCTGACTATCTACCTTGAAGAAATAAAACATGCAAGATGACATATAATAATGATCAAGAAGAAAGAAATAACTCCACAAATTTCCTTAATCATACTACAAATAACTTCAAAAAAAAACTTTTTATGATGAAAAAAAGGAATTAGGGCAAACCATAGAACTCTTCGGCTAAACCCTATCTGTACATACTTTGAAGAAAAGATCTAAAAAATAATGTTTAAATGATCCCAAGGGCATCGCTAAACATAAACCTCTTTAACACTATCTCCATTAAATCATTATTGAGATTTAGCAATTTGAGTTGGATTAGAGAGAAACTAGAGGAGAATTCTTTAAAATGACTATCGGAAGGAAAACATGAGAGCAAGAGAAACGGACGGACTTAATGTGCTTTTGACATCACACAACCAAGCTAAAATTTTTGTTCTAATCTTGAGGAAATATGACACAATATGTAAAAAATAAAGAAATTAGAAAAAAAAAAGAAATACATCACCATTGGCCATGTTAATGTGATCCTGCAATCTTTTCTCATTGATATGTAGTTCAGAATGCATAATGTGAGCAAAAACTCTTTAAAACTCGAGCACATGCTCGGGTTAGACAACTAACCAGCAACATGAACAATGAGGCCCTAAAGTAGTATTTATCATGCAAGGAGAGTCAAAACCCTATCTAGGGTTTTTAGAGCCTTTAATTTATCATAAATATCATTTTGTCCATTAAAGCCATGCAAGGCCCAAAACACAAAATATGTAATGTAATAAATGAAAAATAACTTCTTAACACCTAGATTTGGAAAAAAATGACTTTGGGGCTCTTCAATAACTCAAAATATCTTCAAGTGTGTTTTTGTTGAATTTTTCAAAGATCCATCTTTTGAGGTCAAGAGTAGCACTTGCCGGAAAGATAGGTCACTATGCAATTTGAGTTTTAAGGCCTTCTTTGGTGTACGGAATGAACTCATTGATAACTCGTTGGAAATTTTTTCAAGTCTAATTTCCAAAATGCCTTTAGTTTTTCATTTGGTGTCCAATTTCTCTTGTCCAAAAATAAATCTCCCAAGACTTCTCGGGGCAGGCGTGTCTACGAAAATAGGGCGGAATGGTGAATTTTTTCATGTTTTGACCTTTTGGGGGACCAAATGCACTTCAAATGATGCGAAATTTTGTGTACATGATGAACTTGGCCTAAGAACACAAAGTATAAGCAGTTCCTCAAATTGATGACTCGAAAAATCACAATGCCAAGGAAGTAGCCTTGGCCATTTAAAACGATGAAAATTTTAGAAACTTCAAAAACTTGCCAAATTTTGGATTTGTCCTACGGTTAGGTTTGGGATGCTTGTAGGGATGGATCAGCCAAATTTGTCAGCTATTTTCTTTATGTTTTTGCCTCCTTATTTCCTTCCACTATCATGCTCAGTCCAACGATTTGTGCCTCGTCACTATTTTCCTTCTCTTGTCATCTTTGCTTCTTTCTTCATTGCCTTTCCTATCTTTCTATCATTTGACCACTCGACTTTGATAAAACCCCAGAATCTTGTGAGCGATATGAAGGGTAATGGAGAGGTAGTATACTAGTGAATGAGGTGGCAGGTGATTGAAGGTGTAAATTAGGCGGTGGAAGTTTGAAATAATCTGAAGGCAACCAAGTTTGATACATCAAACACAACTGGCGAAACACCTTGCAACGATGAAAATTTGAGATGAAGGAGGGCATGTGAGTGTATTTTTTTTGAAATGTAAGGGGTAAAGTATTATGTTAAGATTTGATGGATGACCAATTTGAAACAGTACAACCACCTTAATTTACCTGTTACGTGTTGTTGTAGGCATAAGAAGGAAGGACTAACGGTATTTTCACGCAAAAAATGTAGGGTTTTCCTTTGGGGTTTCCTTCCTTAGGTCTTCAATCTCCCCTAGTTACAAATCAGCAAAAATGCTTGACAAGGGATTGATGAGTTGTACCTTCCTTAAATATGTGAGGGTCCTCCTAGCAGTTGAAAAAGTTTCGAGGTTTTGAGTGGTTGTAGGCTTGGGCCTCCTAATGAGGGCATAACACCCTTGGTGCTGTGGGTCAGTTCGGGAAAGGATCAAGAAAGGGCGTAGCGCCACCATCGAGCACGAGCACCAAGGTCTCTATGTCGGGCTGTCGAGGAAAGAACGGGGTAAGCGTGGCTGCTTTTCTAGGCGCGCGTAACCTCGACACACAATTTATTAATAAAATGCAAAGGAAAAAATGCCGGTGCGCTCTGCGACTCTGAGTCACACGGTGCCTCAACGCTTCGGTATTTTGACTTGAAACACTCAAAATTTCTTCCTTTTTAGAAAACTCTAGCTCTTTGCCAATGAACCATAGTTAATATGAAGTGTGATGAGTTCCATAGGTGTGTGGTGTTTGATTTACCTTTGGAAACAACTTCCTAATGTTTTTAAGCCTCTTTCAATTGCCTACTTTGATACTCTTCATGCCCTTTTGCTTGCGTGGTGGGAAACCGCAGGTTGGATCATCCTTTTTGTTCTTTGATTGCATGATGGCTTCACCTTTTACAACTTTAGGATGTTTACATACAACAATGACTTCAAAACACAATATAATTACACCATCGGAAAGCAGCTTAACTTTATATTTTAGCACGGTTGTTGTGGTTATGAAAATTGTCTTTCCTTATAATCTTAAATTTTGACATGCTTGCTTTGACACAACGGTAAGCGTACAAAAACCTCAAATCTTGCTAAATATTGAAACTCAAATCTATTTTACTTGGTAGGTGGATGAAAACCTGAATTTACCTTTCTTGCGAGACTCTTCATCTTTGCTCCTTAATGCATGACATATTCATTTTGACCATTTTTGGATTCACACACAAAAGTAACACCATCATAACCCCTTTTTTTCTTGCCTTGAAACTCATATCTTTCACTCATTTAGTCTTGGAAAACTCATTTTTTCCCAGTGCAGTATCTGCAGTCATAGTGGCATCTTCATAATCTTCCTTTGTCATCATGGAGTTCAAATCCTCATTTACCTTCCCCCTTCTGCATTTCGGCAATTTATTACTATGTTGGCACTCTGCGGAACCTCAAGTACGGAGACCCCAATTTTCCTTTAACACCAAATTGCATCCTATCCTCCTTGTTACAAGATGTCTTCATTTAGGACTAGACCTCCTACCTCACCAACTTTCGAGTGCAGTAGAATTTTCAACATTTTAACACCAAGTGTCAAGCTTGTCCATTACCTTAATACTGAGACTCTAAAAATGAATGATATTCCCTATTTGGAAATGATGATCTTGGACCATGTAAAACCCTAATTTGCCTAGTGGTTGGTTATTTGACTTGACCTTGATTGAAAATTGGTTTTGGAGGCTTCAAGTGTAAAAATAGAGTATTGACAAAGTGTTCTAATGAAGATCCAAAATCCAATGTGTGATTTATCTAAAGAGCCTACGAGAGATAGTTTTGAGACCATCAATGCTTGATGAACACAGGGAACATGGGAGTGAGTAGGCTATGGCAAACCTAGATGGAAAATGGTGTTATGGGAAGGGAAAACGGAAGTAATGAGGTCATAGGCGGGGGAAAAAGGATTGGGATGAGTGGCACAAGCCCATAAGGAGTCCTTTAGGAGTGGCAAGGTGACCACAGGTGCAAAATGGTAGAATGGTGAAAAGTGCAGCATAAGGATAATGAAGGTAATAGAGATTTCTAAAACTCACAATATTCATAGAATGTTATTTTTGAAAATCTAGAACCAATGTTAGTCATCTACGGATAGTAAAAATTGCGATGTTATGCCTCCTAATATGTCCTCCAAGGAAAATAAAAAAATTGTTCGAAAAATACTTACCCTTGAGTTGGGGAAATATTTTGCTAGATTAGGACTTGAATATGTTGAGATTCAACAAGATGATGAGCTTAGTGAAAATTAGTCACCTTCACTAAGTGGGCTACTTGATCTATTTTTAGGGTGTGATCTATTTTTGGAGCCTGCTCTATTTTGAACATGGTGATCATAATTCGAAGTTGGATGCTATTTTTTCGATGGTTTGTCAGGATTGGAAAAATAGGTAAATTCTATTTTAGAATATTGGGTGAAGTCTATTTATAGATCGTTGATGCAAAAAATAGATGTGTCGATTATTATTAGCCCTTAATAATAATCGGACTCTGAAAATATCAACTTATTCTCTTGGAGCACTTTATTTCGGTATATAGATTTGGCAAAATCGGTGGTGAAGGAATTACAAAATTCGTAGGGTTCTTTTAGTGGTTCATGCATGGAGGACTGAGTTAAATGCAAGTGAATGTGAGGGTGGAAGAGTGGTTCATGGAGTTGTTACTGAGTTTAACTCGATTAATGGAGTTAAACTCGATTGAGCAAGTTGTATATAGTCTAGCTTGAATGATACATAGTGAGAGTGGATTGAATTAATTAGTTAATTAATTCAAAAATAATAACTCTAATCAATGAACACATGCACAACATTTAACTACAATGCATATCGGTTCAATGGAGACCAGGTGGAGAGGGTGGGTGAAAGATTGAGGTGGAATATCTATTGTGACTATAGTGATGCATTGATTGCATCACACAAATTGGAGTTGCCCGATGAAGATTGTGCGGTCAATTCAAGTGTAATTCAAATTCATTCGGAGCTATTATTCGAGCGGGGTTAACGCGATCGGAGCTGAGGCTATCGAATTGGTAAGAAATCGGTGCATGGATTTGCGATTTCTTCATGTTAGTGTGTGACGATTGATTGTACTAAGAGCTTGATGTACTAAGCTTTAGCATGATATTTTTACATGATCTCCCATGATACATAATATATGATATTTGGGGTTTTTAGCTTCATGATTTCCCATTAAACAAGCTGTGTTATGTGCGATTGTTTTTATTGCTTCATGTTTGGAAATGAGTTTATAATTTCGCAAAGATTATGATGGAGAGGGGTCTTGTGTTTAGCAAGAAGATAAATATTGTTGGGCAAGGAGAATACGGATATATACATGCATACTAGTATATAATTTCTACATGGTATTAGAGCGGTGTTACTTCTTGAAGATTACAATTGTAATTGTTGAGTTTGTCTTTGGTCGACAATTCAAATTTCTTCTTGAAAAATTCTTGGTGCGACACTTGAGTATACATTGAAATGTCTTTTAATGGGTTGAGATTGAGTATGCCCTTAAAACATAATTACATATCTGAAGGATAGGATGGAGCGGTCTTCTAAGAATATAATGGTGAAGGTTCATCGATAGCGATGTTCCTAAAGTGGATTCTGGTGATGCTGCAGGGACTTGATGCACTTAATAAAAGAAGGTAGCAAAGACAAGAAGAATTACGATGGAAGGTGTGAATGACCATATTGTGTCCGGCCTTCACGGAAAGCCACTCCATTTTCAATGTGGAAGGCTTTGACGGTTGTTCAGTAAAAAAGTGACAGAGGAAGTTGGTGTGAAGATAATCTCATAAAAATAAGAGCAGAGAAGGGCGACAATATTCCAAAATGTCTCATGAAGTTTTCCCACTTTATAAGAATGAACTAGGAAGTGTGGGGATTACTATTGATGATGAAGACATTGAGCATAGCTCTCCTTGGGCTGAAGAGTTGGCATAGCTACGAGCTCAGTCGATAGATAAAGGATAATTTGCCGGGATGGGAGTGAATTTGGTAAGATATTGTGCGGGGAGGAGATAAGGCAAAGTACTAGGGATGGCTCTTCATCGAGGGACAAGATGAAAATTGTGTGGGCGCAAAAACAGAGAAGGGAAGGGGAAGAAATTCCCACCGTCCAGGAGCTAAAGGCAAGAAAGCGAGTTTATCCATGGTGATGTTTTCACTATCTTATCACGGAAAAGCGTGGGCATTCTCGCAACTAACTTCCCACAAAGAAGAACAAGAAGGATGATGGAGTTACGGCGGTGAGGCCTTAGCTTCCCCAGTTTTAGACTTGTTCTCTTTTATGGCATGCTTGGTTACAAGCCTTATGGGATCGTAGTGGTATCTTGATGAGTGGCGCGTCTTTCCATATGACGAGAGAGAAGGAGTTGTTTAGTGACTTGGAGAAAGGACCTCCAAATGCATATAGAGATGGGTGATGATGGTCGATACGGTGCATTTGGAATTGGGACCATTACGTTTGAGTGGGGTCGAGGGTAATCACTTCTGTTGAAAGAGGGTATGCATGTTCTAGGTACGAGAAGAACTTGGTCTCGATCGCAATGTTGGAAGACAAAGGTTATGACATTGTTTTTAGGTGAGGAAAAGCTTTCCTTCGACGCAGGCTCAATGGCTCAAACCAAGAAGATAGGTATTTGAGTTAAGAATATTTATAAGCTAGAGGTAGGTGGGCTGCTTGTACAATGGTGCGAAAAGCGAAGAAGTGGTGGTCGGGATGAGGGTGAATTATGGCACGGGGGTCAGGCCTGTTCACCCTTGGTGCTAAAGATTTTGCAGCGATTTCTCTTTGGGTACCCAAGGAGTACTCTTGTGTATCAAATCGGTGCCAAGGGATGTACTATGGGTAAGTTGTGAATACCACCTTTCATGAGAAGGAAGAGCGTAGCCGGTAATCGCTTGAGGAGAATTCACACGGATGTGTGTGGACCTTTCTCGGTTGCTTCAACGACCAAACATGACGGTATTATGTTATATTTTTTGATGAATATTCTCCTATATGTTGGATCTTCTTCATGCGGAAGAAAGAGCGAGCATTCTCAAAGTTACGACGGAGTTTAAGGCACTGGTGGATGAGGAATCGGGAAACAGAGGCTCTACGGAGGCGATAATGGTGGTGAATATATCTCAAACGAATTCAAAAAGAATTTTTAGAAAAGAAGAATTCGAAGAGAACTCATAGTGCTCATATATTATAGAAAAATGGGGTCACAAAGAGGAAGAACAAAACGATCGTGGGTGTTGCATGAGCTATGTTGCATGACCGGGGCCTACGATGCACTTGTGGGAGAAATCATACTGCTGCCAGAGCTATAAAATTCCAATGAGGTGAAAGCCATGAAGTTGTTGCTTGAGAGGCTGCACTTGCATGTAGAGGAGGAGCTACTTGTTCCCAAAGATGAGCCTCTAGATGTGGATCGATAGGGAGGAGATTCATGGAGTGGAGGAGCCCACTCATGCGAGAACCAAACATCGGACGAGCGGAAAATTAACGCTGCCACGAAGGTAGAAGTGACTTGATGCGGCATAGAATGTAGGAGTCCCTACATCACAATGCGAGCAGAGATAATCACACAACCATTTCTTTGGATACATGGTTCTTATGAGCAAGTGTATCGTGACACTTAGCCATATTGTTTGAAGAAGCGATGTAGGAGCCCACATGGGTAGATGCCATGGTGGAGAGTATGACTCCATTGTCGGAAACGATTAGCAGGAGAAGTTGTTCAAGGGCTGGGTGGGTAAATCGATTGTAGGATCAAGATGGATCTACAGATGGCAAAGCTATTGATGGGAGCGTACGAAAGTATAAGGCGGGATTTTTTGCCCGAGGGCTTCTCACGGATCGAAGAGTTGATTGTGAAAGCAACTGCACATCTTGCATGGTATTATTCCATGGACCATCCTTGCTCTCTCAACACATATGGGTTGGCACATTCATCGGATGGATGTGAATACGCGTTCATAATAGGATCATTGAGGGAAGAGGTGTACATTGGCCCGACTGTGAAGTATTTGAGATCTTCGTATTTGAGTCGCATGTGTGCAGAGACTCAAATGAGCACAGCATGTGGGCTGAAGCAAGCACCATGCTGCTTGGTACACACGGATCAACAACTATTTCTGGAGACTTGGCTTCACCAAGAGTGAGGCAAATGCAAACTGTATCAAATTGTGGTGGAGGGTAGCTTTTAATCATTGTTCTTTATGTTATTGATTAATACTAATTGATGAGAAGTTGATACACTCATGCGAGAAGATCTTAAAAAGGATTTTGAGATGAAGGATTTGGGCCTCCTTCATTATTTCCTTGGATTGGAAATGTGGCAGCGAGGAAGGTGAACTATTTATGTCTCGAAGCAAGTATGCCGGGAGATCTTTGGAGAAGTTTCTGCATGCAGAAGTGAGCCTATCGCCTCCTCTTCTGGGAAATTGGAGGAAAGAGGATGCTGCATCGACGAGGAGGTAGTGGATGTCATTTTTTATCGATAGTTGGTGGGTTCACTCATGTATTTAGTTAATACAAGACCAAACATATGCTATGCGATGAACCGGCTACAAAAATGGTTAAGCTGCCAAGCTCTTTTGGAAGAGCGGGACAAACAATGCGAGATATCTCGGGGGCACATCCCCAGTATGGTTTATGGTATAGATAGGGTGAGGTGAATTTGCATGGCTTCACGAATGCGGATCGGGGCCAACGACCCAACAAACGAAGGAGCACATCGGAAAGGGTTTTTTAGTATCGTATCTACAACGGTTTCTTGGTACAACGAGAAAAAAAGATGCTGTGGCACTCGATTCGGCGGAAGCGAAATACATGGCAACAACTCAATGCATGTGAGGCCATCTAGATGAGAAGATCCTATGATTTGGGTTGTTCGGTTCACATTTATATCTACGGTGATACGTATGATAATCAAGTTGTAATAAACTCTCGATTAATCCTATGTTTCATGATAGATCTAAACATGGTGATATACGGTATCATCATATCATAGATTGTGTGTAGAAAGGTCATGTTGCTTTAGTACATTCCTACGGAAGATCGGGGATGCATATATTCGGCAGGCGCTCACCGGGGGGAGAAAGGGTCGAATACCATGAAGAGGTGGAATCGAGGTGAATTATAATCCCTATCTTTTTGAGAGGGAGTGTTGAATTCAACAATATGATAGGCCAAGTGAAAACCAATCACCTTCACTAAGTGGTGCCTCGAGGGCTATTTTTAGGTGTAAGTCTATTTTTAGACATGGTGATCATATTTCGGAAGTTGCGGGATGTTATTTGTTGATGGTTGGTCAGTTGGAAAAATAGATGAAATTCTGTTTTCAGAATATTAGTAAGTCTATTTATAACTAAATCGATCTAAAATATAATAATAGATTATTTTAGCCCATGGCAATAATCAAACTCTAAATATCAACTTATTCTCTTAGGGAACTTGTTTCGGTATCTGATTTGGCAAATCGGTGTTTGAAGAATTACACAATTTGGGGTTTACTAGCAGTTCATGCATGGAGGACTGCAGTTAGAGGCGGGAGTGGAAAAGTTATGACGAGTTGGAAGAATAGTTCTGGAGTTTTTTATTCGAGTTTAGCGGGGTTAATTTATTGTATCTAGTCTAGCGGAATGATACACTAGTGAGTGGAGTGAATTAATTAGTTAATTAATTCACAAATAATAACTCACTAATCAGCGAACAAATACAATAGTTAACTACGGTGCATGTAAGTTCGAGTGGAGACCGAGTGGAGAAGGGTAGGTGAAAGGGAGAGATGGACTATCGATTTGACTATAATGATGCATTGATTGCATCACACAAAAGTGGGTTTCCGTGAGGATTACACGATCCAAGGCAAAGTGTAATTGAATTCATTGAGCTATTCTTCGACCAAGTATTGGGTGGAGGCAATCTATCGGGTGGAAAGAAATCAATGCATGGTTTGCAGTTTTCTTCATGTTAATGTGTGACGATTGGTTATACGAGAGCTTGATATACTAAGCTTTGTATGAAATTGTTACATGATCTCAAGTACAATATATGATAGTTAGGATTGTAGCTTTAGGCTACATTAAACAACTACGTATGTGTAGTGTTTTTTATTGCTTCATGTGTTTGCATTGAGTTTATAATTTCTACAAAGATTAACGGTGGAAGGATTACGTATTTAGGAAGAAGATAAATATTGTTAGATCAGAAGAATATGGATATATACATGCATCTAGTATATAATTTCTACAAGATAAGATTTTTGAGGAGGTGTGTAATGGAACATAGGAAAGCGGTTTATATCCTGATAGCATGTCATGATGGACCTTTGGGGTCTTTTCACTATCAAGAGGGAAACATTCAAAATTATCCATTATAATATAATAAAGCTAACCTAATGAAGATGCAGTACATTATGATGTGATGAATGTCATAGAATGGAAAATCACATGAAAGTATGAGATGTGTGGCAATTTCAAGTGACTCTTGAGCCATTTGAGAAGTGGGGCATAGTTTCTTCACCTATTGCTCCCAACTAGAAAAAATAGCTACATCATTGTATGCCTTTGAATATTTGACAAAGAGTGTTGTGATGAAGGAACTCAAAGAAACAAAAAAAACAAAAGTGGTACAATTCTTGGGTGTAACATCCCTCTCATACCTCAACAATTTTTTTTTTTTTATTTTATTCTATTTTTAAATATATAACTTTATATATACCTTTCTTGAAATCCTTTCTATATATATTTATTTTTAATCTTACTCGGATTAAATATAACTTCATTTAATATACCTTTGTCTAAAATTTTTATTGTATATATTGATATGATAATGGTTTCCATGCCATTTGAGTTTTCTTTAGCCTCATAACTTGACTTTTAAATTATATACGAGTCTCTCCTTATTTTAACTTTCTTTAACTCCTATATAACTTAATATTGTCAATACTAACCTTCATATAATTGTTTGCTATTGAATTATAATTTTAATAAGCCATTCATTTGCACATAACAATAATTTAATTGACTTCCACCTAAACTTGTTTTTCGACTTCATAATTATTTACTCCATAGTTTGACTAGCTTTCTACTATGATGCCATGCGTATTTGAAGTTGTGCAGCACTTAACCTATATGATTCCATTATGAAAGGGATTGCAAACGTTAACATATATGTTAAATTCCAATTCGAACGTTATTTTAATTAACTACATTGGGTATCCCATATATATAGTGTTATGAATATTTCATGTTCAATTTGATTAAATGATGTCATTCGGCCCGACATGTATTAATTTTTTATTTTTTTTATTTTCTATACAAGTACATTGAATAAAAAAATCGGTCGGTAGTCCGGCCTCTACAAGACTACTAAACTTGATGTAATTTATGGTTTTATATTAGGTCGGTTAGCATTCAATTTCTATCACCGAGTATTCTTGACTTTCAATGTTAATATATTTGTATCATATTACGGAGATTGTCATCGTCCTTGTGAGGACCGACATATCTTCGCCACTTGGAGAATAGATTTACTTAGGGTTATGACATTTGATTTCTATGTGAATCGCTCTTCAAACCTCATTCATTTCTCTGTTCATGTTTTTATTCCGTGAGCCACTCTCGACGTAACACTGCAGCAGAAGATTTGGGTAATGTATGTACTCAAATGGAAAAACAGGGCTTAAGTATCGCACATCCTTCATTCTATGCGGAGGTATGAAAAAATCTCTCAGCAACTCGTAGAATACATTTCCTGGTCGCATTTATGTAATGACCATTTATGTTAATTTACGTTATGGAATTTATAAATTACCAAAGGATATTTTGTATTTTATAGGGATACTTCTTTCAATCTCGTTATTTCTAACGTAAATAGAAGAAGTCGGTAAATGCAGCTTGCATTCACTCAATTTGTCTTTCGATTTTTAGAGAGGGTTTTATTTTTCTCTGTAGCCTCTCTTTATTCTGTTTCTTATATTAATTTCTTGCTTCTAAAACCAATTCGACAAATAATTATTTTTCGGTATTAATTTGTTTTGATGTATTTAATAATGAATATCTATGCAGCAAATTAATTGACCGGTGATGAATTTCATCCTCGAGTCCCGAGCAATTTTCCCCATTACTTTCGTGAGGTAATTGAGGCGAAAGTCATCTTTATCGGAAGCATTTCGTGAGATTTTCGCCCAACTCGTCACATTAACGATTATTCTTTGTACTATATAACTATAGAAACCCTTCACACCTTCTATTGAGGTTTCGTTATATACGATACATACGCCATTAACACTATTCAATATTTCCGAGGTCTTCGTTTCTTGGGACTTCTGTTGTTTTATTCCGAGGTGTCACACCTTTCTTATCGTTCATTAATCATTAACATTTTATAGTTAATGATTCTGTTAACTTATTTTTTTATACACTTTTTCCTTTCTAAGACTAATTTGTTTTTCCATTGTCAATATATATGTTTACATGTAACCCTTTGATATTGGTTTCATTTCTATGGCTCCTCGAGAGCTTTTCTCATTCTCGTTGAGTTGCAACCCATTTCTCTCTTATACGGTCGGTACTCCCCGGTGTCTTCACACAAAGTATAACTTCGTTTCCCTGTACCCAATGATTTATTTAAAATTTGTTTTTATATAGTTCAATGTATAATACCGATTGAATACGATGAGATTGAACCATTATCTCTATACTCTTTGATGTTAGAACATGTAAGTTTATATCCATGCGATTTGGGTTTCGGTTGTAAGAGTTCAATATAATTTTTTTCCTCGAGGTATGGTAAGTAAATTTTGTATATACCCTTATTCTCCTTTTAGCTATTCTCTAAATGAGTAATTATTTTCTGTGATTAAGTAAGAATTTTTCTGATTTTTTTTTAAACAATTAATGAACGGTATACATATTTTCATTCTTTGTCCAAAATACTTAGAATCTGATGTTTATGCATTAATTCCTAGATATTCTTAATGTACTTGTAATATGCCAATTTATTTATATGATATCGAAGGGATATAAATTCTGAAACTATGGAAGATTATGAATTATGTTCGAGCATATGAATATATAGTTATCGTTAAGATGAATTAAGATTTTGTACATCTATAGATGTAAGTGGAAGTTTACGCATATATTTCATAGAAAAATCTTTCATATTACTCTACCGGAAATTAATATGAAAAATAGGCTATGTCGATTATTTGTTTGTTATAGTATTATTATAGTCTTCTATCCCCAGTACATATATAAATTATGCCTATTAACATTTAGTTTTAACTTACGGTTTAGTTTAATATATGCAAATATCTCGAGGAAATTTAATTGTTTTGACTATATAATTTGCCTACATTTATGTTCATAATAAAATTTGTAAAATTTGTTAAATTGTCATTGCTATTTGGAAATTAATTCTTGTATCTTGTAGTCGAGATTATACTTCCACATGTAATTTTATTTCTATGTACATAATCATATTAGTTTATATCATTACCTAAATGAACATATTTGAAGTATGTTTGCTAATTATATATGTTAAATCATAAAGAGATTATCTACTCTTTCATATATAAAACATTTATTTTATTAATTCAAAAAGAATTAAAGTTAAGCAACTAAATCATCTTTGGGGTAAAATGTATCCTTAGATTTAAACCAATATTGGTTGAGACTACGATGGATACTCCCCATTTATTCTTACAACTATACGAGTTGATAGGATTAATTTCTTCCTAAACGATTCTGTTAAATGTGAATAACAACTTTAGAATTTTGATTTAAAAATAACATCTACGACAATTAACCATATTGCACAATAACGAATATTTTAATCATTCATAAAAAATTGTGGACATACCACTTTTGTGATGACAACCTCCCAACCTTGAAGTTCATACATCTCGAACTCACCCCAAAGTACAGGGATGTCTCTAAGACGAACAACCTCAATCTATTCTAGAGTAGCTTATTTAGCTTATGCTCCCCAAAGCACATTTCTAATTTTGCGTCAGTGCAAAGATGCTTTAATTCTGTTTGCACAAACCCTTCTTTAGGGACTTTAAAGTGCTTTCTAATTTTCTTGACTTTTGCCTATTCACAACTACTCTCTCATTGGAAATCTAGATTTTTTTTTCAATCTAAATTAGAAAACAAATTATTTTAAGGCTTTTTGAAATATTTTTGGCGAAGTCTTGACTTCTTTCCATACCTCATGGTTTGGCAAGTGATCTCAAAAAAATATCATTTGGTCAATATACAAAAGTATTTATTTTTTTTAATTAATTAATTACATCACACAATAGTATCCAATGGGGTCACCCTTTGGATTGAAGTTCAAATGTCTAACTTAAAAACATAAAAATAGAGATTATTTACATTGGGAAAAAATATAATACATATTTTTTTTTTTTACACCAAGATAGTTGGTCAACGATGAGGACATAAATTCCAACTATAATTTGATGGAGGGAGATTATCGGGCAACATCATACAAGGCATACGAAGCCACTTATACCATCCTGAGGAAAATGGGAAAGTGGGGGTCAAAAAAAAGATTTATAAGTCATCCCTGACAAGGTTGTCGATAAACGTGCAAAGGATTGGGCAACAAATTGGCCAGAGTCACTTGGGCGTAAAATAATACATGGACGATGACCATTGGGTTCACCCATTTAGTTTGTTTATCGAAATAAGGGATTGTTTTCATTGAATTTGAATACAACACCCTAATAATAGTAGCGAGGATTGGATATAGTAATGTCAAAACTAAACATAGGAAGGAAACAACAACTAGGTCCCTTGATGATCTTGGGTTTAGGGCTATAGTGCATGTTGAAGGTCCAACTACAAAGAAAAGATTTGGAATGAAAATCACATGAAGAACTTATTAGAGGGTGATTGGGCCCTCTTATATAATTATAATTTAAGAACTTCAAGGGAAGAGTATGAACGATTCGGTGTCCTACTTAGTGGAAAAATGTAGTAAAAGAAATGGATTTGTTAGGATCAAAATCATTAATGAGAAGAATATCCTACAGTTAGTCAATGGTTATTGGTTGAAATTACAGCTTAAATCCTATGAAAGAAATAGTTTACTAGATTAATCAGCAAAATAACTATATGTGATTGCATGCCTCACAACAGAAATCCATTCAACCCTTGAAGAATAAGAGAATAGGAATCCCGAGAAAAAAAAATCAGAGACAAAGGTAAATATCTTGGGTTAAAAACCTCCATGAGGGAGGGAGAGAGAGAGAGAGTCTCTCTCTCTCTCTCTCTCTCTCCCCCACCCCTCTCTCTGTCTCTATCTCTCCCTCTCCCTACCTCTGTCTCCCTCTCCCTCCCCTCTCTTATAAATTTAGAAGAATATTAACCAAGGTTTAAATAGAAGAAAAAGTTGGAAATATAAATGTTATGGAGAGCCACTTGGCATTTTATTACTATGGAAAGAAGACTCTGAGTTGCCTGGTTCCTTTATTAGGAAAGGTTATTGTCCATTGAATTTGGGTGATACCTATGAATGGTAACATTAGTATAGTCATTACCAAATCTTAGAAGGAGAAGGAAACAACAACTAAATACCCTTGATGATCTTAGGTTGAGGCTCTCATGCATGTTGAAGGGTCCAATTGCAAAGACGGCATGAAAAGCACATGAGGTAAAGGAACTTGTTAGAGGTTGATTGAGCCCCTATTATATCATTAGATTTAATAACTTCAAAGGGAGAGCTTATGAATAGTGTGGGTCCCTACTTAGTGGAATAATGCAATGAAAAGTAGATTTGTTAGAAGCTCAATTAATAGAGAAAAATATTGTATAAGTCAATGGTTATAGGTTGACAAAAAAACTGACCATGAAGAAAAGTTGATTTAATATATAAATCAACAAAGAACTATATGTGATTTTATACCCAGAAAACCCCCAATTCATTCATCCCTCAAAGAACAAGAGAAAGAAGTTAAAAATGAAAATAAAAAAAAAGGTAAAAAAGAGAAAAAAAAGTTACAAAAATCCTTTAGGTAAATATTTCCATGGGCACACAGGGCAAGCTCTTAGTCAAAAACCTCCCTTGAGAGAGAGTCTCTCTCTCTCTCTCTCTCTCTCTATCCCTCTCTTACGATCTTTCATACACACATATTCTTTCTCACTTTCTCTCCCTCTCTCTCTCTCTCTCTACCTCTCTCTCTCTCCCTCTCCCATCCTCCCTCCATCCCTATCTTCCTCTCCTTACCACCTTACCTCCCTCTCTCTCTCTCTCCCTCCCTACCTCTCGCCCTCTCTCTCTCTCCCTCCCTGCCTCGCCCCTCTCTCTCTCTCTCTCCCTCGCCCTACCTATATCCCTCTCTCTCTCCTCCTATATCCCTCTCCTTTTTCTCTCTCTCTCTCCCCCTTTCTCTCCACCTCTCCCTCTATCTCCTCCCTCTCTCTAACTCTCCCCGGCTCTCTCTCTCTCTCTATCTCTCTCTCTACCCCACTATCCCTCTACCCATCTCTCCCTCACACATTGCCCTCTCTCTGTCTCTCTCTCTCACTCTCTCTGTCTCTCTCTCTCTCTCTCTCTCACCCCTCCCTCCCTCTCCCTCACTGTATCTCTCTCTCTCTCTCTCTCTCTCTCTCTCCCCTAACCTTGCCTCGCCCTCTCCACCCATCCCTCTGTCTCCTCTCTCTCTCCCTCTCCCTCTAAATATCTCTCTTCCTCTCCCTCTCAATTTCTCTCTCTCTCTCTCTCTCTCTCTCTCTCTCTCTCTCTCTCTTTGCCTCTCTCCCCTGCCTCCTCCCCCTCTCTCTCTCCTCCCCCTCTCCCTCTCTTGTCTCTCTGTCTCTCTCTCCCTCTCTCTCCCTCTCTCTCTCTCCCTCTCTCTATCTCTCTCCCCTCCCCACCCCTCTCCCTCTCCCTCTCTCTCTTCCTCTCCTTCTCCCTCTCTCCCCCCTCTCTCTCTCCCTATATCTCTCTGTACACTCTCTCTCTCTTCCTCCCTCTATCTCTCTCTCCCTCTCACTCCCCCTCTCCCTGTCTCTCCCCTCCCTCCTCGCCATCCTCTCTCTCTCTCATTCGACTATACGCACGCAAGCTCTCTCTCTCTCTCCCTCAAACACACAATCTCTCTCTCTCTCTCTATCTCTCTCGCTACTCCCTCTCCCTCTCTCTTTCTCTCTCTTTCCCTCTCTCTCTCTCTTTCTCCCTCTCTGTCTCTCTCTACCTCTCTCTCTCCCTCCCTCTACCTATTTTCACCCCACTCCTTTTCATCTCTCTCTCTCTCTCTCTCTCTCTCTTGAACGTAGCACATGATCTTACTCTACCCCTCTCCCTCTCCCCCCCTCCATCCTACTCTCCCTCGCTTCTCCCTCTCCGTGTATCCCCCCTATCTCTCCCCTGCTCCCTCTGCCTCTCTCACTCCATATCCCCTTCCCTCTCTATCTATCATCACTCCCCCTCCATCTCCCCCTTTCCCCTACCTCTCCCTCCCTCTCCCTCTCCCTCTCTCTCTATCGCTCTCTCTCTCTCTCTCTCGCATGTGCTCTCTCTCACTCCCTATCTCTCTTTCTCTCGTGCCACGTGATCTACCTCCCTTTACCCCTCACTCCTTCTCTCCTTTTTCTCTCTCTCTCTCCCCATCTACCTCTCCCTCTCGATCTCCCTTTGTCTCCCCCCCTCTCTCTCTCCCCTCATCTCCCTCCCTCTCTATCTCTCCCCCTCCCTATACCTTTTCCCTTGTCACTCTCTCTCTCTCTCTCTCTCTCTCTCTCTCTCCCGTACATCTCCCACCCTCCCTCTCTCTCTCTCTCTCTCTCTCTCTCTCTCTCTCTTCCCCCCCTCCCCCTACCCCCACCACTCTGCCCCTCTCTCCCTCCCTCTCCCTCCCCCCTCTCCTTGTCTACCCTCTCCCTTTTCCTCTCTCTCTCTCTCTCTCTCTCTCTCTCTCCATATACATCTACCCACTCCCTCACCCTCTCCCTCTCACTCTCTCCCTTTGCCTTTGTCCCCATCTCTCTCTCCCCGTCTGCGCTCCTCCTCCTCTCCCCCTCTCTTCCCTCTCTCTATCTCTCTCTCTCTCTCTCTCTCTCTCTCTCTCTCTCCCCTAGCTCTCTCCTCTCTCTCTCTGTCTCTCCCTCTCCTCTCCCCTCCCCCTCTCCCTCTCCCCTTTCCCTCTCTCTTTCTCTCTCTCTCTCTCTCTCTGTCTCTCTATCCCTCCCTCTCTCTCTCTCTCTCTCTCTCTCTCACTCCTTCTCTCTCTCTCTCTCTCTCTCTCTCTCTCTCTCTCTCCCTAACTTTATCCCTCCCTCTCTCTCTATCCCCTTTCCTCTCTCTCTCTCTCTCTCTCTCTCTCTCTCTCTCCTTCCTTGCGCTCTCCCTCTGCATCTCCATCTCCCTCCCTCTCCCTCTCTCTGCCTCTCTCTCTCCCTCTCTCTCCCCCTCTCTCTCTGCCTTCTCTCTGTGTCTCCTCTCTCTCTCTCTTCCTCTGCCACTCCCTCTCCCTCTCCATCCCCTTTGTCACTCTACCTCGATCACTATCTCTCCCTCTGCTCTGCTCTGTCTCTCTCTCTCCCCTCTCCCCTACCTTCTCTCTCTCTCTCTCTCTCTCTCTCTCTCTCTCTCTCTCTCTCTCACTCCCCATATCTCTACATCCCTCTTCCCCTCTCCCTCTCCCTCTCCTCCCTCTCTCTCACTCTCTCCCTCTCCCTCTCTCCCTCTCCCTGTCTCTCACCCTCCCTCTCTCTCTCTCTCTCTCTCTCTCATCTCCCTGTCTCTCTCCCTACCACCTCTCTCTCTCTCTCTCTCTCTCTCTCTCTCCCTTTTGTCTTCCTACCCACATCCACTGTCATGTCTCTCCTCTCACTCTATCTTTATCCCTCTCTCCCCTTACCCCCTCTCTCTCTCTCTCTCTCTCTGTCACCCTCTAACCTTCCCTCTCTCTCTCTCTCTCTCTCTCTCTCTATTTGCAACTCACACTATAACTCTCTCTCTCTCTCTCTCACTCTCTCTCTCAATTTGGAACTCACCCTATAACCTTATCTCTCTTTATATATATCTCTCTCTCCCTCTCTCACTTCCTTCTCTCTCTCTCTCTCTCTCCCTCTCTCCCATCCTTCTCTCTCTCTACCTCTCCCTCTCCCTCTCCCTCTCCCTCTCCCTCTCCTTGTCTAGCACCCTCTCCCTTTGACTCTCTCTCTCTCTCTCTCCCCCCCCTCTCTCTCTCTCTCTCTCTCTCTCTCTCTCTCCCCCCCTCTCTCTCTCTCTCTCCCCCTCTCTCTCTCTCTCTCTCTCTCTCTCTCTCTCTCCCCCCCTCTCTCTCTCTCTCTCTCTCTCTCTCTCTCTCTCTCCCTCCCCCTATCTATCTTTCCCCTCTCTGTCTGCCTCTTGTCACCGTCTCTCACTCCCCCTCCTCTCCCCCTCTCCTTACTCTCCATCTCTCTCTATCTATTTCTTTCTTTCCATCGCTCCCTCCTCTCTCTCTCTCTCTCTCTCTCTCTCTACCCCCTCTCTCCTACGCACTCCCCGCCCCCCTCTCTCTCTCTCTCTCTCTCTCATCCCTTTCTCTCTCTCTATTTATCCCTCTCTCTCTCTCTCTCTCTCTCATGTGCACTCTCCCTACCCATCTCCATCTCCCTCCCTCTCTCTCTCTCCCTCTCCCTCGCCTCTCTCGCGCACTCCCCTCTCCTCCCCTCTCTCCAGCGCCTCTCTTTGTCCCCCCTCTCTCCCTCTTCTCTTGCCACACACTCTATCCCTCTCGCTCCCCTCTCCCTCCCTCTCTCCCTTTGCCTCGGTCACTCTCTCTCTCTCTCTCTCTCTCTCTCTCTCTCTTCCCTCTCTCTCCCTCACCCCCTCTCTCTCCTTCTCCCTCCCTCTCCCTCTCTCTCAATCTCTCTCTCCTCTCCCTCTCTCTCTCTCTCTTCCGGCCACCTCTCTCTCTCTCCATTTTCCCATGTCTTCATATACCTCTCCCTCTCCCTCTCTCTCCCTCCCTCTATCTCACTCCCTCTAGCTCCCTTTCTCTCTCTATCTCTCTCTCTCTCTCTCTCTCTCTCTCTCTCTCTCTCTGTTTTCTCACTCTATAAACCCCTTCTCTCTAATCCCCTTGATTGCTCTCTCTCTCTCTCTCTCTCTCTCTCTCTCTCTCTCTCTATATATATATATATATATATATATATATATATATATATATATATATATATATAATTATTCTCTCTCTCACTCTCCCTTTCTATAATCCTATTTTCTCGTCCCTCTCCTTTCCCCTACTCCTTCATAAATCCTCTTTTCTACCCCTCTCTCTAACACTCTCGACCTCTCTCATGATACTTCCGTCTCTCTACCTCTCCTCTCCCTCCCACCTTATCTCCCCGTACTGGTCTCTCTCCCCCTCCTCTGCTTGCTATATCTCCACCTCACATGTTCTCTCTACCCTTCACTTGCATGCAATCTTTTCTCCCTCATAAGTAATAATTCTAAGTCATGCAATATTGCATTTGAATATTAATATTAAATGGAAGTATAATATATGATTAAAATAGTCATATTTAATAAAAAAATTGTCTTTCTTACGACATAATAATAATATTAATTAAATAGCTAAGAAATAACTTAATTTAATTTTTAATTAAAAATTTAATCAATATTATGAAAGATACAGCCAGAAAACTTTATAACTTTATTAAATTTAAAATTTTGAATATTCAAGGAATCTAAACTTAAAAATATAACATAATTATAGAAAACATAGAGATATGTGTTTGTGTTTACCAGCCCCATAAAATGATTATTTTATAAAATTATTAAAATATATATATCTCTTCCAAGAATAAATATCTTTACTTATTTTTAAAAATAATATTTTTGTAAACAAGTTGCATTAAATTTTTAATTTTCAGAAGTGCTAAACATTTTACCAGATATATTTACGAAATTAATTAAATACATACAAAAGTAAAAATTATTATAATAGGTTCAAAAAGCAGAGCTCTTTAAAGGAAAATACTAATTTGAATTATTCTAATTTTAGAATTTTCAATCGCTCCAAAAATTAAATTGAAAGAAATTAATCGTGTTGGTAATTTTTGGTTTAACTTTCGGAGAACACATTCAAATATGTTGAATGACTGTAAAAATCTTCATTTAAAAAAGAGTAGAATAAGGTTAATGGTCAGTTTCACTTCTACAATAAATACAGAATGAGATCACAAATATCTACTTGCCCGCACCTTCTAAGAAACATGGTTCCGGTATGTCTATGTGTTTTGATGTGATGAAGATATATTTTGTAAGAATACAATCCCTATCGGCATCATGAAACCCAGAGAAAATATGGTGTCCGTTATGGAATAAAATCAGCATCATTTTTGTTCTCCATATTTATTTGTTCGCCCTAGGTTCTCGTGGAAATTCTATACCAACATTACATATATTTCCAATGTAGTTCATACAGAAACCTAAAATCAAAAACCTATATAATTGTTCATTCATAAACCTAAATCAATGTTCATATATGCTAAGAAGTGCAACCAATACAGGAACTGAAGGCAAAAGCTAGCGACTCAAATAGTAACGAAGGCAGGGTAAGGAAAAACTAACTAACAATAACTAGGTTAAAATTAGCTAAGCAGATACAAAGTGCATACGATTACAGAGCCGAATTCTATAAATTAAAATACAATAAGTGAGAAGTTGTCTACTGACGACAATATTTTGTCAAAATCTGGTAAAACAAAATTCAAAACATTAGGTATTTGGAGGTTTTTTAATTGCATTTTTTACATTGAAAATGGATTCAACAATATGGGTAAATATTGAAGTTTAACAACTGTAAACAAGATTTTGATAAATTTTTGTCAGATTTTTCAAAATCTTTGCAGAATTCTAGTATCCTGTTGTTTTTTAAGACTATAGCGCAAATACAAAGTACATCACGAATTACAGAGACCAGATTCTATAAATTAAAAACTGGAGATATATACCCACCGTATTGACAGCTTACGGATGTCCATCAATAACCCCTTCTAAGTACAGGACAGAATCAATTTTATTTTTCCTCAGGTACAGTCAAAATCAGCTTCTTCCTCTACCCACATTCTTCACACATACAATCTACTGGATACATTAAATCCCATAAATCCCACACATGGGAAGATCAGACTCAGAACCAGACTAAGATTCATGCCCTTTCGGACAAGAAGCACTTCCCACGCAACATAGTGAAACGAGAACAGCATGACAATATGTTATATATTACAGATGCTCCCCGCGCCCACCTCCTCACGTTCCTTTATGCAACAGGCACTTTTGTAACGACCACCCCCATCACTTCTTTCACGACAAGCGTGCTTCAGAAATCATGAAAAACAACGCCCTGTCAATGAAAAGCGTCTTTCCACTTTTCCAATGGATAGATGATGTTATGTTCCCACCACCACCAACGGATAGATTTTTATGGCTTCACTTCGTCAACGAATGCTTTGTAGCCACCATGAGAAAGAGTGAATAAAGAGTTGCTTAATCATGTATAATTATTACATATTTCCCTCACTCAACGGATAGCATAGCCACACTTAGAAAAGCGTGAATAATTTTTTTTAATCATGTAATAATTTTAATTATTACATATTTTACCTCCTCCAACGGATAGCATCGCCACACCAAAGCGTGAATAAAGTTTTTTTAATCATGTAATAATCTTGCAATTATTACATTTTCCCCACTACTTCCAACGGATAGATGCTGTATAGGATGGGATTCCTTCACCATTGTTCCAACATTACGGATATCTCCAAAAAGTCTTCATCCTCACTCCATCGTAAAAATAGGTCTAAAGATACAACATTAAAACTTAGTGGTAGATCAAAATATTATTATCCATCCATCTCTAACACATAGAGAAAGGAAAGCTTCAATCCCTGGAAACTCTATGGCAATAAATTTATGAAAATTGTCTTTAAGTCATTTTCATGAACTGAATCTAAAAGACAAATAATTTCATGCCACATGTGTTAAAGTTCCCTTATTTCTAATAAAATTATTCCCGAGTCCTTGTACAAACCCAAAAACCTATATAGTTAATGCATAAATAGAAATCTAAAATCCAATGTTCAAGCATTGCTAGGAAATGCAATCTATACGAATGTGAGAAAAATTGGCAGGCTCAAACAATAAAGAAAGTGATGAAACTGTTTTCGTGAGCATACAAGCTTTCTGTCTCATTAGTGGTAAAATCAAGTTACATATATACACAGAATTGTCTCAAGATGAAGCTATCTTAGACGTACAATAATTTAGTTGAAGAGAATATCTCAACCTCTCCACCAAATTAAGGGAACTAACCTAACAAATAGAGAACAAAATCTATACATAGAGAAAATCACAGTGAAGACAAGTAGGAATTACATATTCCGAGCTCCCCCTTAATGACTACTTGTCTCAATATCTATCTCCAAGATGTACAAGTCTTTGTTTGGTAATTACACTAGCTACGATTTGGTAATTACACTTTGTATCTTGTTCATCTTTGATATCGATATCCATATAAAGGAACAACCATCTATCGAAGTACATGAGTTCCAACCGCTTCATAACCCTTGATCTACTAGGAAGTCCTTCACCTTGTGGTTTAATCCAACCTCTCGATTAACTCCCCCTTGATATAAAAATTTCACCTTATGGAGTCTAAAACCAATACGGCCCACCCAAATGTATCCATCCCGCACGACACACTCTTCCACGGTGTTAAAAACTCTCTTATTGAGAGGGAACATATAACAAGGTGCCATGCCTCTCTTACAATAAATGACATGTAGATTTGCTTTTAATTACAAGCTATGGCTCATACTCATGGTCATGAGTCTATTCGAAAAACTCACACAAAACAAACTCTCACAAACTCCAGTTGTGTCCTCCTTTTCATCACCCATACCATTCACTGCTAGAGCTTTCTCGCTTGAATATTTCTATCATTAGATTTTGTACTTTTGAATTTTTGAATTATCTTGGTCTTGAATCTCCATACTATACTTTGTCATTAGTTAGAGTCGCGAATTCTAACAAAAATGACTTCATATTTAGTCACGAATCTCAATATGTATACAAATTTTCAAAGGAACATGTCATTTTACCCATACGAAACAAAAAAAAAACAATATCAAGAGACAATATAAGCACAAGTGATAACCATGACGAGTAATACAACTTTTGTAGCCATGCCATTCTTCCTTATGAACGGGCCCCTTTCGGTACCCGGTTACCGAACAACGCCCACAACGTTTGGTGTGACGGATCCAGATCATACACCGCACGTTGTCTTTGATCGATCTCTATCGGATCAACGACAACGGAATTGCTCCACGTTTGCTTCATGAAAATGCATGAGCAACACCTTTCACCTTTCTGGTTCACATTTCGACAGCGGTAATTCACCTCCACCGCTCGAGCACTCGGCCTTGAGGAGATAAAATGTGGCCACTAGGCTCAACTTATACAAGGCTTATCACGGCCAAAAATCTCAGCACCCTTATTCACGAAGGCTCAACATAGCCATGAAGGCTTATCACGGCCCGAAGGCTCACCACGGTGACGAAGGCTTATCATGGCCATGAAGGATCACTTCACAGTGCACCGAAGGCTTATCACGGCCATGAAGGCTCCTTGCCAGCTGTGACTTATCACGGTAACAAAGGCTGTCACAACAACGAAGGCCTCACGTACAAAGGCTTATCACTGCTGCAAGCTCTCCATCACCAGGAGCTTATCGCCACGGCTCTCCAGCAAAGGCCACAAGCCATTAAGGCTTGCCAACTCTTCTCTAGAGCATACAACGACACATGGGTCGGATCTGCGATAACGTTGCACATTGGCTGGCTAAACCAACAAACATCCATCCTCATTGCACCATATTAAAGCTCTCCATCATCGTCGATGGACATCGTGCCAACACAGAGACTTCCAAACATGCCTTCTCACATTGGTTTATTAGGCCCACAACAACGAAGAATGAAGAACTACGCAGGGCTAATCTCCCTCCCTGGCAGCCTGATCCGAGAACCTTACCACACTTCTGCTACACCATACAACAACGGATCCACAAGTGATCCATAAATAAAATGATCCATGAAAAACAGCAGCCACACCAACAGCTCTCTCCCACGCTCAGCCTCCGATCTGTGCATGAATATGAAAATATGTTTGTAAAGGATTTATGGCTTTTCAAAATTAGCTCACAAACAACATTTGTATACTCTGCAGTCAGATGCTGGCTTGTTGCAACAGCACTCAAAAGTAACGTTGTTGGATTGGCAAGATTCTCGCCAACATAGGACCAACAGGGACCCCAAAGGTAAATGTGCAAACTTCAGGAAGCTTGACCACACCCACATCAAGCAAAGCCATAAGAATTTTATCCTATATATTAGCAGACTGAGTAAACTGTTTCACTATCCTGTGGCCTCTTCAAGTCGGGAATGGGTAACTGGCAGCTCGTCAGCATACACAGCTGCATATCCTAATGCAACCACAAAATTTGTTCTGCCAATCCTATACGCATTTTTAACTGAAACGTGAACCAAGTACTGGGGTTCACAGTCTGTGCTGGATCAATTGCTGTACACCACCAGACTGTCTTGTACGCTCTCAGCAGTCGCCACGTAAGGTTGGCACTTCAAATTTAAAAGGCCCATGATATTTAATATTTGACGTAATAGATGAAGAATCATTGCCGTAGGCTGAGCAACAACAGGAATTTCTTCGCCAACAATATGTTTTGTTTTACGTTCGCTGGCGACACTACGAATGAAACGAGTGGACACGAGCAGCCAGAGTGAGGAAATCTTCCCAGCCGTGGCTAACTTCATTCAGTAAAACTCGATCGATGAGCAAGGGATCCCCATTAAACTCAGAACGAAGGAGAAACGCATGACCCTAACCGCAAAGGCTGACATCTCTTCCTCTTCGTTTAACGAGATTTGATCCCACAGGTCACACAACAAATAACTGCACTCACTGTACCATAGTTAGCGCTCCATTGCCATCAAATCACACTCTCCATGTCTTCCAATTCACTGTCATGCGAAAGGCTTCTCGCAACTCTTCACCGATCCGAACGCCGCTAATGGAACTCCTCAACATAACATGACTTCAAACCGAAGTCATGATACCAAAGGCAGGATGTGTAAAGAAGTGGACAATTTAGTATCAACGTTGCGTGGCGCACACGTATTTCTACGAGCAAAATTCACAGTGGAATATTCTTATTTGTGCACAGGCTGTGGACTCGTCGGTCACCACCGCACAAACAGATGAGCGACACACCACTATAGAAACAGACACCACCCCCGATCCCACAATCCAAACCGCTGTTGTGGATAGCATGAACGCCATCTAACAAACAACGAGACCGAGAAAATTCACCGTGGTGGTGGGGGAATGACCGCCATCAAAAAACTAATCGGCCAGAAGTCTAGATATAACACCAAAAAAAAAAAAACAAATTGCACAGCACGAAGAAAATCATCACCATATGACAGAGAAAATCATCTCATATGACGGATTCACGATGGGCGCCAAAAAAAAAAAAAAAAATTGCACAGCACAGATCCTTCGACAAAAGCACATTCAGGTAAGGCTTCTACTTGGCAGCACCAGATTGGTAGCGGTTTACGCAGAGAGCAGGGGTAGCGTACACGTAGATTGAGGTACGTAGGAAACACAAAGCCAAGCACTCTTCTCCTCACTCGGTGACAGCGCGTTTAGGTAGGCAGCACTCTGGTGACAACAAAAAATTGTCAATATACGCGAGGCATGAATATGCACACACGCCTGCGCTCCATGCAGGCTCAGCCACCGTGACTTCGATTTCAGATCTGCTCACAGCGTTCTGATCCCACTCACACACTTGCTAAGCTGCATAGTATGCTCCATAATCTAGACCAGCAGCTCAATACTGACATAATTTGATTCCTTTCGAATCATCTCGTGATGTAAAAACAAAGACTAAAAAATATACTCTTATTTTCGTCAGCCAGGAGGGAGCTAAAGGTCCCGGGCCCAAGCGAGCCGATGCCAAGCTGAGCACATGCAAGCTCTGTCTCATTAATTCGATAAGTTACATATATGCCATAAACAATTGTCTCAAGATAGAGAAGCTATCTTAGACGTGCAATAATTTAGTTGAGAGAATATCTCAGCCTCACACCAAACTAGGAACTAACCTAACAAAAGGAACAGACTCTACATAGAGAAAATCACAACTGTAGACAAGTAGGAATTACATATTCAAGAAAACTAACCTAACAATACGAGGTTAAAATTAGCTAAACTAAACAGCCCAGGAATGTTAAAATTAAATACAATAAGCAATGAAGAGGCACATACAAAGTTCATACAAGGCCGAATTGTTTAAATTAAAAACTGGAGATATATACACATACCATTATTGACATAGCTGACAGAATGTCCATTGTAAAAAGGTTCCAACAATCTAAATGAAACACATAATCAATTCTAATTTTCCTCCAGTAAATTCCAATCAAACTTCTTCCTCTACACACATTCTTCACATACAATCAGACTAAGGAACCATAGTAAGATTCCCATGCCCTTTCGGACATGTGAGCCACTTCCGCAACATAGTGAAACGGGTACTAGCATGACAATGGCATATATATATATATATATATATATATATATATATATATATATAAAGATGCACCCACGCCCACCTCCTCGTTGTTGAATGCGACAGGAACTTTTGTATTATTTTACTCCCACTTTTGAAATCATGAAAAACAATGCTCTCCAATGAAAAGTGTCTTTCCACTTTTCCAACAGATAGATGCTGTATTGTTCCCACTACTTCCAATGGATATATATTGTATAGGATGGGCTTGCTTCGTCCAATGGATAGCATAACCGCGATTAGAAAGCTTGAATAAAAAAAATTTTGATCATGAATAATTATTACATATTTCCACCTCCTCAATGAATGTGGCCACCCGCTTAAGAAAGCTTGAATAAAAGTCTTTTAATCATGTAATAATCTTGTAATTATTACATTTTTACCTCGTCCAACCGATATAATAGCCGCGATAATCCTCAATATCTTTATCTTTTTTAGTTATAAAATAAATGTAATCCTCCATACAATCATTCAAAATGGTTTCCATGAAACAATGGCATTAATGTAAATATAGGAATTCTTGAGTAGAAGGGCATTTAAAGGATTTTGTAGGTTTTCATTAATAGCATCCATAATAATTTTTTCTAGTAATTTTGCAGGTATTGTCATAGAAGGGGTTGGTAGTTTTGTTAGTCTTGTTATATGACATCTTGATAGAATAAATTCTAATGGTAAGAAACAAGGTTATTGGCAAATTTGGCATAGAGGTTATATCTGTTATAATTTAAGAAGTGTAAATTCTTGTTTAAACTATTTAATAAGAAATCTAGTTTACTTTTGTAAAAAACATGTTCCTTTGACTCACTCTATTCTTTTGCATTTCGGATGTTGTTTTCATGCATGGAAATGTATAGAATTAAGGTTAAATTTTTATGATGAGAGTCTCTCTCATGTTCACTTAAGCTTGTCAAAATGTACAGATGCAGTTGGAAACAAGGATATCACATATCACATGATTTCAATTTTTGAAATTGGAGTTTTTTTTCCTGTCCATATAATATCTTGCTTTCCTTTTTCCTCTTAATCTTTATCGCCTAACAAATTTTCCTTTAAATTAGAAGTAATAATAATAATATTATCCTTATTTTATAATATGATCTCCTTTGTGCCCCAATGGGCTATCCAAGCCCATACATCCTTATTTTTATTCTTTGGAGATTGTTATGACATTTTCAATGAATTCTTTTGGAATCTTCAGTGAGGTGAAGGTAATGGATTTGTTTGGAGTTAGAAGAGAATTTTAAAAAACATCTTGGATTCCATGTTGTGAAAATTATTCTTGTAGATAATATTACTAGTCGTGGCCATACTTTACGATAGGAAAATGCTTGCTTCAATCAGTAGACAGTGTAGGAAGTATTTCTATAGTATTGAGGATGTAGCTTCTAAAATTCTTTGGATCTATTCAATATTTCTCCACAACTATTTGGATATTCTACAACCCTACCCCTACCATCCATATAAAATAACGAGTGAAAATAGTCTAAAAGAATGTTTTCTTTTATCACACATTCAAGATTTTCTATCTTATAATCATTTTCAATCTCATGGCAGATTTTGAAACCCACTTATCCTTCCTCGCTATAATTTTAATTGAGCTTACGGTGGATGTTGATTCCTAGATATTCATATGAAAGAACTTCCTCCAACTGTTTCCTACCATAAATGCAACAATTTAGGTGATCTTTTTGTATTTAATTATAATGACATCGGTTTACCAATATTAACAATCATGTCTATCTTGGAGCACAAATGCAGAAAACTCTTAGTTTCTTTCCAATTTTGAAATGGATCATTGGAGAAAGGAAATACCTTTAGGATAAAGGGTAAGAGATATCACTATTCTAGTGAGCATAGGACCAACAAAGCCTATCAATATATATACCAAAATGGAATGAGATAAGGGCACCATTACTTGACTCTATTATTTCATTAAAATTTCTTCCAACGAACACTTTTCTAGTGTAAGCTTGGTAATAACATATTTGTACAACAATCTCACAATTATCCTCCAATTTGAAAAGGAACCATCATCTAAACCATCATCTATTCTAGCCTCCCCAAGGGCTTTGTCTATAGATCAACGTCAAATGATTTTATGGAGTCCAAAAAACAACCTGGAACTTTGAAGAGAAAGCATAATATTCACTCTTCCAAAATAATTTCCTACAAGTTGGGTAATCATTATTATCCTAACGTTAGAAGGAATTTTATCATCCCAACTTTTAAAGATATGAAAATTAACATTCTGTCAAATCCTATAGAAGACTCGCTACACTACCAAATTGAGAAGATTTTTTGTATGTGGGAGATGAGTATAATACACTCCCATTTTAATTCCTTCAACTTGATAGTTCTCAATATCCTTATCTTTCCTAACCCCAAACTCAGTGTCCCTAAAGTAAATATATCATCCTCTATAGGGGAATTCAATATTGTTTCCATGACAACAGGGGTATCATAAACATTTTTAATCTAAATATAAAATTCTTTAAGGAAATAAAAATATTTTAGTTAATATACATATCATAATTTTCTTTCAATACCTTATACGATTAGATTTGAAAAGGTATAGTAACCAGTCTTTCTATTTATGTAATGTCTTTTCCTAATTTTAATAAGGGTTATGTTTACTCACCTTATCAACACAAGGTTTCATTAGGAGTATTCATGATTGATTTTCTCGTAATTTTACAATTATTTAAAACCAAAATTTGTATGTCTTTATTAGTCTTTTTTTTATGACACCTCCAACGGAAGTAAATGTTAATGGTGGTAGAGAATATTGTGGTTAAATTGTAATAGAGTTTATCGATGTTATCCCTCTTAGTAATAAGTGTAAATCCTATTTATATTCTTTAATACGAGATCCATTTGCTTTTGTACAAAACCATGTACCTTTGGTTCTTGAAATTATTTTGCATGTGGTTGTTCTGTATCGAAATGTTTAGAGGTAAGGTTAAATGAGTATTATGAAATGCGTCATGGTCATTTAAAACGTAAAAATTTAAATTTGGTTAGAAACAAGGATATCATATATCAATTTGTTTGGAATCAAGGATATAATATTTCACTTAATTTTATTTTTTAAGATTGAATTGCTTGCCTCCATTTAATGTCTTGCTTTTCCTTTTCCCTTCTAACTCTTTATTGACCCAAAATTCTCCTTAAATTTAGAAGTAATAACAATTTTAATATTGTCCTTTTATATATGTATGATATCATCCTTTATGTCCCAATGGGATGACCAAACCTAGGAATCATTATGTCATTCCTCAGGAATCCTTGCTCTCATTATAGAGCACCTTTAATAGAAATCCACTTGAGATGAAGGTAGAGTTTTGGCTAGATTTATAATTAATTTTGAGAAATATATTGGCTTGGAAATTGTGTAAATTCTCCTTATGCATTATTACCTAGTCATAGCCATGCTTTTTAATGGGGGAAATAATTTTTTTTTCGATTCGGAGGATATGGTAGAGAGTATTTTCTATAATTTTGGTTGTTGAAAACACAAAAACTTATTTGGATCTATTCAATATTTCTCCATGATTATTTGGATATGCAACCTTTCACCTCACATCCATGAAATAACATGAGCAAAAATAGTTTCAAACAACATTTTATTTTATCTCATAAAACATCCAATGATATTTTGACCTATAATTATTTTGAAGCCCATATTAAAGCTTGAGCACAGATTTTATCATTTCCCCAATATTATAATTTTAATAGAGCTTCATGATGGATTTTGGTTCCTAGATATTCATATCAAGGAAGGACCTCTAGGAAGTTGTTATCGTAAATGAGTATTATTGGTGATATTTTTAGATTTTTTTATAATGACTTTAGTTTTTCAATATTAAAAAACATATCCATATTAGAGAAAAAATGTTAAAATATTCTTTATTTATTTCGAGATCGTAAATATCATTAGCATAAAGAGGGGAAGAGTTATGACTATACTAGTGAGAGCATGGGGTCAACAAAATTGCATCTTGGAATCTTCTAGCTTATCAATGAATATAACAAACGGTATGGGATCAGGGACACCCATGCTTGAATCTCTCGTTGTATTTAATTTCTTTGAAACAACCATTAATTGCTTCTAAGCCCAGAAACAACATTTTTGGCTAGCGTTCTTAGCGCTTAAACAAAAAAGGAATCATTATCTCTTAGGCTCCATCAGTTTGTCCTAGTATGATGTTGAAATATTTTCTAGAATAAAAGAACAACATAAGAGATAAATTTTATTTATTTTAAATTCATCTAAAATAATTCCTAAGGGTAACAATATGCTCCATTGTTGAATGATATGTCATAAACCTAACTTTCCTTTAGACTAATAGCATGGCTTTCAAGCCAACCCCTAATATTCATCTTCGCAAATAATTCATAAAAACATGGCTAATATATGTCTAATGAGTATGGTCCTAATATTAGAAGAATATTTTCATCCCTATTTTTAAAGGCATTAAAATAATGCTTTGTGTCAGAAGCATTGGAAGCCTAGCTACTACCCAATTTAAGATTTTTTGTATGTGGAGGATGGGGATTGACCCTCCCATTTTAAAGGTTTTAGCTTTGACAACCCTCAATATCATATCTTTCCTAAAACAAAACTCATTATCTCCCAAATAAAAGATATCATCCTCGATAGAAATTATTCAAAATGGTTTCCATGGAACTAGGGGTATTCCTAAATTCTTTAAAGGTAAATATAGGAATTACTCAAAGAAAATAAAATTATTTTCTTTAGTTTTACATATTGTAAATTTTCTTTCAAAACTTCTAGGATTATATTTTGAAATATGAAATAACCATTGTTGCTTTGTACTTATATAGTATATTTTCCTCATTTTAATAAAATTTTGGTGTTTGTTGATGTTATCAATACGGAAAATTTTAAGTTTTACCAAATGGGATACTTTTTGGACATTTTAGGAAGAAACAAATTCGCCAATTTGACTAAACATTAGCCTATTTTTAACATATATATGATTAAATTGATGATATTATCCAAAAAAACTTATCAAATTTAATAGTAAAATACATGTTTTTTTTGTGAATATAATTTTTCCTAAATTTTATGCATATGAATTTTTTAATTAAATAGTCCCCTAAAATACTATATATAGGGAAAATATTAAATCCTTAAAAAATACCCTTGTTATCCTTTAGTGCTTCACTACAAGCATTTCTATTCAATTTTCGACAATTTTAGAGCCATTACCATTCAGTGGTAGGTATTTTGTTAGTATTTTGTATGAAACCTTGGTAGAGTAATTGCTAATGGTGGAAGGGAGGATGTAGAAAAATTGTGGTAGAAGATATCAATGTTATACTTTTAATTTAAGAGTCTAAATCATGTTTAAATTCCTTTATAAGAAATCCATTTACTTTCTCCAAAAAACATCTTCCTTTGACTCTTACCATTCTCTTGTGCGGTTGTTGTGCATGAAATTTTAGAATTAAGGTTAAAGGTGTTTAATAAAATACTAACTCATGGTGACTTAAATTGTGAAAACTTATAACTCTTTTGGAAAGAAAGAATATCATATATCACGTAGTCGATGAGGCTACTACCTAACTTATGAGTACAAGTCATTTGGTTGGGTTTGGCCTTAATTATACCATTGAAGATTATAAGTTTGTTTAGAACTCAATACCAAGTAAATTGTTGGCAAGGTCTTCATTTAAATTTTCCATCAAGCAGTCCTTATCTGGCTAAAAATAATAAATATTTAATTCAATGATTAAAAAAAAACTTATCTAGTTATGCTTCTCATATTAAGGTCTCTTAACAAAAAGATATTACATTCATTTATCATTTTAATATTCCATATTCTTGCATTAATTATGCCTTAAGGCGTTCTTATTTAGAAAACAACTTTCATAGGTGCCAATGTGTCCATGTGTGATCCATTGGATTAAATGTTAGACGATTAAAATGTTGTAGGCCATTAAATCCACAAGTAAATAGTTTTTTATATATTTTTTTATAATGTTAGTATTTTTTTCCTTTTTTTTAATAAGTTATATTGATTTTAGGTGTATAATGATATTTATGTAATGTCATGTTTAACATTTTGACTATGTCAAATTACAAAGAATAAAATAAAAGTAAATTAAATAAAAAAAAGAAAATAATAATAAAAAGTAGCAAAAAACAGCCAACATGGTATTGATCTTATTTGAAAACAACTTCCCTAGCTGCCAATGTGTCCATGTCTAGAGCGATTGGATCAAATACTGAACAATTGAAATGTTTTAGGCCATTAGATCCACGAGTAAATAGTTTTATAATTTTTTTATAATGTTAAGGTCTTTTTTTTTAATAAGTTAGATTTATTTTAGGTGTATAATAGAGATGTTGTAATGTCATGTTTAACGCTTTGACTATGTCAAATTACACAAAAAAATAAAAATAAAGTAAATTAAATAAAACTATTGACATAATTTAATGAACATTTTAAGCTAGGTCGAAATAAAATAATAATAAACTATAAAAACAACCCATGGTATTCATGTGGAATATAGTTTATTAAATTATTTCACGAGTAGTTTAATGTGATCAATAGTAATGAATGTTCATAATTATCATTTCTTAAATAACTCTCAATTTACCTTTAATTGTAATTGTAATAGTTTGTAACTACATACATAATTTATCCCATTTTCTTTTTGTTAATGAATATCAAAGTTCTTCTATTAAAAAAAACTATATACATTTCTTTAGTTACCTAATTGTAGCTAAAAAATATTACATGTTTTTCACTTTATAATCATAAACAAATTTCATATTATATGATGTCAAACTTACTGCTTTTTATTAAATGTTTTTTTTTTTTTTTTTTTTACTACATAATTATAGCTTTTATAATTTAGGGTTATGTTAACTTACTAGTGCTAATTTTGTAAAACTATAATGTACAATAAAGACTAAGTGGGTTTTTTCTTTTTGTAAGTTTTGTTTGAATTGAAAAATAAAAAAAATGTGAATAAGAATAATAACTTGTTAGGTATTTTTAAAAGGTATTTGAAAAGTAATGAGGAAGATACGAGGGCCATGGTAATTAATGTGATTATTTTTATTATTTTTATTTAAAATAGTAATTTTTATTTGTGTTTTTTTAAAATGAATATTGTTAAATGTGTTTTGAGCGAGAGAAAGGGCGAGAAACGAAGGCGGGCGGGGATGCGAATGACAACGAAGGAGGGAGGGAGTTACATCAGAGAAGTAATCTTGAGGCCTACGAACGACGGGCATCAAGGTGTGAGGCAGAGACAATAATGTTAGCAGGGTGAGAAACTAGTGCATTTAAGGGCTACGGGATAGGGCCATGTGTGGCCATGTGGCTAGGCCATGTGCCACACGAATTAGACACTACACCTCTGTATGTCGAAAGGAATTAGGCACATGTCCAAGGCGTATGCCAAGACTTATTGTTATTCATATACAATATAAAATTTATGACAAGCATGAAATTAACGCTCGAATATGTAGATGAACTTGGAGTAAACTCTATTTCTGTTAAACATTTCATGTTTGTTTCAGAGAATTATTAATCACCAAAGGATTTTCACCCCCAATTTCCTATTTCAATATCTATAACAAAAATTTTATATATGTGAACATATTATGTTGGTTTATATATATGTTTTCACCCGCAATTGCCTATTTCAATATCTATAACAAAATTTTCTGGTTGATAACTCTTATCATCAATACCTTTGAAACCTCCACGACCTGCTTTCATGGAAGCAAAAAATGCCTTTCATTCCTTTAAAATGGCTCCTTCTCTCCAACAACTTATTTCTTCTAGGCTACTCTTTCTTATGCTATTTCCTTACCACGTTTCTTTTACAACATGTGGTGCAATTGCTAGTTATAATATTGTTAATACTTCTAATAAGTAATATTATAAGATTAAGTAAGAATAGTTGAATTTTATTATTATCATTCATGGCTAAAGTTATAATCATTAAAATCAATAAATATATATGTGTTCGTATTCTTATAAATTTTTATTCTTGTTGAAACAAATACATTTAATGGAGGAATCAATATTGAGTGAGTTTTGATTCAAAATTTATTTATACCATTTCAAGTTAATCTTGATATATCATTTCTTATTTTTAAATAATTATATTATTAAAAAAAAAATATTAAACAAATTATTGAATTCGGTGGATCCAAGTGAAATAGTGGTCAATGGAAACAATCAAGCTCCCATGAATAGGCCATTGATTTCGAGGTATCAACAAGCCCCACGATAGACCTCCCTACCAATCCTCTCCAGGAAATAGTTATGGTGGCATAATGATGCAACACACATTCGCTCGGATGCAAGCACTACATATCCCCCGACCTCTCTCAAGTGCCCACCCTGAAGATGGCTTGTTGCATCGTCTAGAATATTGTTGCTCTGGTTTGTATGTGCACAGGTAAAATGGTGAGGGAATGAGGTAGATTACGAAGGGCTAGTAGCTGCCGGGGCTACCACCTCTCCCGCCCTGTCATAGCCAGGATGATGATCGCTTTGATGCCAACATACCAAGACGTTACATGCAAATGGTAGCCGATACCATATTTTATTCTCACGGTTTTCATGTCGATAGTGACTGCACTCCTACAGAAGATCCCGTGATCACATCAAACACGTTTATGCACTCTTAACTGATACTTTTATGCATTTGAACATCGTTTCTTAAAGTCTGACGATAAGTAACGCTTCCTCATAGTCGTAGTCTAATTAAACTGTTTTTTTGCTCTGAAAATCATGGAAATTTCGGTAAGATTTTAAGAAAACTTTGCAGGGATTTTTGTAAATCCACGTTATAACTATCAAAATTTCATATTTTGGGTGCTTTAGAGGTTTTTGATGGTGCTGAATTCATTTCCACCATCAAAATCATGATTCAAACACTGTTACTGTAAGATTTTTAAATTTTTTTGGCTTGAATTTCATCCAATTTTGCCCATCCGGGCAATTCCTCCGTCTCGTTAGACAACTCTGTTCGTCATATCTTTCTGCCTTTATTTTAAAATGAAAATTGACCATTAATCTCATTGTAGTCAGCGTATTTGGGAAATCGAAATTACCAACACCGTTAATTTCTCTCGATTTCTCTCATTTTAATATTTGAAAATAATGAATTTTTTCATGAGGTTTTTCATCAATTTTAAACTAGCAATTGTCTCAAAAGATGTAAAGTGTAGCCCATAAATTTGTTAATTTGGAAAAGTTGTATGAGAAAGATATTTATAGATATATATGTAATATGTTTTGCATTTTCAAAATTAGCAATATCAACTTTTGAAAATGAAAGGTCATACATGAGATTCCAACTTTTATTAAAACTAGCTATTACCCACACCATAATTGGAAACTATAAAAATATATTTATGTTTGTTTTAATGTTTATGCACTTTAATTTTAAATAAAATTAATGTTTGCTGGTGTTATAAATTATTCTATCATGTGTAAAATAGTATACCTTCATTTTATTTTTCCACCTTCTAACTTTCATCATAGAATTTAATTTTTAGACTATAATAAATATAACATGTATTTTCAAAAGTTCACTTAAATATTATTTTCCTAAAAAAATTTAGCTGACCTTTATCAAATTTATTATTATTATAATAATTAACTAATTAGCATAATTTATAATTACTATTTAAGTTGTATAGCAAAAATATTATTAAATACATTTTGGTTATTGTTTAAACATGATTCCACATGAATAAAAATTGGACGATAGAGTAACTATTTTTTTTTTAATTAAATTTCATTAAGATATGCAACTCTCTTCTATTGCATATTATTTCTTGCTTCTCATGATGCTAATAAAGATTGATTCATTGAAACTAGTTATCATAATTTTCTTACAAGTTGAGCTCTTTACTAAAAATTATAGTTTAAAAAATATATATGTAAATCGTGATTACAAGCTTAGCACTTTACTAAAATGTTTAAAAAAATAGTAAATGTTTCTTCTTAAAAAAATTATATGTATAGGTGAAAATTTAAAGGAGAATTATCTACATTTATATATATATTTTAGTAAATCACTGCATTATATTGTATATTAAAAAAAGAGAGTAAGAGTTTGTCTTAAAAAAATTATATGTATAGGTGCAAATTTAAAGGAGAATTGTATATATATTATAGTAAATTACTGCATTAACACAGATATTAAATCAGTGCATATTTTAGTAAATTATTTCTTTAAAATAGATTAAATCACTGGGTTAACAAATTCTAGCCTTCCTATATATATGAATTAGTAGGAGCTTCTCAACTTGCTCTTCTCTAGAGTGCTTGTGAACAAAAATACTCACAAGCTCACTAAAGGATAATGGCAGAAAAATTTGACTATAAAGCTCTTTCTCCCTGAACATAAAAGATCTCACTGCTCTATTTTAATTATTAACCTCTTTTTATTTTATTATAAAAAATAATTATGTTGAATAGATTCCAATAATTATATACTCCTTACAAATTAAAGTTTTTTTTAAATTTGATGAAGTTATACATTATTTATTTTGTTTGAGATTAAGGTAATACAATTAGAATAGCGAACTACCTATATAATATAAATTATATTTTTATTATTATCAATATCAAAATATTTAATTTATAATAGAAAATTAAATTAAAAAATTATAATATACAATTATCTAAATAATTCCATAATTAGATGTTCTAATAATAATATTATTACTCCTTTAACCTATTGCATTTATATGTGAATGCTTGATTACAAAGAATATGTAACTGCTGTTAAATGCAATAAAATAAATGATATAGTCCAAAACTTCCCCAAAGGGTGGGCTTTTACATTACTACATACAAACACCCTTCTTGTCAAAATAGATTTTCTTATGACGGTTCCCTATGAAGGTGATTTAATTTTCTCTGTTGTTGTTGTTCAAACACCTATTGAAGTGTGTTACTAGTGCATCCAATTTCAATTTCGTGATGTCACTATAATGGCCATAATTTGTCTTGTATATTAGCAATTACTCACCTTCAAAATTCTTAATTGCTATATAGAAAAAATACATATGAAAATTTTAAATACTTAATTGCGATCTACAAATAATACAGATGAAAATTTTAAAATGTCGAATTATATATGTCAAGTTAAATTACTGCATATTATTTAATCGCAATATACGAAAATACAATCGAAATATGTAGAGTTATATATGTCAAATTAAATTAGTGCATATTATTTCAATTAATAAAATAGATACTGAGCAAATTATTGGAAACACATTCAACAAAAAGGAAATTTGTTCCTTATTTTCATAATATTATTCAATCTATGTATTGATGTTTTTGAGGAAGCATATCTATTAGGATATGAATATGGATAAAAGAAAATTGTTGGTGAATATAATTAGCACAAAATTACATGAATGATCCGTATTTTGTTTATTAATATCAATATTTTTTTATTAATCTTTGTGGAAGGTAAGGATTAGAGTTATTGATTTTGTATTATTTAATTTTTTGTTATAATTAGTTTTCAAAATGCATTTGGGCATTATAAAAAGGTCATGCTCTAGACTCAGACTTAGAGTCAAACTCGCACTAAGGGTATTGCCAAAAGCAATATTCTAACTAGACTACCTTTTTGCTCTAAAAATCATTGAAATTCAAGTAAGATTTTAAGAAAATCTTGCAGAGATTTTTGTAAATCCAGATTATAGCTATCAAACTTCAATAGGATGGGTGCTCTACAGGATTTCGATGGTGCTAAATCGATTTCCACCTTAAAAAACATGATTCAAACACTCCTATTGCGATATTTCTTAAAAAAAAATTACCTGTATTCTGACCAATTTTGGCCCGTCCGGGCAATTCCTCTGGCTATATAGACAACTCCTTGCCAAAATATTCAATGCATATATATTATGTGAGGTTAAATTTTCAATTCAAGTATATAGTGGATGTAAGAATCAATCTTTTCTCAATGAATTTGGAAATTTTGTTATTTAATAAAATTTTATTTAAAGTACGAAATTAGTCATTGTAAAATAATGACTAGTTTGACTCGGGTAAGAACCATAATTAAAAATTATTTAATAGTCGTTATATTATTTATTTATTCATTTTATTTATTTAATATTTTATGAAAAACTTAAATGTAATATAATTTAATATTTATATTTTGAATTTTATTATTATTTATTTATTTTCTTTATTTTTTTTTTAATTTTTATTTATTTATTTGAATTTTCAACAAATAAATAAAGTAAAATAAAAATAAAATGAAATAAATGAAATTATATATATATATATATATATATATATAAGAATTAAAAAAAATAAAAAGACCTAAGGGAGAACAACAATTAAGAGTGAACGACAACTAAGAGTGAAGGGCAAAAATCCAGCATCTGCTAACACTCCACCCATCATCTATTTTAAGGTTAACAGGCCATTTTTTGATTTCCAAAGCTTCCCTCAACTTGCGGTGGTGGAAATGGTCAATCCTCACAATAACCTCAGCCTCCTCAATGCAAATGTGATGTTTAATTTTTTCAGAATGCTCTGCTAAGGCAGAGGATCGCGATCAACTATGTTTAAGTTCAGTGATATGTTCCTAAATTATTTGGTTAATTGATCGACATGTTTCACTTGATTTCTTGCTCTTGTGGGGCACTTTTCATCTGTGAAACTGGTCGATTAATTAATCAAATAATTTAGGAACATATCACTAACCTTAAACATAGTCGATCACACTCCTCTAACCTAGCAGAGCATGCTAAAAAGACTAAACATCACATTTGCATTGAGGAGGCTAAGGTTATTGCAAGGATTGACCATTTCCATGACCGAAAATTGAGGGAAGCTTTGGAAATCAAAAAGAAGTCTGCTAACCTTAATAGGAATGATGGGTAGAGCCTTAACAGATGCTAGATTTCTGCCCTTCACTCTTATTTGTCATCATCCCTTGAGTCTTTTCCTCTACTTTGACTCTCATTTTTTCTTTCTTTTATCTTTTATTTATTATTATTATCATTATTTTATATATATATATATCATTTTATTTTATTTTATTTTTATTTTATTGATTTATTTATTTATTAAAAAGATTCAAATAAAAAAATAATAACAAAAATTAAAAATAAAAATAAAAAAAATAAATAAATAATAATATTAAATTATATTAAATTTAATTTTTTCATAAAATATTATATAAATAAAATGAATAAATAAATAATATAGCTATTATTAAATAATTTTTAATTATGCTTCTTACCTGAGTTAAACTAGTCGTTATTTTACAACAACTAGTTAGAGTCTCTTTATCTACTTAAATGGTTTTCTTGATCATATTTCTCATCTTGTCATCATGATGAACCACACTCTTGTTCGAAATGCATTGACGAAATTTTCTTTGATATGATTTTCACCGAAAAATTCTCTGTAAAATTTTAGGTTTTATATTATTAATTATCAAATATAATATAATATAACTTTATTTTTATATTTTTTAAAAATATTTTACACTTAAATATTTTAAAATAAAATTTTGAAATATAATATAAAATTTTCAAATATAATATAGAATTTTGTGTTTTAAAATTTAAATTTTAAATTTTAAAATACACGTTTTAATTATATTTTAAATTTTAAAATTTAATTTATTAAGTTTGTATTTAAAAAAGAAAAACAATTAATATTAAAACTAAAAATTAACATTAATTTTTTTTTAACTTAGAAAAAAATCTAAATTTTAACATTGGTTAAATATTGATGTTTTTTTTTTCCTAAATATAAAAAATAAAGTTATGTTTCAAATTAATTTTTATTTCTTTAATTTCTTTTTTTTTTATTTCCTTTCTGACTTTTGAAAAACTTAATTTTAACATTGGTTAAACATTAATTTTTTATTTTTTTTTTAATTGTAAAAAAATAAGTTGTGTTTCAAATCAATTTTATTTATTTATTAACTTTTAAAAGAAAAACTTAATTTTAAGATTGGTTAAGCATTATTTTTTTTTGTGTTTTTTCTAATATAAAAATAAAGTTAAATTTTAAATTAATTTTTATTTATTTTTATTTCTTTTAAACCAAAAAAAATAATTTTAACATTTGTTAAACATTAAATTATTATTTATTTATTTTTAAATATAAAAAATAATGTTAAGTTTCAATTTTTTTTTAAATAGTTTTATAAAATTTAAAACAAATTTTGTTTTATTTATAAAATGTATTATCTATATATTTATATGAAAAAATTATATAGTTTGTTTTATTTGTTTATTTTCAATTTATATAGTTTTACAAATAATTTTTATTTTTTTAATTTATTTTATATACATTATTTTTCGATATATTTGAAATTTATATTGGAAAACTTAATTATAAAAAATTGATTAATTACGTTATGTTATATATATATATATATATATATATATATATATATATATATATATATATATATATATATATAGATATATTTTTATGAGGAAAATGGCATCAAGAAAGATTTTTGTGAATGTTTTTAGACCTAGGGCAACAACTCCCAAATATAAAGTTGTAGTTGGATGTGCTATGGATACTCCTGGATGCAATAAGGACATTGTTGCACACACTATGCATACTGTTGAAGAATAAAAAATTGAAAGACGTAATAAAAGTCAAGAAAGTGGCCCACTAAGTTCATTAAAGCTGATTGCTGAATGGAATAACACAGAGGGAATAAATAAAACTGATTTTTCATGGTATCTTAAAGACAATGAAATAGAGAATGATATACATATCTATCTGATTTGTGGTATGATTGACTTACATGAATCATATCAAGTGATGGGCAGAGTATAAGACATATGTATGGTGCCGAATACAAACACTATTTATATTCTTGCAAGGATGCCTAATAAATGTGACAAGGTTAGATTTTGTCTATCAAAGGTCAAGTATGACACAAATGAAACATCTACAAAGTTTTGTGCAGAAATCTAAAGCAACATTGTAAATAACACTGAAAGTATGCTTATTTATATTTCTACTATGCATTATGGTAAGGTTCATTCAATTTTTTTATAAATGATTGATCATTGACATGTTTTATTGTTTTTCATAGGATTTTTTTGCGGATATTTCAAAAATGTTTGAAGGTATTTATTATATGGAGCCAAATGTTATGACTATGATCAACACTTTCCACAAAGGAAAAGAAGAGGAAAGGAGAATTAAGCAAAGATCAATAGCTCGTGACATTGCAATAGTACAAAGAGGGGATCAACCAAGAGTCACTAAGGTGGGTCAATCTAGTACACCTAAACATGTTTATTTTGAATATGTGGAACACGAAAGTGAAAATTATGAGAGAATTAGTGAGGAGGAGATTAGGACTGTTGTGCAAAAGGGGAAAACAAATCAGACACCAAAAAGAAAAATGGCCAAAGATGTCTCTCTTTTACCTGATGATGAAGAGCTTGTTTATAAAAAAAATGATATTTTAACCAATAGGAAGAATAAATCAACTCTTGGTCAACCTAAAAGTCATGGGCAATAGTGAAGAAAAAATTGAAAGCTCTAAAGGAAGCAGAGAAATCATAACACCAGGTGTTGAGTTAGAGGATGTCATTATTAAAACAAAAAAAAATGCCATTCGATATGAGTTGAGGAAGAATAAATTAATTTATGGTGGTCAAATATTTGAGCTTAATGTCATCCTATTTTATAGTCCAAACGAAGGACAATCTCAATATCAAATTAGAAAGGCCCATCACCTACATGTACATAATCCAAAAACATTGTTCAGGTTCAATCTATATGCGCATGTGGTGGATTATGTGGTTCTTGTTGATCCACGTCAAGTTCCCAACAAACAGGCATTTGAAAGGACAACATGTTTTGATTATAAATATTATATAATTGGAGGGAACCATTCGGTAAAGGCTAAAAGAAAATTGATTGAGTAATATCCTAATAACTATCTTTTTCAAATAATGAAATGCATCATTTAATTGTTTTAATAGAAGCAAAATCAAATTTATTGGCGTGGGATCATAACGAAGATAAAAAGTACAGAATGAAAATGAATTTCATCCAAAGGGTCAGATTTATTCATAATCAACTCATAGACAAATGTGGTGGGGATAAGCTAGAATTTATTCTAACATTTCAAAAGGAATGTTTAAGGGAAAGAAGTTATCAAATTGATGAAAATATCAAAGAAAAATATGGAAAAATGCATTCAAATATATTAAGAAGAATGGATAATATTTTTTAGTTGGTGTTTAGAACTAGGTAGATATGGGATTTGATTGATGAGATTTTTGAGTGGTGGGAGAATATTTCCATAAAAAATCAGAAGGTTAAAAAGAGTAAAGCCATAATATGTACCAACAGTAAGACAAGTCCTAAAATGAAGCAACTTCCAGGGGATATGACTATCAGACCTTGGAGAACAATGCAAGGAGTGAAGGTTGAGAAACTAGTCAAATCAATACTATCCCCTGTGAAGTTAGGTGAATTATTAATGGATGAAATGTGCACATAATTTCAAAAGTAAGTTTCTTGAATTTTTCCTTATTTTCCTTTCATTATAATTTTCTCTAAATAAAACATAATGTTGTTGGTAGAATTTGTTATACATGTCACTATATTAACAACTTTAACTTTATTTATTCAGTGAGAAGATTTATATGAAAATACAAGAACATATGGTTAAAATGTTGAATGAAGACAATTGGGATAATGTTGTGCGCCACTAACCAGAATCAAGTTCTACAACAACACTTAAAGATTTTTATGTTGCATTCAATGAGGTATGTTGATTTATACATTCATTTTATTCATATTTAAACTATTTCTATTTTATTACTTATACATATATATTTTTTATGTCATTAAAGATGTTGAAGAAGGATGGAAATTGAGTACCAGATACTTTCAAGAGCTTTATTGAAAAAATTAAGTTGGAAAAGATGAGAAAGAAACATCTTATGAATGTTGAACTTGATCCTGCTCTTAATCATTTCATTTGGAATGGGATCGACAGTATCTAGTATCAAATAATACAATGTGACTGCGAAGACATTGAAAAACTAATACCTAAAAGGGAATATGCCCTAGTTATCACAGATTTTCCTCATGTTTTCAATTTCCTAGTCATTGAATATGATAGTGAACCATATACTTATCAATATTTTATTAAAGTGGTTACAGGTTTTCAAGAAGTCATAACATCACCACTTTGGAGATTTCTGACATTTCATTCAGACACACAGTTTGCAATGTTATTAACAAGCTTAAAGGGAAAAAAAAAACTCAAGGATGCAACTTACATGGTAAGACTTTGAAATTTTATGTTCGATTACTGTTAATTTTTTGTATTTATGTACAGTTTAATTGAACTTTTACTATGTTATGTTATAGGTAGAAGTCAATTATTTTTTTTTCTAAAGATCAACCTATTATAAATGATTGTGAGTTCATCCATGTTGAATGTTGGATAAAAGAAGATAGCTAGAAGTGTATTCTTATGAATCGAGAAGATGGGAGGAGTCATAGTCAAGTATTGGTTCATGATGCAGTTGCAAGAAAACTAACATATAAGGATAAAGATGCAAAAGGTGATATAGTTAACATTTATCAGAAACCACAAGCATTGATTAACTATCTTATATATCTGTGTTCAAATCAAGGAGATTTGGTTTTGGATTTATTCTCAAATCCAGGTAAGTTTTATTATACAAATTTGAATCTAAATATTTATTTTTTATTTTTTATGTGTTCATACTAATTTTATTATTTATTTCTTTTGTGCTTGATGATTATGTACAACACTAGCATGTTTCCTACAGAAAGGAATAAATTTCATTTCCATTGAGAAAGACCCTGTGCAATGCGAATTTATTCAACAAAGAATTAACGCTCTTCAATTTCTTCCAGATGCGAAGAAATAAGTTGGTTTGAGGAAAGGAGATTTTAATGAATCACATGTGGAAAAAAAAACAAAATAACCTCAACCACCATTATATGGAATGATTGGAAAAAGACACTTTGGAAGACTTACAGACATGAAAGATCTATTAGAAGATGACAATGACCAAAATGAAGCAGAAAATGTTGCAGGAGAAGACATTAATGATGCTCTAGAAGATGTTGAACATGGATTAGTTGACATCCTTGATGATGTTTAAGTTATGCTTGCAAACAAAGCTCAGTTTTGAGATCTATTAATTAGTTTTACTTGTAATGTTTAGACTTTGATATTTTACGAGAAGAATCCTTATTTTTTACGAAAAACCTATTATTGCTATTATTTTTTGACATAAAATTCATAAAAAATGTTATTTTCTTAAGTTTTTTTGTTAATATTTTCCCAAAAAATTAGTTTATTTAACATGTTTTTTTTTTACAAAAAGTCTTTAAAAGTGTTTTTTTTTGCAGTCTATTTATATTGAAAATGTGTATTTTTTTATCTTATGGTTCAAAATATTGGTTTTTTACCAAAAACTATTTGATTTGCATTGAAATATTAATTAACAATACATAAACATATAGAAAATATAAAATTTTATAATCTTGACCCTTTTTTAATTTTTTTATCTATGTGAAAAAATGAAGATTTCATTATAATTTTTTATTTAAAAAAAATATTATTTTATTTCTAAAACACAATTAGATAAATGCACTTAAAAATAAACATCTTAGGGAAGAAGAAGACATTAGAAAATGTATGGTGTCAAAATCAATCCTTTAAAGAAAGTGGGTGATGATACACCACCACTATTCAAAATTGACATGAAAATCATCACATAAAAAAATAAAAAAATAAAAAAAATTAAAGTTCCAAACACATGCTAAAAGAAGGGTGATTTTCATCACCACTTTTTACAATCGAGTGTCTTTTTTTCTAACTCAAAAAAGTAGGTGCAATTTCAGCTACCTATTTGATCGGTAACTATGTTTTTGTCTAAAGTATGAAACATGAAGGACCATAGAGATTATGAGTTTAAATCCATATTATATATTATGAATTCAAATCCCATATTCTAACTGTCTGTAACCATTTTTCATCTTTGTCTGTACTTCATAAAAATAAAAAAAAACCATAAAAGAAAAAACTAATAATCAGAACATAGCTTCAATACCTTTCAGGTCAGAGCAAGCCAATAATGGTTTGAAGCCATACAATTATGTAGAGGGCTAGACATAGCCTTTGTCTGGAACTTGCCTTAGAATTTAAACATGGATAATAAAGCACCCATAGTTTCCAGAATGACTGCTAAGGTCTCATTGATTGCATAGTAAGAAAAAAAACATTAGAAGGATATACAATCAATGTTTATGAATAATGATCATAGAAGGAGAAGAATGTTGCATATTTTAACCTATATAATGACATGTAGATAGAATAGAAGCTCTGATCTTGTCAAGGAGCCTTTCTTTCTTCCAGCTTTGGACATTTGGATATGAGAAATCCCATGGATGCACACATGAGGAATCTATGCACCTTCTTAGATGTACGCAGTGATTTTTGTAGAAATATTTGAAGTGTTAGTGTTGCAAATGAAATTATCAAACCTACTTAGGCACAAAGCGCTCAACTTGTTGATACATAACGTACTTCTAGGTGCAAGGACCGACCCCAACAAGCGCGACAACATAACAGAAGGCATAATAAGAAGAGGGAGGGATAAATATCCAGAATGGTATTTATATAGATGGCATAGTCATATGATGTACATATGTCGATTTTAAACTGAAAATGTAGATTAAAATTCAAGGTCGACTGATTAAAAAAAAAAAGCCTATCGGCCTAATAAAAACTATGAGATAACAACTACAACTTTACAATTTAATAATTAATGTATATTTGAATAAGATTTTATAATATCTATTTTTATTTAAAAGATTATTTTTGGTCCTATTATAATTTCTTAGAAATTTCAAAATTAGTGTATATTAAATTAATTTTCTAGTTTATCTTCTAAAATGGTAGAATGTTTAAATTTTTTAATGTAATTGTGTTTTAAAATTAAAAAAAAAAAAAAAAAAAAAAAATCCATTTCCCTTTTGAAAAGTTGTATTCTTTAATATTTTCTATGTGTCTTTAAATACTCATTTTTAAGGGTTATTAAATACTAGTACATTATTTTCAATTTGTTTTTTATAATTCTATTATATTTTGGATTCATGAAATCTTTAGTATAAAATATTTTTTTAGTACTAGTTATATTTGATTAAAATTTTGTAGTTATTTATGTTATGATAATTATTGATATTAAGTTATAGGAAAGAGGGAAAATTTTGTAATACAATTATTTATAATCATTTCATGTTACATTAATAATCAAATTTGTTATGTTATGTCTTATAATTATTATTTATGGATATCATAAGAGAGAAAGGAAGGAGAGCATATGTAAATGGGAGGTAGGAGAAGTGAAGGAGGTCGAGAGAGGGACAAAGAGAGGTTAGCATGGGAGCGAAATGGGTTGGGAGGCAGATTGGATAGATGGAGACGGAGAGGCATAGCTAGTGAGGGAGAAGAGGTGTGTGAGAGAGGAGAAGACCACTAGAGGGAGAGAGGTAAAAAGGGAGAGGGATGGAGAGATAAATGGGGGCATTATATGCGTGTGGGGGGCGGGGGAAACGGTTGGAGAGAGAAATAGGGGAGTTACACATACAAACATAGAGAGAGAGAGAGATGGGGAAATACAAAGAAGAGAGAAAGGGAGTTATAGAGAGAGAGAAATAAAAAGAGAAAGAGGTCAATAGAAAGGGGTGTGGGGGAGATGGAATTGCATTGTAAATATATGGAGGGAAGCGGGGCTATATATAGATAGAAAGAGAGAGAGAGATGGGAAAAAAGAGTGCTACAGTGAGAGACGGTGAGTGGGATAGTGGTATAAAGGGACATAGAGACTAAATGAGGGAAAAGTATGTGGAAAATACAAAGTGATAGTATCATAGTCAAAGGGAGCGAGAGAGAGAGAGAGAGAGAGAGAGAGAGAGAGAGAGATTGCAAATTGAACAAGGGTGAATTATCTATAGAGAAATAAGGAGGGGGTGAGAGACAGGGGGGTTGAGGGATTAATGCATGGAGCGAGAGAGGGAGTGAGGGAGAGGGAGGGAGTGGATGATAAAGTATGAGGGAGAGATATGGAGGGGGAGAGAGATGGAATGAGAGAGGAGGGGGGAAGGTACAAAGGGTGAGAGAGAGGAGGGGTAGAGGATAAAAGAGAGGGAGGGAAAAAGTGTGAGGGATATAGAGAGGGAACAAGGTATAGAGAGAGAAATAGAAGGAAATACATTGCAAGAGAGAGAGAGAGAGAGAGAGAGAGAGAATGGAAAATGGAGAAGTGAACTGTTTCACTTGATTTCGTGCTCTTGTGGGGCACCTTTCAATGGTGAAACTGGTCGATCAATTAATCAAATAATTTAGGAACATATGACTAACCTTAAACATAGTCGATCACGCTCCTCTACACTAGCAGAGCATGCTAAAAATACTAAACATCACATTTTCATTGAGGAGGCTGAGGTTATTGCAAGGATTGACTATTTCCACAACCGAAAATTGAGGGAAGATTTGGAAATCAAAAAGAAGCTTGCTAACCTTAATAGGGATGATGGGTAGAGCATTAACAGATGCTGGATTCCAACCCTTCACTCTTAGTTTTCATTCTCTCTTGGGTCTTTTCCTCTACTTTGACTCTCATTTTTTCTTTCTTTTTTCTTTTATTTATTATTATTATTATTATATATATATATATATATATATATATATATATATATATATTTCATTTTATTTTATTTTATTTGATTTATATATTAAAAAGATTCAAATAAAAATAAAAATAATAAAAAATTTTAAAAAAAATAAGAAAATAAAAAAATAAATAATAATATTAAATTATATTGCATTTAATTTTTTCATAAAATATTAAATAAATAATATAGCTATTATTAAATAATTTTTAATTATTCGTCCTACCCGAGTTAAACTAGTCATTATTTTACAACGACTAGTTGGAGTCTCCTTATCTACTTAAATGGTTTTCTTGATCATATTTCTCATCTTGTCCTCATGATGAACCACATTGACTGGTTCGAAACACATTGACAAAATTTGCTTTGATGTGATTTTCACTGAAAAATTCTCTGTAAAATTTTAGGTTTTATATTATTAATTATCAAATATAATATAATATAACTTTATTTTTTTAATTTTTTATAAAAATTTTATATTTAAATATTTTAAAATAAAATTTTCAAATATAATATAGAATTTTGTGTTTTAAAATTTAAATTTTAAATTTTAAAATACACGTTTTAATTATATTTTAAATTTTAAATTTTAATTTATTAAGTTTATATTTAAAAAAGCAAAACAATTAATATTAAAACAAAAAATTAACATTAATTTTTTTTTTACTTACAAAAAAAATCTTAATTTTAACATTGCTTAAATATTAATGTTTTTTTTTTCCTAAATATACAAAATAAATTTATGTTTCAAATTAATTTTTATTTCTTTAATTTTATTTTTTTATTTCCTTTTCAACTTTTGAAAAAAATTAATTTTAACATTGGTTAAACATTAATTTTTTTTTTTTTTTAATTGTAAAAAATAAGTTGTGTTTCAAATTAATTTTATTTTCTTATTTTCTTATTAGCTTTTAAAAGAAAAAATTAATTTTAACATTGATTTATGAATAGTTTTTTTGTTTTTTTTAATATAAAAAATAAGTTAAATTTTAAATTTTTTTTTTTTTAACCCAAAAAAACTTAATTTTAACATTTGTTAAACATTAATTTTTTTTTTTGTTTTTTTATTTTAAATATAAAAAATAAAGTTAAGTTTCATTTTTTTTTTTTTAAATAATTTTATAAAATTTAGAACAAATTTTGTTTTATTTATAAAATGTATTACCTATATATTTATATGAAAAAATTATATAGTTCGTTTTATTTTTTTATTTTCAATTTATATAGTTTTACAAATAAATTTATTTTTTTTTATTTATTTTATAGACATTATTTTTTGATATGTTTGAAATTTATATTGGCAAACTTAATTAGAAAAAATTGATTAATTAAGTTATGTGTTTTATCATATATATATATATATATATATATATATATATATATATATATATATATATCTTTTTATGAGGAAAATGACATCAATAAATATTTTTGTGAATGTTTTTAGACCTAGGGCAGCAACTCCCAAATCTAAAGGTGTAGTTGGATGCACTATGGATACTCCTGAATGCAATAAGGACATTGTTGCACACACTATGCATATTGTTGAAGAATAAAAAATTGAAAGACGTAATAAAATTCAAGCAAGTGGCCCACCATGTTCATTAAAGCTGATTTCTAAATGGAATAATGTAGAGGGAATAAATAAAACTTATTTTTCATGGTATCTTGAAGATAATGAAATAACGACTGATATACATATCTATCTAATTTGTGGTATGATTGACTTACATGAATCATATCAAGTGATGGGCAGAGTATGAGACATATGTATGATTCTGATAGAAACACTATTTATGTTCTTGCAAGGATGCCTAATAAATGTGACAAGGTTAGCTTTCATCTATCAAAGGTCAAGTATGACACAAATGAAACATCTACAAAGTTGTCTGAAAAAATCTCAAGCAACATTGCAAATAACATTGTAAGTATGCTTATTTATATTTCTGCTATGCATTATGGTAAGGTTCATTCAAATTTTTTTATAAATGATTGATCATTGACATGTTTTATTTTTTTTCACAGGATTTTTTTGCGGATCTTTCAAAAATGTTTGAAGGTATTTATTATATGGAGCCAAATGTTATGACTATGATCAACACTTTCCACAAAGACAAAGAAGAGGAAAGGAGAATTAAGCAAAGATCAATAGCTCATGACATTGCAATAGTACAAAGAGGGGATCAACCAAGAGTCACTAAGGTGGGTCAATCTAGTACACCTAAACATATTTATTTTGAATATGTGGAACACGAAAGTGAAAATTATGAGAGAATTAGTGAGGAGGATATTAGGACTGTTGTGCAAAAGGAGAAAACAAATCAGACACCAAAAAGAAAAATGGCCAAAGATATCTCTCTTTTACCTGATGATGAAGAGCTTGTTTATAAAAAAAATGATATTTTAACCAATAGGAAGAATAAATCAACTCTTGGTCAACCTAAAAGTCATGGGCAATAGTGAAGAAAAAATTGAAAGCTCTAAAGGAAGCAGAGAAATCATAACACCAGGTGTTGAGTTAGAGGATGTCATTATTAAAACAAAAAAAAATGCCATTCGATATGAGTTGAGGAAGAATAAATTAATTTATGGTGGTCAAATATTTGAGCTTAATGTCATCCTATTTTATAGTCCAAACGAAGGACAATCTCAATATCAAATTAGAAAGGCCCATCACCTACATGTACATAATCCAAAAACATTGTTCAGGTTCAATCTATATGCGCATGTGGTGGATTATGTGGTTCTTGTTGATCCACGTCAAGTTCCCAACAAACAGGCATTTGAAAGGACAACATGTTTTGATTATAAATATTATATAATTGGAGGGAACCATTCGGTAAAGGCTAAAAGAAAATTGATTGAGTAATATCCTAATAACTATCTTTTTCAAATAATGAAATGCATCATTTAATTGTTTTAATAGAAGCAAAATCAAATTTATTGGCGTGGGATCATAACGAAGATAAAAAGTACAGAATGAAAATGAATTTCATCCAAAGGGTCAGATTTATTCATAATCAACTCATAGACAAATGTGGTGGGGATAAGCTAGAATTTATTCTAACATTTCAAAAGGAATGTTTAAGGGAAAGAAGTTATCAAATTGATGAAAATATCAAAGAAAAATATGGAAAAATGCATTCAAATATATTAAGAAGAATGGATAATATTTTTTAGTTGGTGTTTAGAACTAGGTAGATATGGGATTTGATTGATGAGATTTTTGAGTGGTGGGAGAATATTTCCATAAAAAATCAGAAGGTTAAAAAGAGTAAAGCCATAATATGTACCAACAGTAAGACAAGTCCTAAAATGAAGCAACTTCCAGGGGATATGACTATCAGACCTTGGAGAACAATGCAAGGAGTGAAGGTTGAGAAACTAGTCAAATCAATACTATCCCCTGTGAAGTTAGGTGAATTATTAATGGATGAAATGTGCACATAATTTCAAAAGTAAGTTTCTTGAATTTTTCCTTATTTTCCTTTCATTATAATTTTCTCTAAATAAAACATAATGTTGTTGGTAGAATTTGTTATACATGTCACTATATTAACAACTTTAACTTTATTTATTCAGTGAGAAGATTTATATGAAAATACAAGAACATATGGTTAAAATGTTGAATGAAGACAATTGGGATAATGTTGTGCGCCACTAACCAGAATCAAGTTCTACAACAACACTTAAAGATTTTTATGTTGCATTCAATGAGGTATGTTGATTTATACATTCATTTTATTCATATTTAAACTATTTCTATTTTATTACTTATACATATATATTTTTTATGTCATTAAAGATGTTGAAGAAGGATGGAAATTGAGTACCAGATACTTTCAAGAGCTTTATTGAAAAAATTAAGTTGGAAAAGATGAGAAAGAAACATCTTATGAATGTTGAACTTGATCCTGCTCTTAATCATTTCATTTGGAATGGGATCGACAGTATCTAGTATCAAATAATACAATGTGACTGCGAAGACATTGAAAAACTAATACCTAAAAGGGAATATGCCCTAGTTATCACAGATTTTCCTCATGTTTTCAATTTCCTAGTCATTGAATATGATAGTGAACCATATACTTATCAATATTTTATTAAAGTGGTTACAGGTTTTCAAGAAGTCATAACATCACCACTTTGGAGATTTCTGACATTTCATTCAGACACACAGTTTGCAATGTTATTAACAAGCTTAAAGGGAAAAAAAAAACTCAAGGATGCAACTTACATGGTAAGACTTTGAAATTTTATGTTCGATTACTGTTAATTTTTTGTATTTATGTACAGTTTAATTGAACTTTTACTATGTTATGTTATAGGTAGAAGTCAATTATTTTTTTTTCTAAAGATCAACCTATTATAAATGATTGTGAGTTCATCCATGTTGAATGTTGGATAAAAGAAGATAGCTAGAAGTGTATTCTTATGAATCGAGAAGATGGGAGGAGTCATAGTCAAGTATTGGTTCATGATGCAGTTGCAAGAAAACTAACATATAAGGATAAAGATGCAAAAGGTGATATAGTTAACATTTATCAGAAACCACAAGCATTGATTAACTATCTTATATATCTGTGTTCAAATCAAGGAGATTTGGTTTTGGATTTATTCTCAAATCCAGGTAAGTTTTATTATACAAATTTGAATCTAAATATTTATTTTTTATTTTTTATGTGTTCATACTAATTTTATTATTTATTTCTTTTGTGCTTGATGATTATGTACAACACTAGCATGTTTCCTACAGAAAGGAATAAATTTCATTTCCATTGAGAAAGACCCTGTGCAATGCGAATTTATTCAACAAAGAATTAACGCTCTTCAATTTCTTCCAGATGCGAAGAAATAAGTTGGTTTGAGGAAAGGAGATTTTAATGAATCACATGTGGAAAAAAAAACAAAATAACCTCAACCACCATTATATGGAATGATTGGAAAAAGACACTTTGGAAGACTTACAGACATGAAAGATCTATTAGAAGATGACAATGACCAAAATGAAGCAGAAAATGTTGCAGGAGAAGACATTAATGATGCTCTAGAAGATGTTGAACATGGATTAGTTGACATCCTTGATGATGTTTAAGTTATGCTTGCAAACAAAGCTCAGTTTTGAGATCTATTAATTAGTTTTACTTGTAATGTTTAGACTTTGATATTTTACGAGAAGAATCCTTATTTTTTACGAAAAACCTATTATTGCTATTATTTTTTGACATAAAATTCATAAAAAATGTTATTTTCTTAAGTTTTTTTGTTAATATTTTCCCAAAAAATTAGTTTATTTAACATGTTTTTTTTTTACAAAAAGTCTTTAAAAGTGTTTTTTTTTGCAGTCTATTTATATTGAAAATGTGTATTTTTTTATCTTATGGTTCAAAATATTGGTTTTTTACCAAAAACTATTTGATTTGCATTGAAATATTAATTAACAATACATAAACATATAGAAAATATAAAATTTTATAATCTTGACCCTTTTTTAATTTTTTTATCTATGTGAAAAAATGAAGATTTCATTATAATTTTTTATTTAAAAAAAATATTATTTTATTTCTAAAACACAATTAGATAAATGCACTTAAAAATAAACATCTTAGGGAAGAAGAAGACATTAGAAAATGTATGGTGTCAAAATCAATCCTTTAAAGAAAGTGGGTGATGATACACCACCACTATTCAAAATTGACATGAAAATCATCACATAAAAAAATAAAAAAATAAAAAAAATTAAAGTTCCAAACACATGCTAAAAGAAGGGTGATTTTCATCACCACTTTTTACAATCGAGTGTCTTTTTTTCTAACTCAAAAAAGTAGGTGCAATTTCAGCTACCTATTTGATCGGTAACTATGTTTTTGTCTAAAGTATGAAACATGAAGGACCATAGAGATTATGAGTTTAAATCCATATTATATATTATGAATTCAAATCCCATATTCTAACTGTCTGTAACCATTTTTCATCTTTGTCTGTACTTCATAAAAATAAAAAAAAACCATAAAAGAAAAAACTAATAATCAGAACATAGCTTCAATACCTTTCAGGTCAGAGCAAGCCAATAATGGTTTGAAGCCATACAATTATGTAGAGGGCTAGACATAGCCTTTGTCTGGAACTTGCCTTAGAATTTAAACATGGATAATAAAGCACCCATAGTTTCCAGAATGACTGCTAAGGTCTCATTGATTGCATAGTAAGAAAAAAAACATTAGAAGGATATACAATCAATGTTTATGAATAATGATCATAGAAGGAGAAGAATGTTGCATATTTTAACCTATATAATGACATGTAGATAGAATAGAAGCTCTGATCTTGTCAAGGAGCCTTTCTTTCTTCCAGCTTTGGACATTTGGATATGAGAAATCCCATGGATGCACACATGAGGAATCTATGCACCTTCTTAGATGTACGCAGTGATTTTTGTAGAAATATTTGAAGTGTTAGTGTTGCAAATGAAATTATCAAACCTACTTAGGCACAAAGCGCTCAACTTGTTGATACATAACGTACTTCTAGGTGCAAGGACCGACCCCAACAAGCGCGACAACATAACAGAAGGCATAATAAGAAGAGGGAGGGATAAATATCCAGAATGGTATTTATATAGATGGCATAGTCATATGATGTACATATGTCGATTTTAAACTGAAAATGTAGATTAAAATTCAAGGTCGACTGATTAAAAAAAAAAAGCCTATCGGCCTAATAAAAACTATGAGATAACAACTACAACTTTACAATTTAATAATTAATGTATATTTGAATAAGATTTTATAATATCTATTTTTATTTAAAAGATTATTTTTGGTCCTATTATAATTTCTTAGAAATTTCAAAATTAGTGTATATTAAATTAATCAAAATTAGTGTATATTAAATTAATTTTTCTAGTTTATCTTCTAAAATGGTAAAATATTTAAAATTTTTAGTGTAATTGTATTTTTATAAAAATTATAAAAATAAAAAAAAATATCCATTTCCCTTTTGAAAAGTTGTATTCTTTAATATTTTCTATGTGTCTTTAAATACTCATTTTTAAGGGTTAGTAAATACTAGTACATTATTTTCAATTTGTTTTTTATAATTCTATTATATTTCGGATTCATGAAATCTTTAGTATAAAATATTTTTTTAGTACTAGTTATATTTGATTAAAATTTTGCAGTTATTTATGTTATGATAATTATTGACATTAAGTTATAAGAAAGAGGAAAAAATTTTTAATACCATTATTTATAATCATTTGATGTTGCATTAATAATTAAATTTGTTATGTTATGTCTTATAATTATTATTTATGGATATCATAAGAGAGAAAGGAAGGAGAGCATATGTAAATGGGAGGTAGAAGAAGTGAAGGAGGTTGAGAGAGGGACAAAGAGAGGTTAGCATCAGAGAGAAATGGGTTGGGAGGAAGATTGGATAGATGGAGATGGAGAGGTATAGCTAGTGAGGGAGAAGAGGTGTGTGAGAGAGGAGAAGACCACTAGAGGGAAAGAGGTAAAAAGGGAGAGGAATGGAGAGAGAAATGGGGGCATTATATGCGTGTGTTGGGGGGGGGGGGGGACGGTTGGAGATAGAAATAGGGGAGTTACACATAGACACACACACATAGAGAGAGAGAGAGAGAGAGAGAGAGAGAGAGAGAGAGAGAGAGAGAGGGAGAGATGGGGGAAATACAAAGAAGAGAGAAATGGAGTTATAGAGAGAGAGAAAGAAATAGAGAAAGAGGTCAATAGACAGGGGTGGGGTGAGATGGAATGGCATTGTGAATATATGGAGGGAAGCGGGGCTATATATAGATAGAAAGAGAGAGAGAGATGGGAAAAAAGAGTGCTACAGTGAGAGATGGTGAGTGGGATAGAGGTATAAAGGGACATAGAGACATAAACTAAATGAGGGAAAAGTATGTGGAAAATAGAAAGTGATAGTATCATAGTCAAAGGGAGCGAGAGAGAGAGAGAGAGAGGTTACAAATTGAACGAGGGTGAATTAGCTATAGAGAAATAAGGAGGGGGTGAGATACAGGGGGGTCGAGGGAGTAATGGATGGAGTGAGAGAGGAAGTGAGGGAGAGGGAGGGAGTGGATGATAAAGTATGAGGGAGAGATATGGAGGGGGAGAGAGATGGAACGAGAGAAGAGGGGGGAAGGTACAAAGGGTGAGAGAGAGGCGGGGTAGAGGATAAAAGAGAGGGACAAAGTGTGAGGGATATAGAGAGGGAACGAGGTATAGAGAGAGAAAGAAAAGGAAATACATTGCAAGAGAGAGAGAGAGAGAGAGAGAGAGAGAGAGAATGGAAAATGGCGAAGTGAGATAGATGGAGGGATGGAGAAGAATAAGATGAAAGGTTGAAGTGGAATAATATAGTTAGAGGCGCAAGAAATGGTCGAGAGGGGAGGGGGGAAATAGGGATGGAGTGAGGGAGTGAGGGATGTGCATGAAATGGTGGAGTCTCCCTCTCTGTTTCCCTCTCCCTCTTCGGATGTAACGTTCCCCAACTCTCACACATGCCCAAAATTTTTTTTTTCCAAGACTAAGCTCTCCTCTCATTTTACAATTTTCCTGAGAATTGATGAGCCTCAATATTGTCTACTTCCGATTACATAGGGATTTAGACCTACCCTTTCAAATTTAATTTCATATACTTTTATTAAACATAATTGTATGTTTAATATATTTTCCGTTGTATATAGATTTCACAAGTGTAAAACATATAAAGTTTAGGTATAAACCTCTTTGTTACATTAATCGTTATGATTCATCTCTTAAAATCTTTACTTCTATTCCATATATATATATCGTAGAGATATATATAATGCCCAACACATAAACAATATAAACTCCATCACATGTAAACTCCACAAGACATAATACATCACACATGTATATACCTATACTTTCCCACATATATCGAATTCATCATATATATATATGATGAAGAGTTTTCATTCGATTTGGGGATTTCGTTTAATGAAATTTAACTATGTAAGTTCCAATTATATGCTTCGTATTCGTGACCATATGGCATTGATTCAACTAATTATATATGGTTCTTTATACAGGCTTTAGCCTTCCTTATTACAGTGTCAGTGTATACGACTTAATCATTCCCTTGTTTATTTGCTATGGAGTACATCTCATTACTTTATCGAGTACTGGTTGATGGTTTCGTATCCCATCGCTTTAACCACTCCTACTCATCGTACATTTAAATTTGATACGGGGATTTGTTCGTATCCGCTAACTCAGAGTGAAAATATAATTTATAGCATTATTTGGTTACTATTCTGAATGCACATTAATTTTCTTATGGTACTTGTATGCTTGAATTTTATTGAACTCAATTGTCCAGATCGTCATCGATACCGGTGAAAGTCTACCGATTTGTGCCACTTGTATGGCTCGATTTTATTAGGGTTATCGTTTACGATTTCTATAAAAGTGGAACACTAAACCCTTGTTCGCTTCTCTTATTCGCACCGCCGTTTCTGCAATCATTCTTTGTTGTTATCACTTTGGTATCTCTGCTCGAGTTCTGAGAGTAAATGGTGCAATACGCCGGCCTTCGTCGTGCTCCTTCGGCCATACACAGAGGTAACCTATGTTCTCCCACATCGTTGGTTTTAATATGAGAGAAATGTAGTATGTGTTTATTCGTTATGATTTTATTTTCCTACTATCAGTTTCAGGCCCTTACCAAGATTTTTCTCTAGATTATAAAATTAAGAACGATAGTCTGAATGAATTCTATATTCTTGGAATTCGTTCTGGGCGGGTTTTGTCTAGACTCTTATCTCTTTCTTGCGCTCAATTTTATTGACATATTTCCAAGTTTGTGGTATCGTTTTATAATTTCACTGCTTATACGATTCTCAGTCCATTTCATAAATTGAAGTTCTGGTTTCGTAGAGTAACTTGACTGATATAAATTATCGCCTCATCTTATGTATGACAAGTGTAGATATGCGAGGTCTTACCAATACGAGACGAGGGTTTTCATTCTCAGAAATCTTCGATTCCCAACTGATTTCTGCGACGACTAAGGACGATGACAATGCACTCCTCTCAGAGATTGGGATTTGTCCAGGTACGATTTCTCTTCAGCGTATAGAGAATTCGCAGTTCATAAAATTCCGCCTATGCGTTTTAGTTAAAATGCCAAATCCTCTAATCCATTCCGGTTTCTCGTTTATGTTTTTAACTCAGATTAATACGGTCGAAGTCATTCATTTCTCAGGTAATAATTTATTTAACCATTTTTTTTGTTATTGTTTAGCTGATACAATTTCCCTATCTTCGTTTACCGTCCCTAATATCGTTCACAAAATGATGTTTGCTTACAGGTAATTCTTTATTACTTGCTCCGTATGAGTACTTCCCGAGAGCTCTTTGCCTATTTCGTTGAAGAATTGTGACAATTTTCTCTCTGACACAGGTCGGTACTCATGAGCACTTCTGTTGTGGGTAAACTCATTGCCTATACAACGACTTGTTTAGCGTTTGATTTAGATCAGCTCCTGGATGATATCGTTGACTCCAAGGAGAGTCATTCCATTGTTTACATAATAATTTTTTATTTATTTATTGTTTACCCTGGACTTTATATATATTGACTTGGGTTAATTTTCCCATGTCAGGATGACATAAGTTGCACTGAAAATTTTTCATATACTCTACTTCCGCGTTGTACCTCTTGTACATGAGAGACTATTTTCACCGGCTCATGGTCTTTCCTATTTGAAATATTTTGTTTTCTATATACTGTCAGCTATGCGAGTTTATTTTAATTCCTCTAGTTCATTCCAAGTAGCACTTGTATTAAGCCAGAACTCTATCCCTTTACTGCATGATTTTAAAATACTCAGAAATTATATATAAAATTTGATGTAATAAATGGGAACTCTCTCTCTCGTTTCAAAGCTGAAATCTCCAGTACATAATTAGTTTTCTAGTAACATGTTGTCCTTTCAATCTAAGATTATAGTTACTACTTAACCATTTCCTGCAATACTTCGCTCATTCCTTTTTAGTATTGGTGTAACTCCAGATTTCTTTAAAATACTATGATGGCAATAACTTTATAGGGTTTTGGTACTCATCTCGTTAGAATTTGTATTTAATTTTCTCTTTGTATAGAGTTGTGTAACTATCATTGGTTCTCATGACTAACATGCCATGTTAATCAATATTGTTAGCACCTATTTATCATAAGCCTTTGATTTCAGTATAGATAACTGTGTAGTGTACTAAATACACATATGTTTGTAATTTTGGAATTAGTTTAACTCTTCTACTAACACAGAAGTATATCTGTCAATTACTTTAGGTTTTTCCAATTTACTGAATGCAATATACTATAACTAGTGATTCATGGCATTTGTACCAATTGTATATTCTATGTTTCTTCCTATTTGATTTACTGCTAATTTCAATGAAATATACCTTGTGTCTAGTTTCCTTCCTCTAAAAGGCATGTAAGGGTACTAGACTTCCTTTTTATATAATTCGAATTTAGTTCATAATATAGAAGCAGATTAAAGTTAAACTTTAAATCATCTTTGAGAAATATGTATTCTCAGATTTAAACCAGTTATGGTTTAGAGATTCTGATGAATTCCTTCTCATAGATGTGATTCCTACAACTGTACAGAAATTTAAGGCTAATTCTGCTAAGATTTATGTTAAATGTATGGAATATTGTCACACACAGCATGCATATATAATACTTTCATATTCCATACAACATAAAATTTATACCTACACATTATAGCAAAAAAATATAATTGAACTGTGCATACCACTTAATTAAATGACCAATCCACCCAACCTTAGAATTCGTTTCTCTCCAGAATTCACCCCCGAGCTGAGATCCCTCCTATAACAGATCAACCTCTGATCTGTTCAGGAATAGCTTATTTAAGCTTTTGCTCCCCAAAGCCTGTTTCTAATTCTGCGTCTAGAATAGCAGGATGCTTTTCTTCCTGTTTGCCTAGGCTTCCCTATTTAGGGACTTTTAAAGCTGCTTTCTGTTTTTCCCAGCTTTTTACCTCTTCCAACTACTCTCCACATCATTGGGGCAACTAGATTTTCCTCAAATCTAAATTGGAAATAAATTCTTTCAAGGATTTTTGAAAGATTTTTGGGGAAAGTATTCTCATTTATCCATCCTCATGGATTTAGCAAGTGATCTCATAATTCTCATTTCGGTCAATCTGCACAGAATTATTTTATTCATTTTCTTTTTTAAATTTTAATTATTTAATTACATCCATAGAGTACTTATCCCTTTGGGGTCCACTCCCCTTAGGATTTAAAGTTCAAATGTCTAGCTTTAAAAGAAAACATAAACTAGGGGTGTTACATATTCCCCCTCTGAAAGCGAACACCGTCCTTGGTGTTAATATCTAATTGCTAGAGTTCATTTTTCAAACAAAAATGGATATTTTTCCATCATTTCAGCTTCTCTTTCCCAGGTAGCTTCTTCAGCAGTAAAGTGCTTCCATTGCACCTTTACTCTTGCTACCGTTCGATTCCTCAATTCAATTTCTTCCCGCTCCAATATTCGAAGCGGTTCTTGAAGGGACTCCCCTTCTGGTTCCACCTATATCACATTCCAATCAACTATGTGAGAAGCATCATGTGCATATATTTTTAATAATGAAACATGAAACACATCATGAACTCTAACATGGGGTGGTAAGGCCATCTTGTAAGCCACTGACCACAATATCTAGGAGCCTGTTTTGCACAACTTCCAGCATACAGTGTGCTCTTTTTGGGTTTAATACGCAAATACACATGTTCCCCCACTTTAAATTCTCGATGTACCCTTTTCTTATCATCATATTTTTTCTGGCGATCTTGTGCTGTTTTGATGTTTCTTTGTATCTGTTTAACAACTCTTTCCATCTCTTATAAGGCATCTGGTCCCAACATTAGTTTATCCTCTGGCTGGCTCCAACTCAAGGGAGTACGGAATTTTCTTCCATAAAGTGCCTTAAACGGACTCATTTTGATGGAGGATTGATAGCTGTTATTATAAGAAAATTCAGCTAAATGCAAGTAATCTTCCCACTTTGATGGCCTATCCATCACATACATTCTCAACATATCCTCCAAAATCTGATTATTTCTCTCTGTTTGACCGTCGGTCTGAGGGTGATAGGCAGTACTAAAATTCAACTTAGTGCCCATACCTCCAAATAGACCCTTCCAAAAAGCTGCTGTGAACTTAGCATCTCTATCTGAATCAATCACCTTTGGGACCCCATGTAATCTTACTATCTCTTTTAGAAACACATCTGCTACTTGGGCTGTCCCAAAAGTAGACTTTACAGGTATGAAGTGTGCAGCTTTTGTTAAAGTGTCTACTACTGAATCGTGTTGGTATTTAGTTTTGGGTAGCCCTGTTATAAAATCTATAGAAACTGTGTCCCATTTCCATTCTGCAATCGACAAGGAGTTTAAAAGACCAGCAGGATGCTGATGTTCAACTTTAACTAGTTGACACTCCATGCATCTAGCTAAATATTTTGCTACATCTCTTTTCATTCCTGGCCAAAAAAACTTATTTTTCAAAGCTGTTAACATTTTCTGATATCTAGGATGCCCTGCATATGGCTGTTTGTGATATTCATCTAGAATCTCTCTTTCCAAGGACTCCACATTGTGGATATATAATCTATTTTTGTAGCAGATCAGCCCTTTTTGGTTTTGAGTGTAATCAGTCTTCTCCTTCTTTAGTAGTTTCCCCAATAGTGTTTCATAATTTGGATCCTGGTCTGCTGCCTTTTTCACTAAATATTCTACATCAACCTGGGCACTACTTCCAATGCTATTTATATTTTGACAAGCATTTCTGCTCAATGCATCAGCAATTTTATTCTCTTTTCCCCTGATATGTTTTATGTCCATATCAAATTCACTTAGAAAAGACAGCCATCTGGCCTGTCTATCATTCAAATATGTTTGGGAAAAGAAATATTTAAGACTAATGTGATCAGTCATCAATGTAAATTTCTTTCCAAGAAGATAGTGTCGCCGCATCTTCAAGGCATGAATAACAGCAGCTAACTCCAAATCATAAGCACTATAGTTTTGTTCATGTGTCTTTAGTTTCCGAGACTCATATGCAATCATTGAATTTTCCTGCAAAAGAACTCCTCCCAACCCCTCTCTACAAGCATCTGTACACAAAAAAAATTCTTTATCAGGATCTGCAATCTTCAGTATAGGGGCTGTAGTGAGTTTTAGTTTTAATTGGTCAAAACTATGTTGGCATTTTTCAGTCCACTCAAATTTGACACCCTTCCTTTGTAGTGATGTTATGGGATATGCTATAGCAGAAAATCTTTCCACAAATCTGCGATAATACCCTGTAATCCCCATGAATGATCTCACTGCTAAAACATCAGGTTGTACAGGCCATTCTTTAATAGCCTTTATCTTTTCAGGGTCAACAGCCAACCCTTGTTCAGAAATAATATGACCTAAGTACTGGATCTTTTCCTTATAAAATTCACATTTGCTGAACTTGGCATATAACTGGTTTTCTTTCAGATTTTGCAACACTATTCTCAAGTGCTCTTTGTGTTCTTCCTCACTTTTTGAGTAAAATAAAATATCGTCTATGAACACAAGCACAAACTTATCCAAATACTTGTTTAACACACTATTCATTAAGCACATAAAGGTGGTAGGGGCATTTGTCAAACCAAAAGGTAGGACTACAAATTCGTAGTGACCATACCTGGTTCGAAAGGCTGTTTTACTGATGTCTTCTTCTTTAATTCTGAGCTACTGATAACCAGTCCTTAAGTCAATCTTCGAAAAAACTGAAGCCCCTTTCACTTGGTCAAAAATATCATCAATTATGGGCAAGGGGTATCTGTTTTTAATGGTCAACTTATTCAGTTGACGATAATCAATGCACATCCTAAAGGTTCCATCTTTCTTTTTCATGAACAGCACCAGTGCTCCCCAAGGAGACACACTCGGTCTGATATACCCTTTATCTAACAATTCTTGCAATTGCATTTTTATTTCCATGAGTTCAAGGGGACTCATTCGATAAGGGGCTCGGGAAACAGGTGTTGCTCCCGGCACCAAATCGATTGAAAAGTCAATCTCTCTTTTGGGGGGAAGATGAGGGATTTCATCTGGAAAAACTTCTTTAAACTCCCTCACTACTGGCAAAGCATCCAGTAGATTTTCTTCAGTTTTCTGTTCTATTTCTTCCACATGTACTGCATAAACTTGATATCCTTTCCTAGCCGTTATTTTTAATTGTAGCGCTGATATTTGTCTTACAAAAAAGGGTTTTGGTTTTCCTTTGAGGATAAAAGGTTTCCCTTCTTCATCTACACAATGCAGGGTCTTATCCCAACAGTTCATCATGGCCTTCTTATTTTCCAGCCAGTACATTCCTATCAACAAGTCATATGAACCTAATGGCAAAATGTTCAAATTTACTTCTGTTTGAAAATCATTTAACTTAATTGCTGTTCGGGGAAATTTATGTGTTACCTTCGTCTTGGTTCCAGTGGCCAGCTGAACCAACCATGACTGCTGAAATTTTTCATTTTTAAGATTACATTTTTCTACAATTTTTTGACTAATGTAACTCAAAGAAGCACCCGGATCAATCAGAACAGTAACAGATTGGTCAGAAATCTTACCCTCCATTTCAACCATGGTAGTTTGGTGTTCTGCTTGCCGGTTCTCCAAGGCTGCACTGATGGTGGGTATATTTCATGCTATGTCATTTACTGTGGTAGCTTCTCGCTCCCTCATTGTCATCTGAATGTTTCGGTGGGGACAATCCCTCAATAGATGGGGTTCTCCACATCCCCAACATTTCAAAGGTTCCCTCATTTTAACTGTGCCCTCTTTCTTACTGTCTCCATCTATTTGTTTTGAAGCCACTTGTGACTGAGCAGTTTGACTTTCTTTGGGTTTATTAAATTTCTTTCGCTGATGATCCCTGCCAAAATTTTTCGAATAAGCTGGTTTTTGTTTCCTTCCTTTGAAATCACCCTTGTTTAGCCAACCTTTTCCATGCTCAGCCTTTCCTTTAAACTGATGATAGCATAATCTAGCCTTCCTCACTGCTTCGTCCATAGTTTTTGGGTTATCAAACTCGATCTTCTCTTTCTACACAACAGGCAAACAATTCAGAAACCTTTGCACCTTTGCCTTCTCTTCCCTAATATAAGGGACATATCTCAGAAGCTTTGTAAACTTGGTGACAAACTCATCAATTGTGAGCTGTCCCAATCTAAGTTCATGAAATTCCTTTGCTTTATCATCATAGTACCATTCATTTAAATAGCGGTTTTTGAACTTCACCTGAAAATCTTCCCAAGTAACTGTCTTTTCATCAATGGCGTGAACCATTTTCGTCTCCTCCCACCACAAGGTAGCCTTACCTTGCAGCTGGTAAACAGCTAATCTAGCTTTCAGATTACTTTCATATTCATAGACCTGAAAGTATTTAATCATGTTCAACAACCAGGCTTCAGCATCTTCCTCCTTCTCCCCATCATAGGAGGGAGGTTTGATCTTTAGGAATTCCCCTTGTAATTCCTTTTTCTGCTTATACTGATGCTTAACATCATCATCTTCCTCAGACTCATCAGTCTTCCTCTTTCCAGAACCTTCACCTTCTTGGTTGTTCCGTGAAGTTAGTTCTCTGATGAGCCTTTCCTGCTCCTCACTGACTAATGACAACCTGTCAATTTGGCTTCTTAGCTCAGCCATTTATCGTTGCAAACTATGCAACATAGCCATCACTGGAGCGTTGGGATCTGGTGTATTCTCTTCATCACACAGATCAACATAAATTTCATCATTTCCAGCCATTGAAAATGTTTGTCTCAGCACCACACTGTACACTAAACAACACAGATCAGAAATAAATAAAAAAAATATTATGAATAACAATTAAAATGAGCACATAACAACAGTGAGCACAACAAAAATAGCCCAGTGTTATGTAACATAAGCTCTAATACCATTTGTAACGTTCCCCAACTCTCACACATGCCCAAAAAAGTTTTTTTTTCCAAGACTAAGCTCTCCTCTCATTTTACAATTTTCCTGAGAATTGATGAGCCTCAATATTGTCTATTTACGATTACATAGGGATTTAGAGCTACCCTTTCAAATTTAATTTCATATACTTTTATTAAACATAATTGTATGTTTAATCTATTTTCCATTGTATATAGATTTCACAAGTGTAAAACATATAAATTTTAGGTATAAACCTCTTTGTTACATTAATAGTTATGATTCATCTCTTAAAATATTTACTTCTGTTCCATATATATATATCGTATAGATATATATAATTCCCAACACATAAACAATATAAACTCCATCACATGTAAACTCCACAAGACATAATACATCACACATGTATATACCTATACTTTCCCACATATATCGAATTCATCATATATATATATATATATATGATGATGATGAGTTTTCATTCGATTTGGGGATTTAGTTTAATGAAATTTAACTATGTAAGTTCCAATTCTATGCTTCGTATTCGTGACAATATGGCACTGATTCAACTAATTATATATGGTTCTTTATACAGGCTTTAGCCTTCCTTATTACAGTGTCAGTGTATACGACTTAATCGTTCCCTTGTTTATTTGCTATGGAGTACATCTCATTACTTTATCGAGTACTGGTTGATGGTTTCGTATCCCATCGCTTTAACCACTCCTGCTCATTGTACATTTAAATTTGATACGGGGATTTGTTCGTATCCGCTAACTCAGAGTGAAAATATAATTTATAGCGTTATTTGGTTAATATTCTGAATGCACATTAATTTCCTTATGATACCTGTATGCTTGACTTTTATTGAACTCAATCGTCCAGATCGTCGTCGATCCCGGTGAAAATCTACCGATTTGTGCCACTTGTATGGCTCGATTTTATTAGGGTTATCGTTTACGATTTCTATAAAAGTGGAACACTAAACCCTTGTTCGCTTCTCTTATTCGCACCGCCGTTTCTGCAATCATTCTTTGTTGTTATCACTTTGGTATCTCTGCTCGAGTTCTGAGAGTAAATGGTGCAATACGCCGGCCTTCGTCGCGCTCATTCGGCCATATGCAGAGGTAACCTATGTTCTCCCACATTGTTGGTTTTAATATGAGAGAAATGTAGTATGTGTTCAGTCGTTATGATTTTATTTTCCTACTATCAGTTTCAGGCCCTTACCAAGATTTTTCTCCGGATTATAAAATTCGGAACGATAGTCTGAATGAATTCTATTTTCTTGGCATTCGTTCTGGGCGGGTTTTGTCTAGACTTTTATCTCTTTCTTGCGCTCAATTTTATTGACATATTTCCAAGTTTGTGGTATCGTTTTATAATTTCAATGCCTATACAATTTTCAGTCCATTTCATAAATTGACGTTCTAGTTTCGTAGAGTAACTTGACTGATATAAATTATCGCCTCATCTTATGTATGGCAAGTGTAGATATGCGATGTCTTACCAATATGAGACGAGGGTTTTCGTTCTCAGAAATCTTCGATTCCCAACTGATTTCTGCGACGACTAAGGACGCTGACAATGCACTTCTCTCAGAGATTGGGATTTTTCCAGGTACAATTTATCTTCAGCGTATAGAGAATTCGCAGTTCATAAAATTCCGCGTATGCGTTTTAGTTAAAATGCCAAATCCTCTGATCGATTCTGGTTTCTCATCTATGTTTTTAACTCAGATTAATATGGTCGAAGTCATTCATTTCCCAGGTAATAATTTATTTAACCTTTTTTTTTGTTATTGTTTAGCTGATACAGTTTCCCTATCTTCGTTTACTGTCCCTAATATCGTTCACAGAATGATGTTTGCTTACAGGTAATTCTTTATTACTTGCTTCGTATGAGTACTTCCCGAGAGCTCTTTGCCTATTTCGTTGAAGAATTGTGACAATTTGCTCTCTGACATAGGTCGATACTCATGAGCACTTCTGCTGTGGGTAAACTCGTTGCCTATACAACGACTTGTTTAGCGTTTGATTTAGATCAGCTCCTGGATGATATCGTTGACTCTAAGGAGAGTCGTTCCATTGTTTACATAATAATATTTTTTTTATTTATTGTTTACCCCGGACATTATATATATTGACTTGGGTTAATTTTCCCATGTCAGGATGACATAAGTTGCACTGAAAATTTTTCATATACTCTACTTCCGTGTTGTACCTCCTGTACATGAGAGACTATTTTCACTGGCTCATGGTCTTTCCTATTTGAAATATTTTGTTTTCTATATACTGTCAGCTATGCGAGTTTATTTTAATTCCTCTAGTTCATTCCATGTAGCACTTGTATTAAGCCAGAACTCTTTCCATTTACTGCATGATTTTAAAATACTCAGAAGTTATATATAAAATTTGATGTAATAAATGGGAACTCTCTCTCTCGTTTCAAAACTGAAATCTCCAGTACATAATTAGTTTTCTAGTAACATGTTGTCCTTTCAATCTAAGATTATAGTTACTACTTAACCATTTCCTGCAATACTTCGCTCATTCCTTTTTAGTATTGGTGTAACTCCAGATTTCTTTAAAATACTATGATGGCAATAACTTTATAGTGTTTTGGTACTCATCTCGTTAGACTTTGTATTTAATTTTCTCTTTGTATAGAGTTGTGTAACTATCATTGGTTCTCATGACTAACATGCCATGTTAATCAATATTGTTAGCGCCTATTTATCATAAGCCTTTGATTTCAGTATAGATAACTGTGTGGTGTACTAAATACACATCTGTTTGTAATTTTGGAATTAGTTTAACTCTACTGCTAACACAGAAGTATATATGTCAATTACTTCAAGTTTTCCCAATTTACTGAATGCAGTATACTATAACTAGTGATTCTGGCATTTGTACCAATTGTATATTCTATGTTTCTTCCTATTTGATTTACTGCTAATTTCAATGAAATATACCTTGTGTCTAGTTTCCTTCCTCTAAAAGGCATGTAAGGGTACTAGAATTCCTTCTTATATAATTCGAATTTAGTTCATAATACAGAAGCAGATTAAAGTTAAAATTTAAATCACCTTTGAGAAATATGTATTCTCAGATTTAAACCAGTTATGGTTTAGAGATTCTGATGAATTCCTTCTCATAGATGTGATTCCTACAACTGTACAGAAATTTAAGGCTAATTCTGCTAAGATTTCTGTTAAATGTATGGAATATTGTCACACACAGCATGCATATATAATAATTCATATTCCATACAACATAAAATTTATACCTACACATTATAGCAAAAAAATATAATTGAACTGTGCATACCACTTAATTAAATGACCAATCCACCCAACCTTAGAATTCGTTTCTCTCCAGAATTCACCCTCGAGCTGAGATCCCTCCTAGAACAGATCAACCTCTGATCTGTTCAGGAATAGCTTATTTAAGCTTTTGCTCCCCAAAGCCTGTTTCTAATTCTGTGTCCAGAATAGTAGGATGCTTTTCTTCCTGTTTGCCAAGGCTTCCCTATTTAGGGAATTTTAAAGCTGCTTTCTGCTTTTCCCAGCTTTTTACCTCTTCCCAACTACTCTACACATCATTGGGGCAACTAGATTTTCCTCAAATCTAATTTGGAAATAAATTCTTTCAAGGATTTTTGAAAGATTTTTGGGGAAAGTATTTGCATTTATCCATCCTCATGGATTTAGCAAGTGATCTCATAATTCTCATTTTGGTCAATCTGCACAGAATTATTTTATTCATTTTTTTTTCAAATTTTAATTATTTAATTACATCCATAGATTACTTATCCCTTTGGGGTCCACTCCCCTTAGGATTTAAAGTTCAAATGTCTAGCTTTAAAAGAAAACATAAACTAGGGGTGTTACATCAGAACTCCCTCTCTATATATTTCTCTCTCTTAGATATATATATATATATATATATATATACCACTCTCCCTCTTTACCTATTTTCCATTTCTCTCTCTCTCTCTCTCTCTCTCTCTCTCTCTCTCTCTCTATCTAATCAGAAACTAAATTGGGGGCAAAAATTTGCTAAGAATTCAAAGTGCCCAGAATCAATCTAATCCAGAACAACCGGATAGGTCTCATTTTTAGGAATCTGATGCACTTTGTTTCATTGAAAACCTACTCCGTATGAGAAAGATAGAGCGTGTTTTTCTTTTTCCTAAACAACTAAATTTTTTGCAGAAATGACAAAATGATGACATGGAAGCATAGTAAAAAAAAATAACATTCTTGGAATATTCCTTCAATTCGCCCAATGACACTATAACAAGTTTCAAATGGTGGTTGGCCCAAATTTCTGGTTCGTTGGCACAATATGGTTCGTTTTTGAAGAACCAATGGGATGTTGACAAGTGTCTAGCCTGGAGGTAGCCACGTGCCTCCATAAAGGCTAAAATATTGTTGAGTCTTAGTCAAATTTCATTATATATGGTTTGGTAAAATTTTAGGGGGCGGAGGTCGGGCTTGACCCCGTGACCTCCCCCACGCTACACACAAGCCTTACCACTATACATTTGCCATAGGTCTTAATATATATGAATTACAACTTATATTTAAATTTTATATAATGTAATGGTGGATGGATATGAGGACTTGCCGCAATGCATACAAACACATGTTGGTAACCGTAGTGGAGCTAAAATGCTATTGGCGAGCTAGAACATTAAAATGCTTTTATTAACCACTAAACTATTGTTTATGCGCTAATCCTTTCTTTAATACATAATTATGATAAGTGCGCTTAACTGCGCCTTAAAAATGCTTAACACTAATTAATATCTAGTTTAACTTAATTGTAGATTAACACTAATTGGCGGAATCTTCCAATTTTGGCATTGAACTCCAAATGTGGCAAGGTTAGTTGGAGTTGCTCTAGATTTGGAGGATTTTTTATATGAAATACTAAAGAAGCCACAACTTTGGCATATTTCAACCAAATTAGGTCCAGAAAGAGTAAATCCTAGATGATTTGGATGCTCTGAGCATGATGGTGTTGGTTGCATATGCATAGGAGCATTTTTGTTAGTTATTTTTCCACTTTGAATATTAAATATGCCTAGGGTCACGAGGAGAGGAGGCCATGTCTAGTTCACCTGAAGACCATTTGCATAGTGAGAAGAGGCTACTTGGGGGTTTTAGGGTTTCTGAATCTAATGGAGCAGGTTGCAGATCCATTGGAGAAATGTAGGTGTATGTAATCATAGAATTAAGAATTAATCCAAAGAGAGCAAAGACATTTAAGCAAACCCATGAAGATGTAGCCCAGGAGGGGTGAGTTATGTTATCAACTCTGTGTTATGTGTTTTTTGTGTATTGTATAATCTGCAATTTACTTTCTCTTATGATTTTTTAAAGATAATTTACCTAATGAATTCCTGATAAAGGACACATAAATTTGACACATAAACCCTCTCATAACATGTTATTTGAGACGACGCTTAAGGACACTTTTATTTAATAATGATGAGGAAGCTAGCACAACAACACCACTTTGTCCATATTTAGATCAACTTGGTATGAGAGCACAGTTTAGCTCATTTTAGCCCTGAGATATTTTGTTAAGGTTATCTAGAGAATTAGCTATTGGTTTTGTATTTGTGTAAGGAGAATTTAACTATGTGCAAGTTTATGTGTATCTCCTCTCTTCAGGAGAAGGTCAATTTTGAGGACTCAGCTCTCAAATCACAACAAAGAATATTTTTATGCATTATTAGTTTGATGGCAGCTTCATCCAACATTTTTTCTAATCCATCTTTCTTAGCAAGAATATTTGATAAAGAGATGTTTCAGAAGCTCTAGATCATGAGAGATATGGTGCAAGAGATGTATGAAGATAAGAAGGAGAGAACTATACTTCAAGAGAAGTTGATTTCCATGAACGAGGAGAAGCAAGAGCTTCTTGAAACTATGCATGAGATGGAGACTGAACTCCATGATGCCAAGGAAACCTTAGCCAAGTATGTGCATTAAAATTAGGTATGAAAATCAATTTCATGTTCAATTTCCTCTCAATAGGAATGTTTTGGTGTTTTTGAAAGACACGCTAGAGGAATAGGGTCCAAATTATTGATGAAGGTAGGCTATGAAGGTAAAGGATTGGGAAACCATGCACAAGGCATAGTTGAGCCAATTTTTGTTGAGGAAAGGCCTAGGTATTTTGGTCTTGGTTATGGAAAACGTGATGGAGAATGCTCCAAAGCCAAGGAGGCACATGACGGTGTTTCAAGAAGGACTTTCATTACCTGTTCATTACCTCAAGCTTGTGAAGTTTTTTTTCACGAGGAATGCAAAATTTTTTCACCCACTTTGCAAGAAGATGTTGATTTTAGGGTGAAAACATGAAGTTGGGAAACACTTTTTCCCTTTTTTGACAATTATAATTTTATATTTTTTTCAACTTCAACTCCACTAAACTCATATTTTCAATGAAAATTATGCTTTGACATGAAAAAAAGATTTGTAGACAATTGTCTTACCTCCATACTCATATTTTAAATTAAAAAAAAATTATAGACATATAGAGGGGTAAATTTGTTGTTTACTAACTGCATATACTTTTTTTAAATAGTCACTTTTTGAACCCTAACATTTTTTAGGGAAGGTTATTAATTTTTTGGAAATAAACCATATCACCATAATCTACATAGATTGCACTAGTGAAATGACTACTTTTCAGTAATTTTCAGATTACATCACTATTTTTTATTATTTTTTGAAATGGATGGAGGCAAAAAAACGGTGATGTTTCAGTACATTTTATGAGCCCTAGATTTTCTTTTCAATGTGATCGTCAATAAGAAAAATGAGAATACCCTTTTGAAGAAGATAGGGAGAGGAATTGCAATATGATTTTTCTGATTTTTTTGGTGTTGCCATTTTAAAGTTATTGAATTTTCATTCACTACAATTTTCAAAACAATGAAAGTCCATAGTGACACAGCTTAGTATAAAATTAATAACAAAATGATTTTTTAATGAAACTCCACAAATATTACATCATTAGAAACTATATTCATAGATTAATCTAATGGTACTAGGTTCGAATGATTTAAAAAAAAAAAAATGTAGGTGTTCTGCCCCTCCAAAGTTGCAGGTTTCGAAAAACTGCAGAATTTTCTGGGTTTTTCGTTGACCGGAAACTCTCGGCCGAGATAATTTCTTGGGCGAGACATTTATTAAACTCTTGGCCGAGAAATTTTAAACTCTCGACCGAGAGTTTAAACCAGCACAGGTTAAATTTAACCGTGCGGCTAAACTCTCGTCTGAAAGTTGTACAAACTCTCAGCCGAGAGTTTGTGCCCGAGAGTTTACCCAAGGCAGACTCTCAAACGAGAGTTTTATAACTCTCGTCTAAGAGGTTACTTAACTCTGGGGTGAGATTTTAATAAACTCTAGGATGATATTTTATTAAACTTCAATTGAAACATTTGATTTTCGGCTGACGAAATCTTGTGAAGATTCATCGTATCATCACAATGTTTCGGGCGAGAGTTCTATATAAATACTCTCAGTTGAAAGATTAATTCCACACACCATTCTAAACCAGCGAAAGTGCGAAGGTGCGAGGGTCTGATTTTTTTTCCTACGAAGGTGCGAATTTTCTCTAGGTGCAAAATTCTTTTTGGCAATTTTTTTTTTTAAGTTTTTTTGGATGCAAAAAAAATTTTGGAAGTTTTTCTGGGTGCAAAAAAAATTTGGCGAATTTTTTTTTTATTTTTTTTTGGGTGCATGAAGGCATGAATTATTTTTTCAAAATGTCTATATGAAGGCATGAAGTATTTTTGGAAAATGTCTTTATCAATTTAATTATTTATTTAATTTTCTCTCTTATTGAAAGCATGAAGTAATTATTTTGAACTCTTTATGTTTTCTTTTGGGTATTTGGTCCAAATAGAATTGGATTTTAAGTTTCCAATTTTGTGAACATGGGAAACAAAAGGAATTTCCTATCAAGGCATGATTGAAAAAGAACTAATTCAGTGGAAAAGAATGAGAGATTACAAAAAAAAAAAAGGTGAGAGGAAAGGGAAAGATTAAGCCATGAAATAAATGTGGAGGTAGAGCATCGTGAAAGAGATGTAGAGGTGCATGACAATAACAAGGAAATGAGAAATGTTTAGGAACTTGTAAACGAGAATATTGAAAACACAAATGTCGAAGAGAATGTTGAGGAACTTGTCAATGAGAATATTGAAAACACAAATGTCCAAGACAATATTGATATCGATCTCACTGGTGAGTCAATAGTTTCTTCAATTTGAATTTTTTATTTTTTTTTTAAAAACATTGTAGTTCAAGATAGTTTTAAAATTAAAAATATGTATATGTCAATTTCAAATTAGAATTTAATATTATTTTTTATGTAGGGACAATATCAGAACCACAATAAGATACTACCACACCTCGAATTTCACTACAATTAATTGGAAGTTCCAAGAACGTTGTATAGGACTACAACTTTATAGATAATATGGATCCAACTAAAATTGAAGAATTGGTACCACCAATGCCTAAAAGGATAGTTAAAGATAAAATAAATTGGGGGTTGAAACATCTTTTTGAAGGTAAATCTATCATAGCACAAGCTCAAATGTTACGTAGATTTTTAAAGCACAAATCTCTCAGAAATGTTGTGGAATTATTGGGCATTAAAAGTGAGAAAGAGGTTTTAGAAAATGAAATGGTATCAAGAAATGTGACGTCGGTGCTCGCCACACTGGCCAAAAAGCGATCTCAAGTTGAAAAGAATGCTCGTAGAGCACTTTCAACATGTGTACTCGTGAAACAAACTGCATCAAGTCGGTTGATGTCAACAACTTCAAAATTGTTTAAAACATCAAGAAAAAGTTTATGGAGGCATACAAAATTTAGAATTCAATTAGATGAGAATGATGAATTTTCATATTGGGCTAATATCTATAGGCATCCATATCATGATATACTTTCTGATGGTGTGAGGGATAGGGTAAAAGAGTTTTTTGATTTGAATTCTCTTGTTTCGCCAAATGAAAAGGATGTTGTGCAATGTCGTATATCTAAGGGAGTTTATAAATCTCATGCCAACCATATAACACAGGTCAGTCAAGTAAAATTATTCCAAAACTTTATGGATATTAATACTGATGTGAAGGTTTCCCTCAGCACATTTGTGAATATTAAACCATGGTATGTCAGGCCTATCACTTTTTGAGACACATGTTGTCATCGATACCATGTAGAATTCCAATTATTTTATGAGAAATTTGTAAATTTTGGCATAAAATATTGGTCAAATGACCCCCCTCCTTCAAGTGTTCAAGAATTTTTATCGAAGATATTATGTGCATGAGAGAATAATAAATTATTTTATAAAAAAGAATGTGTTGGTGGAAGAAAATGCCCAAAATGTTCTCATTTGGAACTCTACGATACAAAGTACCCCATTGATCCTAATGATCCCATACTGTCAAATCTCAGTCTGAATTGGAAGCGATATGAAAATGTTACTTACACTCGTGTTGCAGATTCAAGCACAACATCAAAAAAGATCACTTTACTTGACGACGAAATTTCAGTGACATTTTATCGAGAAGTTCAGGGTGCAAATATACAAATATATTAGGCACTATCATATAGCACGATGGTAGGATTTACAGTTCAAAAAATCACGTGATGTGTTCCCAAAAGGAACAATATTATCAGTGGTTTATTTTGCTAATAATTACACATTTAGTCCACGAAAGGAGATACAAAGTGAGTATTATCATTCAAACCAAGTATCTATATTTGTGCATATTTTGTATAGACATGTAGATCTTGATCTCGATGGTTTTTATAGAGATGAAAATAATCGTGAGGTGATTAAGGAGTACCATTTCTACATCAGTGATGATCGAACACATGATACATGTTTTGTTTAGCATTTTTTTAATGTTATTTATAATGAATTTTTGAAACGAAGGGTCACTTTTAAAGAACATTGGGTATGGTCAGATGGTTGTGCTGGTTAATTTAAATTAGCAATATCATTCTTTGGTTGTCTCGTCTTCATAAGAGAACCAAAATTCAACATACATGGAATTTCTTTGAGATAGGGCTTGGAAAAGGAGAGCATGATGGTGCTGAGGCATGTGTAAAACGTGAACTTAGGAGGCATCAATTAAATCACTCCGCTTCCTGACATGAAAATTATTTAGATGCTGTTAATTGGTGCAAATACAATCTAAGTCATGTATCGAACCCAAGGATGGCTGATGTGAACAGGTAAGTGTACAGATTTACCTAAAAATATATTATACATGTCTAGAGATATATGTGTATACATGTGTGTGTATTTTGTTATCAAAAAAATATAAAATATTGTTCAAAATTTGACTCATACATGTGTGTGATTTTCTCAAGCAGGTACTTTTGGAATATTTCAATGGGTGATGTTGATAGATCATAGCCATTTAATTTCCTTGGAATCCCTCAGACAAGAAGTTTACACTCAATTAGGAGTAAGAACATGACAAATATACATTGATTGAGAAACAATTCCTACTTTCAATATAATATGATCTTTACATCTCTTTACTTCAAGATTACCAGCCAGAGTTTATTTATGCCCAATATAGTCACTTGCTCATAGCAACTTGGTTGCAGTTGAAGCAAGTGAAGAATAGAAAAAAACAATGACAATGGAGGTTATCGATAGATGATCATGATGCCATTCTGAAAAATTTTCCACTAGCACATTTTATATGAGTGGAACACATTCTTCAAGATGAAAAATGAACCTTGATTCTAGGGTTAGAACATATAATTGCTACAATGCATTGGACTTTATATAGTCTAAGACTATATTGTTGATTGCTTTCAAATAAATGGACATGTGGATAGTTAGATGTGTGTTGGTACGAACAATATATTATGATCTATTGGACAAGTGTGCTTTGCTAGATAATTAAGTTATGGTGATTTAATGTGTCCATGATGTTTACTCCTAGATGATCTTAACTCGCCCCTTTTTTGCGTGGATATGATGGTGATGAATTAATATTTAATTACATATATATTGTTTATTGTTAGTTTAGTTTTGATACCAAATGTCATCATATGTGCATCTCTTCATTAGTTTATATTAGTTTACATTTGATGTGGCTAATCTCTTCATTTTTGTCTCTTTTCATGATGGAGGTCTCCTAGTTTTATTTTCCATCTCCTTGTACTAAGGAAAATATGTTTTTGAATGTTTATGGATTATGTGATTTTTAATGAAAGAAATGAAATTGAACTTTGGATGATGTGGATCGTTGAAGTAATTGACCTAAGAAAGAACATCTTAACCAGAAAATTAACACTTACCCTTGGTAAATTTCAACTTTTCTCTTAATATTATTTCGATTGTCTAATTCGTTGATATTTGTGGTATGGAAATTTCCATTGGAAATAATTTTATCATCCTTATCTTCTTCTTTTTTGAGAAGTGGTGGATTATGTTGTTTACCTCTAACTGTCAATATTTCTCTCTCTCAATCATAGAAACATGTCAAATGTTTAAACCTTCAAAATCATTTTCAAATGTCAAATGTTTCTATGTTCATTTGACATGTTTCTATTTTCCATGTGCTTGGAAAATATTGTTCACAGCATGGAATATATCCTACAAAGGAACATTCAAGAATACAAAACTCTTCATAAAGGTTTGTTTATCTATGAATTAATTCTTATGTTAGAAAGTTTCTTTAGTAATGGATTTCACACTTTATATTAAGAGATAGATATCCCACCCCCTGTAGCAATAAATCCAAAATTTTTTAGATGATATTATTATTTCCAAAGGAAAACAACTCAACTCTCATCAATGTTTCAATATATATGAAGAGAAATGGTTTGGTAAATTTCAAATTTAATGATAAAAATTATTCAAACTAGTTTATAGAGCATATTGATAGCTTCAGCAAAGTATCCTACAAATGTCAAATATCAAATGTTTCTATGTTCATTTCACATTTTTATATTTTCCATGTTCTTGGAAAATATTGTTCACAACATAGAATAGACGCTACAAAGGAACATTCAAGAATAAAAAACTATTCATAAAGGTGTGTTTAGCTATGAATTAATTCTTATGTTAGAAAGTTTCGCTAGTAATGGATTTCACACTTTTATATTAAGAGATAAATATCTCAACCCTTGTAGCAATAAATCCAAAAGTGTTTAGATGAAATTATTATTTCGAAAGGAAAACAACTCAACTATCATCAATGTTTCAATATAGATGAAGATAAATGGTTTGGTAAATTTCAAATTTAAGGAGAAAATTTAATCAAACTAGTTTATAGAGAATATTGATAGTTGTAATAAAGTATCCTAATTTTTAAAATTGGAAGAAGGATTAGCTTTATTCTTTTACATTTTATTGATGGAGCATAAAATTGGAATCCTAGGGTGGCATGTGTGTGTGAGGGGGGGTGGTCATTATTGTCCTGAGAGAGGAAATAGAAGGCTTATTCACTTAGGGATTGGGCATCACTTCCAATAACAAATAGAGGCATGTGCACTTTCAAAAGGGTTTAAAATCACTAAAGGAATAAGAATGAATTCAATCATTATGATTAATGACTCTAGGATCATTATCATTCATATAATTAAACAAACATTACCCATAGGAAACTTTTTAGCCTCAATTCCAGATTGATGTAGACAACAATAAGGAATATTCACCAAAATTCAATACTACCATGTCTTGCAAGAACATAATCAAGAGGAAAATTGATGAGAAAATTCAGATTTAGAATAAAATTAGGGGGAAGTTAAGGTTAATGGTGTATTATTCCACCAATTTATCCCCTAATTATTCTATATTTAAAACATATTTTGTTGGTATTGTAACATATGGTTTAAAATCAGTAAAGGAATAAGAATAAATTTAATGTGAAATATGAAATGTTTCTATGTTTAAATCATAGAAACATGTCATATGCGTTGAAAGAATTTGGTCTCAACCATTAAATAGAATGTCATTCCTATGCAACATTTTTTAGGGAGTGCGCTAAAAGATGATTCAAAAAGTATTATAAACCATAAAAAATGCATTGTCTGATGTGGTGGGGGACTTCTCCCATTCTGTAGTGATATTTTTCTTGATACCAAGATGTGTTTGGGTGAGACAACTTCCCCAGGAATAGTAGCGTAAAATCAACTGACCAAAGCATGGGACCATTTTAGAGGTGATTTTATGTCAAAGGCAAAAATGTTAATGAAATTGATGATAGAGAGAGTAATGGATGTTTCTTTCGAATGGTAATTTTTGGGTTCAAAACAATCTCAGAGACTGCGATGTGAAAAATCACACTTCCAGATCACGGTTTGATTAGGTCACACTTCCTAAACATGACTTGGACAATCATCATCTTTATTTTCCATATTTGTGAATATATCCATAATATAATTTGATTTTTTTGTTTTTAACTTAAAAATAAAATATTTTCATATATGAGTGTTGACGATTAGAAAGAAATGCATTCAAGATGCAGATGAAGCTTTTAAGCAGCATCCAGCTATGAAGGAAAAAAACAACTACTTAGCTCATAGACTCATGGTAAGTTAGAGGATAAGAAAGCTGTCTCTGGGGTCTCAAGCCTTGTCTAGATAGCTATATATATATATATATATATATATATATATATATATATATATATATATATATATATATAATTTTACAAAAGGAAACCCTTGCCCATTAAAGCCCATAATATAATTTGATTTTTTGTTTTTAACTTAAAAACAAAATATTTTCATATATGAGTGTTGACGATTAGAAAGAAATGCATTCAAGATGCAGATGAAGTGAAGTGGTATCCACGTTGAAGGAGAAAAGACAACTATGAGCTCATGGTAAGTTAGATGATAAGGAAAGTTGTCTGTGGGTCTCGGTCTTGTCTTCATGCATATGTGACTAACCAATACCATAAACCATTTACGGGAGCACCTTTGGTAGTTTAAGGAAGTTTAGAAGGGTGATCTTGAAATCAATTGAGACCGTTGATTTGTTTGATGAGTGGTTTGAATATACAACCCCCGGGATCACTCCGTTGCTTATCCTCCATGCATTTTATCCTACCGAAAAACCATTTATTTGTGGAATGTATACTATGGGATGAAGATTTACTGGAACCTGCAAAACATATATCTTCACCCTTTCATTTACCTGAACCGTTGGATTTATATGATTTATAATTTCCAGCGCCGATGTAGGGAACATGTCCTTCAGTGTGACAATGTCAAACTCTTGAGCCCTTAGTTTATTTTCTTGTCCCTTCAATTGTAGGTTTAATGCCCCTAAATGATGGTCAAAATTTTCAAACCTTGAGAGAGAATCCTTGAATTCATTCTCCTTTTGTGTTATGGTGGCTGAAAACTCTGCTCTTAGGGTATCCTCTCTTAGTTGTGCTTTCTTGCTATCATGCTCATGAAGTGATGTATCTCTTTGTAATTATTTTTTAGATTCCTTCATCGCCATATCATGCTTACACATCCACTCAATTTCCTCCTCCTTGTCTGATTTAACTTGTTCATGGGAAACACTCAACCTTGATTCAACAAAACTACACCTGGTATTTAGCGAGGCCATTTCTGCATCAACATACTCTTTTTCAATCTGTTTCTTGACTATATATTGGTCATACTTATTCTTCAATTCAGAAGCTTCCTTCCTTGTATAATCCAAAACTTCACACACATTAGTGTATTCTTATTCTAATGAGCTGTATTTTCTTTGCATATTAGCCAATCTAGTTGCATATTCATCAGAAATAATCACCCCATGATTTTGAATAATCTCCTATTGCTTTCCCATCAATGCTAACTTATCCTTAACTGAATGGTACTTTAACTGGAGAGCAGCCTCTTTAGATGAAATTTGATCTGCAAGTCACTTTGTGAGGTCAAATATGGGACCTTCCAAACTTTTTTGTAGAAAGTTAGCAAGTTTATTCCATTTGTAAGGACCTGAAGATATTGATTCATACTCCGAAACAAGGTCACCTAAACCTATAACACTTGATCAAGTTTTGCATCAGATGCATAGCAAGCAGAACACAACTTCTTGTCCATATTTTGAAGAATAATTGTGCATTTCATCTAAGCCTCCCTGAATGCACTTTGCTTAAACTCATCAATTTTTTTTTCAAGGAAATTTGAACCATCCTCTCATACTTCTATCTTGTAGCACCAGCTCCCACTGCACTACTGTTAAAAATATCTAAAGCCTTTTGTAATGCTGACTCATGGGCTTCTTGCAAAGAAACCTCTTCAGGTGGTTTTTATCGATTGAAGACCCCCATGTATGCTTCAATGGCAGAATCATAAACTCTCCTAAACTCAACTTCCTCCACTCTTTTCCAAGAAGTTGCAATTGTTGGCACAACTCCTGCATTAAGAGCATTCAAAAATTATTGTGTAAGCGTTGCAAGTATAGGTCCAGTCATAACTGTTGCTCCAAATTGCTTCGGCCTTTTTCTTTTAAGAACAAACTTTTTCAATGCATCCATACCATCTCGAAATTTTTGCCACAGTTTCTCCATAGAAATATGATCAAGTTTCTAGAGATATTTCTCATTGTTTAATGGGCATACTAGAGTGAAGAAATCTCGTTCAAGAAAGAGAGTTTGAATAGATTCATGAATCCCATTTTTCGCTGCAACATCCTTTCTAGTGCCAATGACCTTCTGCCTTTGAATACCTATAGCGTCGCTCTTCATCCAATGGTGAACATCTGGCCTCACAGGAAAGGCATGCAGACCAGGATTATGTTGCACTTTCTGGGCAACAATATGTTGCATTTGAGTAGTAGCCAACAGATTGACATTTTAACCACCATATCCACCTTTTTGCCTCATTTTTGAAGCATGCCAATCCGAAATTTTCAAATTTGAGCATATATTTTAAATTGTGTAAGGCCGAAAAATCATTTTACTCCAGCTACCTTTATTCTAGTCATCTAAAGCACTCAAATTTTTAAATTTGGAAGAGAAACAAGATGTCATAAACGTGCGTTAATAAACCTTGAATGCCTTGAGAAATAAAATTCTCTCAAGATTTTTATTCCAACAAGATTATAGAGAGAAAAATTGTTTATTGCTTTGTAGTTTTTCCCACTATATCTTGAAAAGCCAATCTGAAGTAGGGGAACTGTAAAAAATAGCATTTAGGTGGAAAAATGTAAATCAAGCCTCACAGAATACACAAAATTGGTTACTAATGAATTCCTCACACTTAAATAAGCTTATATATGGAATTGATTGACATGTCACAAAATCACATTTCAGTGTCTTAGACAAGTGACCAGAAAATGAAACCTCCATTGGAATGTGACTATGCGACCTCCATAAGTCACAATATCTTCCACCAATCACAATATCTCCCACAAGTCACAATATCTCCTAGGAATTGAAAAATCTAATTTTAGAGTCATAGGGAAGAAACTAGAAGATATGATTTATGCTACAATGTTACTATGTGACCATCCTCAGATCACAAGTCACACAATCACAATGATTCCAAAAATGTGAACTGCCTAGAGACTTTATATGCAACAAGATTGTCATAAAGAACACAGTTCTATGTATCAAAAAAGACAAAGAATTGAAGATTGTTATATTATGGAACGAACACATGAATGCATTGAAAAGGTGATAACATGAAGTAAACAACAAGTGTTGATAGGGTGGAATTAAGAATCATTATTGGGACCTCATTCAAGAGTTGCGTTGAATGCCCATAGAAATGAATACTATAAGCACAAGAATGTATACACTAACGTGCAAGTAACATGTTGTAAGGGGTCAACATGAGACATTAAAAACGAACTGGATAGACTGATCAAACACACAATGAGAAGGTGATACATTCATCCCATAAATGATACAATTTACCCTAACTCACAGAGACTATTGATCAAAGGTTGCATTGAAGGTAGCATTGGAAAATTTAATCCTTGAGATGTAATACATATCTACAAAAAATACAAGAAACAACTCCATGCAATGAGCCTAAGGTAATAAAGGACACAAAACCTTGAAGTGTATGAAGGGTATATCATTGTTGCAAAGGTCATTAGTAGTGCTAAGTGCAACACAAGAAGAAACCCAACACACATGTATTTTACATATATGTGTATGGCCCTTCACCCTTGCTTCATTTGAATCTAAAGGTATGGACATGATCTTTGGAGAACCTTGTTTGCTACTAGTGTTTGATTCATCATTTCTATATTCCTAATGAGAAGGGTTAAATAAAAGTTAAAATTAAATCTAAATAAAATTATCAAAAACCAAGGATATTGATAAGCAACAAAACATTTAAACCAACATTTTCCAGAACAAATCACTTGCCTCTTATGAAATATTAGATCATTGATTATAATCTATATAGCTTGGTGGAGAAATATTAAAAAATTAAATTTCATTAGTGCTAGAATAACCCTTGAAATTATTCTCTTGATGACAAACATAAGACTCATATTTTGAAATTTCTTTCAACTCGGGAAACTAGACTCCATCCGAGCTTCCACAAAAATAGTAAATAATTGTATGTTTGATGGCAAGGTCAAATGAAGTAACATGTTAAACCTAAAATATATTTGATAACATGCAGACATAGAGTATACACAATGCACACAAGAATACTTGAATATGTAAATCTCTCTGACTGTAGGAAAATGAAGTGTTCCCTCCATCGGCGGCATATCATAGGTCGTCTAAAATGTTAAATATGAGAGGTAAAATTTGGCTATTTGGTCATCTTCATCATCTTCCAGCCAATAAGTTTCAAGAATCTTTACTGCCTTCTCATAAATTTCATTATTGTCGTGACTTTGCAGGTTCTCAATCTTCTCAAGTCCTTCAGCATCATCAATATACTGTGCATAGAGATTTACACCTCCAGTGTTGCCCAAATCCTTCTCTGCTTCCCCAAATTTCAAAATATTCTCTAGCCCTTCAAGAAAAACAGTTAAAATTCTTAGGTTTGGATAGACTAGAAGATCACATAGAGGCTTAATGCATCCTTGATTCACAAGATATCTGCAACCAAAAGTAGGAATCAGTAGTTTGTCTCATTGTATCAACTAACACAATTCTTGAACATCTGTACATCACACTGACTATTATCAGCAAACACATATCATTACATTACATCTTGTAAGTTGACCCCTTTATTCATTAATAGACAACCCATTTTAGCAATATGCTTGTGTTGATCGTATATATTCATTAAATACATACTTGATTTGATCATGTGTACCAGCAGAAGTAGCATTAGATATAGCCCATGCTGCTTCTTTCTTGATATCAAACTTAGCAATTTACAACAATTGTACAAGAGGAGGAATAATGCCTGCATCAATCACAACCTGTAAACAAATCCAAACTCAGGATATATGAACTTAAACAACATTTTACAGGGAATAAGACATTTAATTAAGTGTCATTCTTAATCTATAAATCAATATATCTAAGGAACCTGTATTTGATCTTTGTTTCCTGCAGTTATGTTTGATATGGTCCAACATGCTCCCTTATTGATACTTTTATTATGATTATGGTTCAATAGTGCCAAGAGGTGGGGAAGTGCCTGATTGTTGATAATGTACTGAGGCAACACACATCCCCACAAAATTACTTGAGAACATAATCTAGCAAATAAAACTCAAGTATTCACTCTATCCCAAAGAACTCACTGAAACATTTAATTTATGTGTGATTGTATAAATTCTAGAAGACTAATTAAATCTCCACTTGGATGTGTACACCATAGATTGAATTGCAATATTTCAAGTTTCAAACCAGATGCCAATAGAGACTGGATATACTTGAGTCTATACATCGTCTCTAGTTACAATATTGCCCACAGCCCGAAGAGAAGGGATAAGAACAGATGGAGGTGGATGATTGTAGAGATAAAACATGCAGAATTGAAAATTTCAAATGCATCTATCAAAAGAATAGCTCTGATAAATCTCTAACCTTTATATAATTTAAAAATAAATCTGGAACTAATAGAACACATTCTTAACCATAACATTAATATCCTTGCATGAAATACACTTATCTACAACATTAATAATAGGAAGAAGCTAAAAAAATTTCATCAAATTTTCAGTATTTATGCTTACAGTAGAAGCTTAATCAGCCAGCAAGCATCTGTTAATACTTATTCATCATTCGAATGAATCAGACGCTAGAGTGCTGGTAGAGCTAGCTTTGTTTGCAAGAAAATGGTTCATGAAAATTTTAGCCCCGAGCCAAGAAGGTTGCCTAGAAGAAGTTCAGGATCCCTTTGTTATTCCGAGTGATTATACATGGACATCTATGGATGCTAAAAAACAACAGAAAAAAGAAAAGAAACCCAAGACCAAAAAGGTAAAACAATAAAACTTAATAGATGGGACAGAGAACAAAGTCGAGAACTTAATATCAATCTTCCTGGGGGTTGCATGGTAACACAATGGGCTACCACTATTCATCCTGTGGACAATGAAACTAAGAACTTGTTGTGAAAACTTGTGCCTAGATTGAGCATACAATGTTTAATTATTGGCATGAAGGATTAATTCCTTAATGAGATCACAACTTTGCCATTATGAATAAACCTTGAAGCCAGTTTCTTCACTGAAATATTCTCATTGCGATTCATTATGCAAGTGTACCTAACACTACATCGGGCAATTGTGATCATGCCTCTTGGAGGATAGTCAGTATGTCGACAGAATGGATCTTGCTTTGATTTTTTCTAAATTATTAAGTTCGTATTTGGGCTGAAAATTATAGGATTTTGGTTGATTCTAACATACGAAGAAGGCATGCAATAGCATATCGGTTTGTTGTTCTGATAAAGATTTCTAATGAACGATGTGTTGGCTAAGTTCTTTCCTTCCAATCCAATTTGACTAGGTCTAAGTGGATAGAATGGAATCTTCATTGATTCCCATAATGGGTTTAATAACATAAATCCTAACTCCATTTACTAGTTTAGACACCTCATCCACCAATCCAGTTTTTCAAATACTTTAACTACAAAAAAGTGGAATGTCATTACTTAGCTGATGAATATAAAATATAGGACTTAGGATTCCAAGATTGGCACAATAGAATAGATGGTAGGAACTCCAATCTAGGATTAAGGATAATGTCACTAAGGCCACTTATATAGAAGTTTTCACTGAGGGTTGAAAAATATCTTATGCCCTAAGTGATGAGAGGTAAGCCACAAACCTTAGATCAGGCCATGTTCTTGCCTATCAAATAGAAAAAATCCATGTCTTGGCTTTGAATTTTTACATTTTAATACTACATCCAAACCCTAGCTAGATAGAACCATACTCCTAATAATTAGAAAATTGTAAATCCATCGTGAACACCCAAAGAGAACCTGAAAAATGAAATTCCCAAGCTCCTAGACCTAATCATCCAAATGTGCAGAATCCTTCAAATAATTACTAGGATAGCAAATGGGTACAAACCAATGTGAATGTGAATTGAATTCAAGCCTTTATGAATGTTGACTGTATTTTTTTCTTCATGTGGAAAAATTTATAGTTGTCACTATTTCGGATAGGAAAATTTTCCACTATTCCCATTGCTTTCCGTCCTTCCTCCTTTTAAACCCCTCTCTATTCATTTTCATCCAAGAAGATACATTCCAAGCCATTAAATTATTTCCATTCATACAAGTTTTTCCTCATTCCATCAGTCTTGAATTGCAATTCCTAGTCCTTTATTCCAAGTAACTTATTTTGACTAATAAGTGAGGTATACAGAGGTAAAGAGGGAAATCACCTTACCTTTTTATGCTTTGTAGGAATGGAAATAATCACTTCTTAGAAAATAGTCTCTACAAGAGTGGTTGTAGGTATGTCCATGGGAGAAGTAGCGCTTTATTCTTCACGGTCAACGATAAAAGTGTCAATCAGTGTGCCTACGGGAGTGGCAACAATTGTGTCCTTGAGAGTAGCATCAATTGTGTTTGCAGGAATAGAAACTGTCATGTCCTTGAGATTAGAAGAAACTATATCCATGGCCTCATAATGTAATTATCATCCATCAAAGTGGAAACATCTTCCCTAAGAGCACTCCTTGCTGGTTATTATGGATTAGCAAGGCCCCCAAACCAAATTCTTCCAACCCTAGGTCACTGACTCTACTATTTCGTATGTTTTAGTAGGGGTAGTGTCTTCCTAGTGTTCTAGGATTTCTTCTGCCCTTACCTATTTTTTTGTAGCAGGGGTTTGGGTGGTGGTAGGAATGTGTCATGTCCTCTTCTTTCCTGGAACACAGGGGGGCTTATTTTGATGCCCTCTCATTCTCTCGGTGGTTGGTTTGCTACTAATTATCTCAATGTCAATATCACTTTCCTTCTACGGTGTAATATAATTTTTCTCTTCTTTCTTAATATGAATTAGTAGGTACTTTGTAGCCAAGGGATTCATGACAATATATTCTTCCTCCTTCGCAATTGCAATGGGTGGATCCACACAACATTGGGCTCATTTAATGAAGTTGCAACCATTGGAGTTGCAATGAATTCTTCCCAGGATTTTCTTTCTTTGTTTAGAGCTTGTACCATAAGTAACCTAATAAGTCCATGGTGAGAGATGAAATATCTTGGTATGTTTTCTTTTTGTGCATGGGCTTCCTTATTTTGCAGGGACTTGAGTAGGAAGTACGACATATTGACATTATGACAGTGTATAAGATGGTCAAGGAAACAAATGTGCTAAAAGTACACAATCCCATAACATATATAGCAAGTGATGTTGATTTTTATAAGTCAAGCCACATCTCCCCAAGGATTTGGAAAAGGCTAACGATCGAATCTCATCCCCTTCTTTACCAAACTCTTTCCTAATTCTAGGATTTGTTGCAAAATTTCAAGCTTTGATTTTTGTTTTTAGTACCACTGCTCCACTTCAGGAGGAAAATTAGTTACTTTAGTTGGAGTCTCCTCTCACTTATACAACAACTCCAACAACTAAATTTTTTTTTCCCTAAATGAAGGAAAACTTCAGTTTTATATCACCATCATAACCATTTAACCTATGCACAGATTCCATCCATCCTTCCTATTGAAAAATAACTTGAATGTGGTCGAAAGATCCAACGATCACTACTTTAATGGGTTAATTATATATAAGCGAACCTCCCATTGTACCTGTAGCTATTTTTCTCTTGACTATAATTGTTACCAGAGAAAAATGGAAATTTGACAATTTTTGGGAGGTAGTTTCCAATTTTAGTGCAGAGTGATGAGTTTAATGGTTTCCGATAGACGAGTTATAATTTGGGAATATTATGTAAATGAATTATGGTAGGAGGTAACGATATATAATTAATATTTCAACTTTAAGACTAATTCATTATGAAATAAGTTGGAAAAATTACATATCATATCTTAACTTAGCAGCTCCTCCTTCATACGATAAATTGAGTTGACAGTTGGTACACCCCTAGTAAATTGATTGGTATATAAACTAACCAAGTGCCTAGAAAACTTGCTGATAAGTGGTTGAGAGAATCCCTTGGGCTAGCATCTACATCAATAACTTCCTCTATAGGAGGACTACGCTCTGTCAAAAAAACAAAACCAATGGTCAGCTGCCTCATGGACAAAACAAACACAAATAAAATGGCAGTTCATTGAGAATTAATAAATAAGATTTGATGTAAATACCAATTGAAAGAAACTTTTGGAATTGGGTAGTTGCTTCAAGTTGCAGGTTAGGTTCATCAGACCATACTCCTGCAACCATAGAAAGAAGACTCTCCAACTACAAAAACAAAAAACAAAATAAAATAAAATAAAAGTAATAAAAAAATGAAATAAAATGTCAAATAAGGTGATCATAGATGCCACGACATAGTTTTACATATTCCTCTAAGCCAAATGAAGCACCTATACTATCAGTAACCTAGTGAATTGACTATGGCTCAAAGTTTTTACTAAAAATTAAAAATTACTTTTAGCATTCACTAGATACATAAAGGAACCTCTCAACTGTCTATGAATTGGTGGATCTACCAAATTTGAAATTTAATATGCTGATAAGTTCAGATTTGATATCATATGAGTAACCATGGGCTTACAATCCACCCTCTGAAATTCCATATTAATCTTGATTGCATACTTACACTATCTAAGGAAGACCTTCTCTAGAGCCTAGGCTCAAGAAATAATGCATAAAGCTGATGTCCTTCATATTGAATTGAGGTGCTAGCTGTGTATGGCACAATGCATGTTGCATGTCTGAAAAATCCCCAGGAGACAACCATGCATCGTTCTAAGGATTTACAATCACAGATGGTGCCAAATATCATCTGAATAACATCTTCAGGAAGGCGATAAAACAAATCTGGTTGTGTGTCTTCCATCTTCGCTATACTTCTACAAGACATTCAAAAAAATGTAAGTGAGATCATTAATCAACTCTTGCAAAAAAAACCTTAAAATTATCAATTCTGAATTGTTTAAGTTGAACACCAAAACACCACTTTAAAGTCTTAGGAAAAGATACACACATACCCGATGCTATACAATATAAATAGGGAAAAAATAGGTAAAATTTGAAAGCCTATAAAAGTAAATCAATAACTTTCCAGCTTGCAAGACCATCTTAATCATATTCTTCGGCATTATTGCAAACCGATGCATCATCTTCATCTCTACGAACCACAAATATTTGTTGAGGTCTAACTTGCATAAAAAACACAAAAAATTAACCTTTGGCAACAAAAGTAAATTCATACTATTTATTATGTGATAACCTATTTATAATGTGGCAATGATACCAACAAAGAAATGGTAAGAGGTTAGCATGGTTTAATGTAGACTCTCTAACCCAAAGCCTACACGATCTTCTTGGGGCTCAGTTTGCATCATCTCAATATTATCTGTAGCCTGAAAAGTAGAAACCAAAGTTAATAGAAAATTTTGCGAAAAGAAATATAATAAACATAATAAATATGCTTAAAAAAAGTATCGATACCTGTGTCACGAATGGAACCTGAGAAGGAATAATTTCTTCAGGCAGCCCTTGATATGTAGCACATACTTGAAAATTCAATAATGTTAAGAGCCACACCATATAAAATTATGTTCATCTTAAATTCACTTGCAATTTCATGTAAAAATCTAGATAGATAATACTTGTGAGACCACTAGAACATATGAAGGTATCATGTCTTCGGGAATCCCTTCATGTGTAGCACTAACCTGAAAATTCCATAATATTAAGACTCATACCATATAAAATTATGTGACATGTATTCATTTTCAATTTGACGTACAAAAATATAGATATATAGTAATGAATGTGGCACATGTACATGATCATTTCCATGATCTACAAAATGAGGATCAAGGGCAAAGCAATGTTGTTCTAAGAATGGTGTAAACTGCATAAGTTAAATAAATATACCGATGTAAGATTTTGGAGACTAAATTTATAGACACCAACAAAACATGTTACATGCACTCTAGCTCATCTCATAAATGTGTATTTTAAAATAGATCAAAACATGCTTGTACATACCTCGCCCATGGTGTGCATTTGTTGTCTAATGGCTTGCTCATAGTGGTCTCTATAGGAGGATGCATACTCCAAAAGCTCATCTCACTCCATATCCCTCAACACGTCATCTGGAATACTCACAAATGAAAAAACTCCTGCACTATATGAAGGTAGGCATGTCCCTAAGCCGACTTCCGCCCCTCCTAAAGCAGCCGCAATATGTTCTTGTATCTTCTCCCTCATCTGTGATGTAGCACTGGAGATAAGGGCTAACTCCTCTGGAAGTGTAACTACCCTAGGTCGTCGAGGTGCTAAACAAGGTGCTGGAGGCCTAAACCCAACATCTCACATAGAATCAGGTCATTCATATGTACGACCTTTTCCAGCTCCATATAATTTGGACCCCGTATCTGTATAGTTAGGGTCCATGTGCTCTCGAAATTGAGCATACAACATCCTAATAAAATATTGTGGCACCTCATCATTATTTGGGAACTTCCCGTATGCATACAGGAACTTCTCATAAATATAAGGGGCAATATTGGGATCATTGAATCTTTCAATCTTCAGACGTTTTTTGTCTTCAGGCCGCAAGTCAAATAGTGACACAGCCATTTCTTTAGTGACCCTACTTTTAACTTCATTGTAGGAGTGGATACCAATCACTGACGCTCTCCTCCTACGCATCATGTCAAAAAAAAATTGGATTGATGGTCCAACCCCAAGATAAGTCTCTATCAAACTCTCCAAATTGTGCAAAAAAATTTGGAGACAATCTCGACTAGGGGCAGAGAGATTGCAACTTTGCAATTCATTACGCAATCTCGTGGAATTCTTCCTCATCCCATCAACAATAAGTAAGGAGATGGTATCTTCCCAAGGCATCTACTTAGGAATATCATTGGGATGGGTGTAAAGGGGACCATAGCTTGGATTTCGAGCAAACTCATGAACCCTACGACCTCTCCCCCTAGGAGGGCGATGACCACCACCTGTAACATGTTAAATTATTGCATATATTAAAAATTAAATAATTTATAAGAAAATTTGTATTTAAAAAACTTGTTTGGTCATTTGAAAATACCTCGTGGAAAAACTATCTCATCCTCTTCGCTCATACTAGGATTGTTCCCTTACGAGGAATGAAGGTCTCTACTAGCCATTGTACAAAACATTAAATTGTTTTATAACACAAATACATGAGACACACAATAAGTTTCACATTAAACATACATCAAACAATAAATTTTCCTTTAGATTTTACCTGAACGAGAACTATCCAAGTGTGGGGTGGATGCCACAGGCTAAGAAATTGTTCTCCTTTGTCCCTCACCAACAATAGGGCCAACCCCAACTCCTACATTTTCACCTATGGAGAATAGTGTTTTCACATTAAACACATGTCATTTGAAAAACAAAATCACCTGTTCAACATTGAATATAATGTATACTTGAACATTTTAACTATCAATTGATCTAATGTGTACCTATACCGTGTATAATATAGCCCTCAGAATGGGCTCTATGAAATTGGGGACAAATGGGAACAGTTCTGTGGGGCTCCTCTTGTTCGATTTAGTGTCTGGGCACATGAGTCATATGAGTGCGTCCACTTGTGCAGGACAAAAAAATTTCACATTAATCAATTTTTCACAACGAAAAATAAATATAACCTACTTGAAAACATGACATAACTAAACAACCAATGTACCTGATAATCCTCCTCTCAAGAAGGGGTCTCTGGAGGGCTCGCCTGATGCCATTGTTGCTATAGTATCAAATCGAATTTCTGCCCCTCATAAACAAATTAGAAAACAAATTATCAATTGATAGTCATGTCATCAACCAATGGATAACAAGTACTATAGGTCCTTGACATACAAGGGCTCGACAATAGTACATGGCATAATATCTCATGGCACTAACTAAGGTGGGTCTGGGTGAAAACATGAAGTTGGGAAACACTTTTTGCCCTTTTTTGACGTTGAAAATTGTAATTTTATATGTTTTTTCAACTTCAACTCCACTAAACTCATATTTTCAATGCAAATTATGCTTTGACATAAAAACAATATTTGTAGAGAATTGCCGTACCTCCATACTCATTTTTTTTTTTTTAATATTGACATATAGAGGGGTAAATTTTTTGTTTACTAATTGCATATACTTGAAATTTTCAAGCAAACATAAATAGTCACTTTTTGAACCCTAAATTTTTTTATGGGAGGTTATTCATATATTGGAAATAAACCATATCATCATAATCTACATAGATTGCACTAGTGCAATGACTATTTTTCGGTAATTTTCAGATTAAATCACTATTTTTTATTATTTTTTGAAATGGGCGAAGACAAATAAACAGTGATGTTTCAGTACATTTTATGAGCCCTAAATTTTCTTTTCAATGTGATCGTCAATAAGAAAAATGAGAATACCCTTTTGAAGAAGACAGGGAGAGGAATTGCAATATGATTTTTCTGATTTTTTTGGTGTTGACATTTTAAAGTTATTAAATTTTCATTCGATGCAATTTTCAGAACAATGAAATTCCACAGTGACACAATTTAGTATAAAATTAATAACAAATTGAATTTTTTAATGAAAATCCACAAATATTACATCATTAGAAACTAGAGTCAAAGATGAATCTAATGGCACCAGGTCTGAAAGATAACATTTTGTTTTTGTAGGTGTTCCGCCCCTCCAAAGTTTCAGGTTCCTAAAAACTACAAAATTTTCTGGGTTTTTCATTGACCAGAAACTCTAGGCCGAGATAATTTCTCAGGCGAGACATTTATTAAAATCTCAGCCGAGAAATTTTAAACTCTCGACGGAGAGTTTAAACCACCACATGTTAAATTCAATCGTGCGGCTAAACTCTCATCCAAAAGTTGTACAAAATCTCGGCCGAGAGTTTTCAACCGAGAGTTTACCCAAGGCAGACTCTCGGACGAGAGTTTCTTAAAATTTAATTGAAAAATTTGATTTTCGACTAATGGAATCTTGTGAATATTCATCGTTTAGTCGCAATCTTTTGGGCGAAAGTTCTATATAAGTACTCTCGTTTGAAAGATTAATTCCACACACCATTCTCAACCAGCGAAAGTGCCAAGGTGTGAGGGTTCAAATTTTTTTCCTGCGAAGGTGTGAATTTTTTCTAGGTGCAAAATTCTTCTTGGTGAAATTTTTTTTTTAAGTTTTTTTGGGTGCAAAATTTTTTTGGTGAAATTTTTTTTGGAAGCTTTTCTTGGTGAAAATTTTTTTTTGGCTAAATTTTTTTTCGAATTTTTTTTGGGTGCATGAAGGCATGAAGTATTTTTGCAAAATTTCTCTTTATTATTATATTCCTCCATGAAAGACCTTAGGGTTTGAGGTTCCCTAGGTGAACTATTCACTGGTGAACTGCTGACAGGGGCTTCATTAACTCGTGGCACTGCTAGCATAGGCATAGGATTTGCAGCTTTCCTAATCAAGCTCCTAGTTGGCCTTTTGAATGAGATGGAGGGAGGGTTAACTTAGAAGGAAGCTGATGAATGGACAAAGTTATTTTGTGAACTGCTTGAGATAGGGGTTGCACTAGTTTGCTCATGGGTATCTATTTTCTTGGCCCTCCCTACCCTTCTCCTATATTTTATGCTACCAAACCCTTCCTCTCTCAGAAAATTATCCCAAGTGGTATTCTTCATTCTAAGATGATAGAAAATTAGAATTTTAATCAGAACCCTATGATATAAATTGTGCAAAGATTAATTTGGGATCTTCTATAGTTTTAGGGACATTTTGAGCAAGGATTTATATAGAAAATAGGGCAAGTTCATTGGTTTATCTCCTGAAATATGAGCAAGAAATATTAACTGATAATGGTGGACAGAGGAAAACCTACTTTCGCATGTAATTTATTTTTGGACTATGGTGATCACATGTTTCCACTCAGCCTTAAAGCAAGAAATGTGTGCTGTTGGATTCCACTTAACTCTAACATGTTCAGGCTTAAGGTAGAGACTTACTTCTATGGGAAGTGTTTTGTTTTTGAACAAGTGTTCACCAGTTGTAGAGGTTTGGGTAGCATGATCTATGATGGCCTCAGATATGGTGAATTTCTTGCTTCCAATCTTGACCTTTTCACCATCGAAGCTCTCGACAAAAGCCTGAGCTAGAGCCACATTCTCCCCAGAAAATTTTTGTAGAAATTTATACTAGCCAGCAGATTTAAACTGTGGTTTGGCCCAAGCATCAACAAATCTAGTATTTTCTAGCTCTAACCTATTGACATTAGCACCTTCTCCCATATCTTCCAACAACTAGGCTGCTTACAAACACAGTTGTTCGATTCTGGTTGCAAAATCCTACACGAAGCCCTGGTTTTCCTGCCTTGAAACACTAAAACTGCTTGCTGGAGGAATGTCTTTTGTTTACCTATAGCTTGCACAGAGAACTTTAGTTGAGTGAACACCAAACTCTCTCCTCTAATTTCTCACCTCTAATCATGGTATGGAATTATGGCATGCTCTGAAATAATTTGAAAACAAGCGCCAAGTCATTCCACTATGCTTAACACACTGCAGTATCATTAAATGACTGATACCTCGTACTATGATATTCGCTTCATTTAAGTGGGGTAGCTATAGGTTAGCTGCATAGATAATGTAACCACTCACTAGTAATAATCCTCCTAGGTTAAACAATAATTAATATTACTTAAAAGAATAATAATTTTTATAACATAGGAGGTCTTCAATGATCTTCAAACATGAAATAAAAATTTAAAATTTAAAAATTTTCTTAGCTGCTCCTATATGCTTGAGAAATAATTGCCCTTACCTCTGAATTGCAATAAACCAAGTCTCGGTGAAATAGCTTCACTTTTCACTGAGTTACCACTATGAACAAGTCCCTAAATAAATAACAACTCTTTTCACTATGTAAGTAATATGACCTTCAATTTAGAGAAATAGTTGCCTTCCATTACATCACTGTGTTGATAATGAAATTAAAACAGAGGTAGCTATTATCTCAAACAGGGTGGTTGTAACTTTATTACCCAAATGAAAAAATAGCCTTCGACACTAACATAAGTTAAAATAGTGTTTTTAACTTATTTTATGAACCTAAAACACTTAAAAGTACCTTTATTTTGAGACTCTTTTTTGAACTTTATTGAAAATGACTCAAACTTCAACATAGACTAGGACATTAGAAAAAAAATGAAACCAATGATACAATGGTGATTGCACCATTAACATTTTCAGTGCTAACATAACTAAAGTCATGCAAGTATCTCTAGCAGTGACAATAATTCCAACGAAGAATGATGATCAATATGTTTGGATATCAAAGCAAGGCATTGTATTTTTTGAAACATTTATCTGTGAAATCAAACATTTTGTTTAATGTAATGGACATAGTATCCCAATTTAAAGACAAAGGGATACCAATAACTGTCCCATTTTGTGTAACAAAGAGTGTCTTAAAATGTTTTGGCATTATTGTTTGTTATTTTGATATCTTGTACAAGAATGAAGAGGAAATTTTCATATGAAAGCCCCCCTTTCATTATGCTCTATCATCAACAATGTACATAAATTATTATTATATCAAGGTTTCACATCATTCATCTTTCACCTATTGTTCTTTACATATTATAGGAAAGGATTAACATTGCATTAATAACTCTTATAAATACACTTCAAAGTTTTTTCTAACACCATAGCTCCAAGCTATTGGCAGAAGCTATTTCATACTTATTGGCACCAAATATGCCACAAAAGAATGGTGTCTCCATTTGGAACTAAATCCATTTTTTCTTCCTCAAATTGAATTTGAGGCATATTCAAGATGAGATTAATCACCCTACTCACTCACCTAGATTAATTTGATAGTTTCTTTACTCCCATGTTTAGTTGAGAACTAGAAAACCTACTATTTTTCCAAAATATGTTTTTCTTGAATTGATTTTACCAATGTGTAAGTCCTAGTTGTGATAATCACATGGTTCATAATCATATGTGACTTATTGGACCTCAAAGATGGAGCAAGAAATAGGAATGAATGTCCTGGTCCATAGTTTGGATCTAGAGATTGCTCAAAGTTGAGACTTAGTATGTAGACTTCTACAAGGTGGAAAGAGAGATCCAACAACCAAAGATAAATTCATCTTTAGGACTAGAGCTAGTAGCTAGAATTAGAGTGAGAGCCAAATATATATGAACATAGTTCTAGCCAAGAACCAATGTAAGAGCCACATTTTGGACATAAGGCACATTGACCTAGATTGGCTTCTTCAAGATTTTGGAGACCAAAACAAGAAGCGTTGAAGGTGTGTGTTGAAATGGATCTAAACTAACAAAGAGTGTAAGAGTTAGTACCAACAAGTTTAATTCAACAATTAATTAAGGTTATCTTATTCTATAAAACAATGGAAATATAAAAGTTGAATTAGATGAATACGATTGGGGACAAAATGAATTAAATGAAAATAAAAAATGAAATAGGAGGGGAGGCTAAGGAAGGGGAAACAAAAGATCATGGTTGGATATATTTCCTTTGCCCGTGAGAAAGAGAGGGGTTTTAATTGAAATCTACGATGTGTCCATAGGGATTCATAGGTTAATATGATGAGGAATAGCCTAGGTCAATATTGTGAGTCAATGTGTTATTTTTATATTAATGTATGGCTATTTTGATCTATAGGGGAGATGTAAGAAAGTAAATATTTTTAAATAGTGTTCAATTTGTAAGACATAGAGGATTTACAGCTCAATTAAATAATAATAAAGGGTTAAAAGTAATATACAACCTAGTGTAGAGAGATGTTGTATTGTTGGTAAAAAGTTAAAAGTAATAAACATAATAAAATTAATTTTATACGTTAAGATCGATTTTACCTTATAAATTAAAATAATGATTGTGTAACCATATTTAAATTTAATTAATAAGCACATTAATTCACTGCCCACTTTACCATAGATATTATTAACTTGTAAATAGGCTTTTCTACAATACCATGGGCCAATATCATTGCTCATCAATACCACATGCCCAAAAACCATACCTCATTTCACAATAATTTTTTTTTTATAAATATTTTATTTGAATTTATTTTGATAACATTTTTAAATTAAATATAAAAACAATATCTAAAATTCATCTTACATTAAAGGATATAAGATATAAATAGTAGCTATAAATTAAGATCTATTTTACCATGTAAGTTAAAATAATAATTTTGTAATCATATTTAAATTTCATTAATAAACACATAAAAACTTAATACTTACAATATAACAATATTATTAACCATGAGTATTCACTCGTACTTTATTATGGATACTATTGAGTTGTGAATAGGCTTTGTTACAATACCACATGCCCAAAAACCATCTCTCATATATATATATATATATATATATATATATAAAATTGAGCCAAGAGGCGCTCTCCAGCCCAGTATGGTAGAGATATTGTAATGTAATTTTACATTTTGACTAAGTCAAATTACATAAAAATATAAATGAAATGAAATTTAAAAATTAAAAAAAAAAAGAAAAATAAAAGTTATAATATAAGAATAAAAATGACAAAAGTTATAATATAAGAATAAAAATGACCCATGGCATTCATGTGGAATGTAGCCCATTTAAAGGGAGAAATTAAACAAGCCTAGAGCACCCATGATAATCAAATCTCTTGATATACAAACCTCATTTAGAGTGAAAATATATTTGATCCCTCTGGGCACTTGGAGCTAAGATGGATCTAGGATGGTTTTAATAGGAAAAAACATGACATGACATTACAACATCTCTTTTATATTGGGCTAAATAACATGTCTCAATACAAAAATATAAATTCAATAGCTTAAAAAAAAAATTAATAAAATTCAAAAACGATTTTTTTTTTTTTTTTAATTTACATTTTTATATAAAAAAATTAAATAATAATATTTTATTTTATGTTTAATTTAGAAAAATAGTTAACAATAAAAAAAACATTTAAATAATTGTTAATATTATTTTAAAAGTGAAAATAAAATCATATACTCAAGATCCAATATTTGAAAAAAAAAAATCAAAGACAACCAAATACAACTCATGAATATATAATTGATTCATATAAGTGAATTAAAAAGTATGTCGTGAATTAAAGAGTATGTTCAAATATCTGGAGGCGTCACCCATATGCCTGTAGTGTAGGAAGATACAAGCAATTAAAAAGAAAGGCTCATCACCAACACTAACGTCGAGATTTCTGGTGTTTCAAATTGATTTGAAAGAGTCCCACTTGTGTTCAAATCTAAGGAAACGTCACCCATATGCTTGTAGTGTATGAGATACAAGCAATAAAAAATCTAGTCCCATCACCAACTCTTTCCTATGGAGTTTTGGTGTTTGAAATCAATTTGCAAGAGTCAAGCACCTGTTTTCAAATCTCCGGAGGCATTACCCATATTCCTGTAGTGTAGGAAGATACAATCAATAAAAAAGAAAGTCCCATCACCAACTCCGACCTCTTGAGTTTTGGTATTTGGAATCAATTTGCAAGAGTCCCACTCGTGTATCTGAAAAATATTAGAATTTTCTAGTATATCTGTTTGAAAACTACTTTCATGTTGTTGTTCCCATAGATATTAGATTCACATATGACTTAAAAGCATGTTCCATGAGTTCAACTTGTTTAAAAAATGATTTCAATATTCATATTCTCTCAGTAACCCAATTTATAATCAATTTGAAGCCATTTATAATTTGTGTATTTTCCAATTCCAGTTTCAACGAATTCGTAAGTCTTTCCATTTTCCAAAAATTGTTTGTTCTTTATCATAAATGATTTAAATAATATATTATGTAATTTAATAATAAATTATCGACCACCCTTAAAAAATGTGAAAGGTATCTTGCCATGCTCCAACAAGAACGTTATGCACCTCCCTTAAAAAAGTTAAAAGTATCTTGCCAAGCTCCAACAAAGAAGGCCTATGAAAGATTTTGCAATCTTTAGGTTTCCCAGTTGAGACACATTTAATGTCATCATAGAGATATTTTTTTATGATGAACCGGGGAAGATGTTTGTGTGATATTTAAATTGTTTTGGAAATTTCACTTGAAAGTTCATCACAACATATCTGATAATAATTATACTTGAAATCTAAAATGTATACTATGAGAGTTATTTTCTTTAGACTTAGAGATTTATTAAGTTGTTTTTATCATGCATGTAGTATATAAAATGCAGAAAATAGAGAATAGAAAAAAATACAGTCACTATAGTCTCCCTTTCTTTGAATGGAAATGGATGCAAGTACAATGGAGTGAGATACTTGTGGCTCATGAGCTACCGGCAAGAAAACCCCTTATTCTATTTATCTCTCTCTCTCTCCCCAGTCTTAACCACTCTAATAATCTATGGAACAAAATGCATTTGAATAGAATGAAATCCCTTTTCCTCCTAGTGGCCTGATTACAACACAACTTGATAACCTATTAGTGGTTAAGTTTGATTCCTTCAACTCTTAATTAGAATTATAATACTGTATCTTATAAATCCTTCATCATTGCGATCATATGGTTAGTCCCTTTTCCATGGACAATGGGGGTTGTTGTGGAATCCTCTCGAATCCTGGGGGTCAAAATAGGTAAGTTAACTTTCGAGTGGCATGAATTTTGTATGTGGAATTCAATTGAGGTTATTGAAAATTTATGTGTCTAGAATAAATGGGGCGAACACTTAAACAAAAATTTTTAACCCCAAAAAAAGTAATTTAATGCCTCAAACTACTTCGAGAAGGTTTTACACCCAATTCACCAAACTAGGACTCCCCACTAAAAATGGTCCTACGAGTTTATTCCTCCAATTTTTCCACAATGAAAGAACTAAGATGGATGGAAAATAATATAATTATATAAATTGGATCACTATGTTCTTTGAGACATTTTTCCTTAAATGGTTTATTCATATAGTGTAGGAAGAATGCATGTTGTAAAGTACCTTGCCACATAATTAATGAGATAATAACCTTGTAAGCATATTTAGAAAGGGAATAATGAACCAAAATATGATATATTATTCTTGACTCATTGTACCAAGTGTGCACCTTATTGGAACTTGTTGTGGCCTCTTTGGAGGACCTCCAAATTCAAAGCCTTGTCAGCTAAAGTTAACAACCACACAAAAATTCTAGAATTCACAAGAGCTTTGGCTTTCCACATTTACCTTGCTACCAAGTTCCTTTGTTACCTCTTCTTGATGCATGACCTTATATCCAATACTTGTTGTAACCTTACCTGAACATGGGTTTTTTGACTATCTTATCAACCATAAAAGGTAATATTAAACCTCAAAGGAAATAAAATAATTTCAACATGGGTTTACAAATATTCTGCACCAACCTTCTAATATAACCTTGCTAATATCCACCAATAAGTTTCTCCATGGAAAGAGCCTTAACACTTGACTAATATTACAACCATTAAGAGGTAGCATTTGGATCTATTACATATGCTAGTTCCAAATTACAATGAAAAATTCAACATGTCACATGTCGAGGAAGATTGAATTTACTTGCATGTTTTCCTAAAGGTATTCCTATATGATAAGTTTTAATATACTTTTGGTTGATATTTCTTGTGAAAATGGAGGAAAATTTTAATATCCATCCTATAATACCATTAATCTTAGAAATTCACTTCCATTTTATAAGATAAACACAAAATTTTCCTTTCATCATATTAATAGAAACAAAAATGTTTCTTTCAAATAGTTTCCAACATTTCAATGGTATTTAATGCAAATAATTCCAATAAACATGTATTTCTTCAAGGAAAATTTTTACAAGTGTCAACTTAAACCAATATATAACCATCTATTATACCAAGTAGTAGTACTTTCCAAACTTTTTTATGCAACCAAATCTATCCTCAAAAATCACATTCCTTTGTTTTTAACATGAAACCTAGGTACTTAAAACATTTATACAATTCTATGCACTAGAATGAAAATAATGCAGTGTTATTGTAAGCTTGCCTTTGAGTTTTTTGGTTTAATGATATTGAATATCACTCATAATTGATTTCCATGATTACAAATGAATTATAGAACCAAATGATTTCTTGGTATCTAAGGCCTTCCCTTAGATTTCCTTTTTGAAATAAAATCACAAGATCAACAAAGAGAAATATATTTAGGGATAGTATTTTAATTCCTTTTTAAAGCTTCACTCATTTAATGACTAGAGGCTATCCTACTTACATCTTAATTTACATTGAGGAAAAATGGAAGGGATAAAATGACTCCCTACCTAAGGCCTTTGGAAGGAATGATAAATATAGAAGTTAAACCATTTATTAAGGATTATGAAGGATATAGAAGAGAGGAAGCCCATGACACAACTTACAAAGGGATGACATCATCCATTGTTGTTAATAAAAATATGGATGTACAATAAATATACCATGATAGAGTATTTTGAAATATCAAGCTTGATCATGATGGCTTGAATTTTATTATTTGATTGAGTGAGGCCTCTCATGGCACACAAATTTTCATGGATTTGTGTATTGATCAGGAACCAAAATCATTCCCATGAGTCTATCTTTGATAACACCTTCTTCAGTATTCTTGTAAAAACTTTAGAAATGATTTTATAAAGGGAATTATATAATAACATTGGTAAAAACTCCTCAAAGAGGATGGATAATCCATTTTAATTAAAGCTATTAAATTAGAGTTGATAGAGCCTAAAATATTAAATGTAACTGTTGATCCTTCCATAAATTTTAATAGAACCTCTTCACTATAATCATAAAAAAATAAATATAATATAATAAACTAATTACCCTGCTAAGGGCTCTTGTTCTTTTGAAATGATTCTACCATTTCTTTTACTTCCTTCTTAAAATGATCCATTATTAAATTAAAATACATGTCTTCTTTAGTGAACCTATGTAATTAAGTAGCTATATTTGCAATATCTTATATGTTGTCCCTTACCCAAATATTGATTGGTATTTTTAAGTGTGAAAACCTCAAAGATGTTATATCAATGAATCTTATAATTGAACATCCATCCTACTTCTTCATTTACTAAATGTTTTTTATATTCTTCTTCTAATGTGTATTATTTTGTGGGAACATAGTGCTCTCATATCCTTAGGATAATCACATATTCCAACTACTCATCCTGTTGAGAATTTGATAGGGCATAGTTTAATTAAATTCTCTAATTGATAATTACTAGTGAAATTATTTCTCACTTATATATTCTCTTAATTAGCTTATTAGGTATTTCATCAAGTCAATTATCAAATCACAAAATACACAAGATTTTTTCTCTTCAAGCCAGGGCCAAAACCTCTCCCTCTCTGAGAGGAAAACCCACAAGTAATTCTTCTTATATACTTTAATTTGACAAGTACCATGATCATGACACAAACCCTTGACCTATGTATGCCTCCAAGACCTTCTAATTGCTCCCCTTTTGGCTCCTAGTGTAGTTTCTTTCTTTTCTCCATTGTTTTTCATCGTTCTTCACCAGCCTTAGAAAGATTGGTCCCTAGTCCTTAAATGTTGTTCTTCCTTTCATTCTTACTTTGATCTCACCTCAACCTTTAACATAATTCTTCTTGTTCCTCTTCTTGCACCCTATATTCCCAAGGATGGTGATCTCTTCTCTTGATGTAGTAACCCTTCTTCACACTGAATGTACTTCTGAAATTACGCTAGTAGATAAGCTCAAGAAAGAGGCTTGTACAACCTTACCTTTGTATTTATTGGGATCTCTTTTACACACTATATTGCAAACTAATATGACTAAGAAATTGACCTCTTCTTCGCATACCCTAGTAGCCTTTCCTTTTGCAGTTTCTCCCTTCCTTTCCTCACATTGTAGTTCAGACTTTTGTATTATACTTAGACCCAAAAAATATATACCAAAATATCCTCTCTTTTTTTGTTGATTTGGCTCCTTTCCTCGCACCAAACTCAGATCTTATCTCACACCTTTTATTGCAGACTTATCTAAATTCTTGCTCTTGTAATGAGGGTGTAGTCACCTTTATATAGTGACTTTCCTTGCCTCTAGGCCGACTTCATCAAGGTATACATCAATATAATTTAGACGACTGCCTTGGAAATTTGACAAGGTCTTGGAGGCATATATTTACATCACTAAAATTTTATTTACAAGTGTAACATCTCTTCATATAAATGACTCTAACTTATATATATTTATGACAAGATGACAAATCCTTAAATACATCAAGAAGAAGTCTTTGGCCTATAATAAAACTTCTTTCTCATGAAACCCATGAAGCAAGTATATACAAAATAATTTTTATTATCTTTGTATTATTTATTACATAAATTCATAATTACATAGTCATTAGGAAGACCAATCCTAGTTACACCTTCCAAGACTCCCTCTTCTCTAGGGAGGTATTCCTATTGGTACATGGTAACTTTAAATATGAATAATCTCATAAGAAGAACTTGATTTGTAATCCATATGTTATAGCATCATACTATCTAGCATTGTCACATAGTAAGGCCTTGACTAACAACTCCATCTTATCATGAGCTACAATTCTGGTGAGACCAATGAATATAGACACCATCATCATTGTATCCAAGGTACATACTCCACCCAGTTGTTCACCTAGTATGACCTTATAATACTATTCTTATCGTGATATCTAATCCTCAAAGAATATCAGTCGTTCGACTACTCTTATCGGAATGTTCAACGACATTCGCAAAGAGCATCGAATGAGAGATGGTAACCAAATACCAAAATACTCCACTATTTCTTTCAATGAAGACAATAATGTGTGGCTATATCTCCCTCTCACATAGGGAGGAACATATACCATGTGTCTACATTCTTCTCCATGGTCTTCACTAATACTTATGGATGTTAGTCCAGGTCTAGTTCATGACACATGAGATAGAAAAACACAACTTTCACTCCCTCTCAACTAGGGATGAATAATCCATTACTTAAAGGAATGCACTCATTCTTATACAAGGAATGTACCTAAGCTCCATATTAATTAGAGACCTGTAACAACTCCATGGAATGTCTAGCTGCTCAGAGTAACTTTCTTCCTTTGATGTCATGTTGTGAAATATTCCTCTTTCGGGACTTCTTCAACGGGCACAGAGCATCCATCAATTTCATAATTTATTCAGAGAGTGATCCATCAGTTTCCTCATCTTTTATAGCTTCACGTTATGTTTCTTTCCTTCAAACAAAGGATCTTCCATCATTTCATATGGTTGTCAACTATGGAAGACATATACCTCCCTTTGATAGCCTTGCATAAGCTCATCTATATATTATGCAATTATAAATATGAATACTTAAATAAAAATTACCTTAGAGATGATCATGACATATTTTTGTATGTATCAACATGATTTAAACATTTTGACACATCTCCAAAACATATTCATTTTCAAGGGTCTCCATATTTTCCAGACTTACATCAGAGTTTCTATATCCTTCCAGGAGACTTCATAATCAAGTCTCCTTGGTCTTCGTGGAGGTTAATTGCATTCACCATGGTTGCATATCTCATGATATATTCCTTCCTTTCTTCACACATTTCATTCCCAAGAGCTTGCAATCAAAGTTCCTTGATTGTACTCAACCTCCTCATACTTCATATGAGGACATATTATGTTGATATTCTGGGAGATTCATTTCCATTGATTATGCTTATTATGATAGAATTAGTGGTCCCTGCAACTATATGGATACATAGAATCCAATGTCAAAATAAATATATATATGTACCTTATTTCCTTCTTTCGAGTTATACTTCAGCAGTTTTCTTTGGAGTGAAGAGTTTCATTCCCTTGACCTGCTTCATCAATATGTCATCGTATCCTATTTCAATAATTGTTAGAATTCTCAATGAAACATTTTGCTTACTTTCTAACCATAAAATACCAAAAGGATTTCATTATAAAAAATTTTGCACTTGTTTCCACTTGGTTAATGAATGATGAAACATGATCTAGATAACTTCCTTTCTATAAAAGCAATGAGTCATTTTGTTTCATAGTATCAAAGTTTTCAGACATCCTCCTTTGACTAGTACTCCTTACTTGTAATGATTCTATAATGATACTAATTTAAACTGATACATCTATCCAACACACAATCCTTCCTAACATACTATTATACAACTGACAAAAACCTCTTAAAGATGAATATGATCTTATTCATTGAGGAGATATTTTACTTCTTCTTTCCTATATTTCTTTGTATCGGGTTCTTTTTCTTTGGCAATATGGGCTTCTTCCCTCTTTCTCTTGTTTTTTTAATGTGAGGGAAAATTCCTTTTATAGTTCCCAATTTCATTGCATCCATAGAATATTGACTAATTCATGTTCTTTCCTTTCTTCTTCTGAGGACCAAACTTTCCAAATATTTCTCTTCTTGATTCATTAATATTGGCTTGATTTTAGTTTCTTATGTCTTACATAAAGAACATATATCCTAAATTTTCATTGCTTATTTCTTCCCAGAGGTGCTTGAAGTGAAGCTTCCTCATTCCTTAGGTAGAGAATTTAGTACCATAGTGAGTATTTCTCCATCAGGCATCACTTCTCCTAATTTCTGCAATTGATCTCGAATTGCGTAAATCTTCATAATATGAGGTTACTCCTTCCTCTCTTGACATTTTTAAATTGAATAGTTATTGTCTTAAAGTAAATATTTATCCCACGAGACTTACTGAGAATAGTTCTACTAATTTACCATATATCTCTTTCGATGATTCTATACTTGACACATAGGGAATGAGAGAGTCCTTTATGGATTCTATAAGAATTATTCAGCCTCTTCTTTATCCCTTCGTGTATTTGGTATAGACTTGAATGTTATATTTTTATGGTTCAACATAAGATCCTTTGACATATTCAATTACTTCACTTTCAATTAAGTTTAGATATGTCCATATCTTCCATGCATGAAAGTTCTCAGTTCTAGATAGTTGGTCACTTTCCTTGCAAGAAGTCATTTTGAAAGATTTAGGATACTTACTTGGAAATATGCTTTCTTATTTCTTGTAGAGGCTCCCTTCTTTGATTTAATTTTTCAAGAGAGCTAAGTCACCTTGAATCCTTGATGATGGTTGGAAGGTCACTGCAACAATGTGCTTTAATTTCAACACTGAATAGTTGTTGAAGGTGATGGTTTCTATATGATTTCCTTGATCATTTTGAGATGGATTCCCAATTTACAAGAAGCTTCTTTTGAATTTTAATATTGATTCTTCAAAGTATATTTCTGAATTTTTCCTTCTAGAAATTGATTCTTGATCTTCTCAGTCCTTGAGTGTCTTCTTGTCAAATAACCCTTTCTAGCACCTTAGCTATGATCCCATGTTGAGAATTTGATAGGGCATAGTTTAATTCAATTATCTACTTAATAATTACTTGTCTTATTTCTATTACTTATATCTTCTCTTCATTATCTTATTAGGTCTTTCATCAAGTCAATTATCAAATGACGAAAGACACAAGATTTTGGCTCTTCAAGCCACGACAAAAACCTCTCCCTCTTGGAGAGGAAAACCCACAAGTAATTATTCTTGTATACTTTCAGTTGAAAAGTACCATGGTCATGACACAAACCCTTGACCTATGTATGCCTCCAATACCTTGTCGTTGCTCCCCTTTTGGCTCCTAGTGTAGCTTCTTTCTTTTCTATGATGTTCTGCACTAGCCTTAGAAAACTTGGTCGCTAGTCCTTAAATGATGTTCTTCCTTTTGTTCTTACTTTGATCAGACCTGAACCTTTAAAAAAATTCTTCTTGGTCCTCTTCTTTCACCCTAGATTCCCAAGGATGGTGATCTCTTCTCTTGCTGTAGTAACCCTTCTTCACATTGAATGTACTTCTGAAATTACGTTAGTAGATAAGCTGAAGAAAGAAGCTTGTATAACCTTACCTGTGTACTGATTGGGATCTATTTTATTCACTAGATTCCAGACTAATATGAACAAGAACTTGACATCTTATTCACATACCCTAGTATCCTTTCCTTCAGCGCTATCTCCCTTACTTTCCTCGCACTGCAGTTCGGACTTCTATATCAGACTTATACCCAAAACAAATATACCAAAAGAGCCTCTATTTCTTCATTGAATTGTTTCCTTTATTTGCACCAAACTAAATCTTATCTCACACTTTTTATTGTAGACTTATCTAAATTCTTGTTCTTGTAATGAGGCAAAAATTACCTTTATATGGTGAATTTCCTTGCCTCTAGGTCGACTTCATCAAGGTATACATCAATATAATTTAGCCGAATTCCTTGGAGCATTTGAAAAGGTCTTGGAGGCATATAATTACATCATTAAAACTATCTTTACAAGTGTAACATGTCTTCATATACATGACTCTAACTTATATATATTTATGACAAGATGATAAATCCCTAAAGACATCAAGAATAATTCTTTGACCTACAATAAAAATTCTTGCTCATGAAACCCATGAAACAAGTATATACAAAATACATTTTATTATCTTTGTCTTCTTCATTAGATAAATTCAGAATTACATAGTCATTATGAATACTAATCCTAGTTACATTTTCCAACACATCCTCCACTTAAAGTTCTCACACTTCAGTCATTTTTTTACATTTTCCTGTTATTATTTTAGTTTCTTCTTGTCGTATTCCTCTAAAACCTCTATAGTATTTCAATCAAACAAAAAATATATATTAGTATCTTCATTCAGAAATTATTTACTCATGGGACCAATAGTTTTCCTTGCCCTAGGATAATTCTACTCTCTTATACCTTTTCATATTCCTTACAAACTAAAAACTTACACTTTTCTAGACTAGTAGGGGAGAAGTGTCATTGTTAATTTTATTTTATTTTTTCACAAATTATTCATCTTTAAGGAAATTTGGATTAAATTCAAAATGCACTAATTTATTTTTGTCCTTTTTCATATAGAGAAATTTATGTGAATGGTTAGAAAATCCTAACATTCTAATCAAGGACTTGATTAATTCCAAGGTTAATAGTAACTACATAGAGACTAGGAATATGACAAGTCTTTAATATATACACTAGTTTCTTGATCTAAGATTCCTTTTCGTTGGCACGATATATTGGATTTGATGTCACAAAACCTTAATTTTCCATGTTATGGAGGATAATAGTTTACAAGGGTACCATGTGGGCCAATTCTATACATATTTGAGTGTTATATGTGACAAAATTGAGCTCAACCCCCATAAAATGTATTTTTTTCTTTGAAATTGTTAGCAAAGAAAGCATCTCAATATCTTATCCTTTCATTGAAAAATATAGCCAAATATGTAGACTTCCTTACTTCTAAAAAATGTAATTCTTGTTATCACATAATATTTTTCCATATGCGTAGATTAAGGGATTTTCATAGAAAACATTATTTACAATTGAATATTGATACAATGAAGTAGACGGAGCATTAATTTGCAAGAAATTATCGACTTACCTATGGAGAATCAAAGTTAAACCATGTAGTTCTTCAATTCTATAATATGCATGGTTCATGTTAGTAATACGTTGATGCTCACATAAACATCCTAATTTGATTAGTGAATTAAGTCAAGTAGTATGGTTGTTTCCATGCACCTTCTCAGGCTCGATATCATTTAAAATAGTTTGTGTTTTTAGCTAGATCATATGTTATTAAAGTTGGAAAGTAAATTTCATTGCATAACTTGGGAAACATATTCACTTCCCATCAATGGATTTCTCCAAAGAATTCCTATAAATATAAGGATCATTTAAGGGTTATAGGGGTTTAATGAATTTAATGTTATGTCGTGCAATGTAAGTATGGATTTGGTGAATTTATAGTTCCAACTTCATTACATCTCATTGACATCAACATTGAGTATTGTCTTGCACCACTACGAAGAAAGTATCTTTTAGTTTATGTTCTAAATTAGAGTGAAAAACATAGAGAGGAAATGACCTACCTAAAGAGGAAGCTTAAATTTCATATTCATGGTTGCTCCTACATGAGATATTTTTTATTGTTGTAATTTATTTCTCTTTCTTCATTAATATAAATTATGGGTTTTCCATCTTCGTAATCAAAATATTTTTTTGTAATGTTTTTTTCATTTTTACAATAGTTTGATTTATAGCCTATTAACATTATGAATATTTTAGCACTATTGTTTGTTATTTTAATATCTTGTATAAGAATGAATAGGATAATTTTGTGTGAATGATCCCCTTCATTCCGCTCTATCATTGACAATCCACATACATAGTTATTATATCAAGATTTAACTTCATTCATATTTCACCCATTACTCTTTGCATATTATAGGAAAGGACTATTAACTATTATCAGCGAGTTCCTAACCATTTTGTCCAACCTCCAAGCTATTGGTAGGATCTAATTCACACTCCTTAGCACTAAATATGCCACAAAATAATGGTGGCTTCATTTTCAAAGGGATCCATTGTTTCTTCCTCTTGTTGGATTTGAGGCAATTTCGAAATCATATGGATCACCCTAGTCACTCAGCCCTGTGAAGTTAATAGTTTGGTTGCTCCAATATTTAGTTGAGAAACTAGAAACCCTATCATTTTCCAGAAATATGCATTTATTAAATTGATTTTACCAATGTGTGGATCCTAGTGTGATGATCACATAGTTCATAATCATGTGTGATGTATTGGCCCTCAAAGAGAATGAAAGAAATATGAATGAATGTTGAGTCTAGAGTTTGGATCTAGATATTTTTTAAAGTCGAGAGTTAGTAAGTAGACTTATACATTCTAGGAACAAGTGATTCAACAACTAGAGATGGATCCATGTCTAGGACTAGAGCTAATAGCCAAAATTAGAGTGAGATTCAGATCTTGAGTAATAGTTGTAGGCAACAACCAAACTAAGAGCCACATTTTAGACATAAGACACATTGACCTAGATTGGATTCTTCACACTTTTAGAGACAAAAATACCTCCCAATGGGGAGGTGTAATTTGAAATGGATTTCAATTAACAAAGAGGTGTAAGATTCAATACCTACAAGTTTTATCCAAAAATTCATTAAGGTTAGTGTAGAAATTATACAAAAAATATGTATACCAATGGATTCAATCTGATGATGTGATATGCTAAAGCAAGATATTGAATCCTTTTAAAAATTAATTGCGGAATATAAACAAGATCGCCAATCAAAAAAAGTAAATAAAGAAGAAAATAAAACAACAACACAGATATTTTCCCGGGGAAAGCTTGCTACTCAAAACCCCTCTATCTTCTATTGTATATTCACCAAGGAATCATGAAACAATTACAATGAACTCTTCTCACAAGATTCTGTTTCACTCTCACAACTGTCTCACACTTATTCAATCAAAATAGACCAACACTTAGCCAATTTTAAACCTCTTCTCAGCCTGCCTTGCTTGTGCAATTCATGTGGAATGAAATCCCTATTCTTTAGGAATTTCGGCCTTCCAAAATTGCGCCGAGAGTGCAAGGATAAATCTAATCGATGAGTACCTTGCAACTGGTGCAAAAGTATACTCATAATCAATCCCCTCAACTTGTGAGAATCCCGGGGCTAAAAATATAGCCTTGTACTTCACCACAATCCCTTCTGCTGCCTGCTTCACCTTATAGATCCATCTAGATCCAACCACTGAATTTCCAACTGGTCTTGGGACAACTTCCCATGCACTGTTCTTGACGATGGAGTCATACTCCTCAACCATGGCGTCAACCCAAATTGGTTGATGCACTTCTTCCTCAAAGGAGGATGGTTCTGTCACAATACACTAGCTCATAACAGCCATGTATCCAGTAAACCTGTCTGGAGACTGTCTCTTTCTGCGCAGTGATATAGGTGCTCCTACATGTTCTGTCGCATCAAGTATCAATCTATCAGCTTCGGTGGTGCAACTTCTACCATGTCTTGTGGATGGCTCTCCATGAGTGTTTTCTGCCACTCCATGATCCTATGCATGTGGCTGCTCCAAATCTTGAGGTTCATTATTTGGAACCAAGAGTTCCTCATCTGCATGCAAATCAAGCTCCCTCTCAAGGGACAATCGCATGGCTTTCTTCTCATCAAATTTTATATCCCGTCTCACAACAGTCATCCTATTGTTTGGAAAATACACTCGATAGTTATGGGGAGTATCAATGTACCCAAAAAATATCCCAATCTCAGTTGTTGGTTCTAGATTCTTTCTGGAATACTTGGTCACATGGCAATAGACAGATGAGCCAAAAATTTTAAAATATGAAACATCATGTTTCTTACCAGAAAAATCCTCCTCTGATCTACTCATGCTAAGTATCCAATGAGGACTACGGTTCTGCACAAATACCATTGTGTTGCATGCCTCTACCCATAGATGAAACGATAGCCCCTCATCATGCAATATCACTCGTGTTGCACCCACAAGTGTTTTGTTATTTCTTTCTGCAACCCCATTCTATTGTGGGTTATGAGGCGCAATCAACTCTCTCTAAATTCCTCCTTTGCTACAAAATTTCTTGAATTCATTGGAGATGTACTCACCACCATTTTCGCTCCTAAGAGCCTTCACATGCTTCCATGTATCTTTCTCCTCCAGTGCTTTGAACTCACAAAATTTTGAGAATGTCTTATCTTTCTTCTGCATGAAGTAGATGCAACACTTTCTAGAAAAATCATCAACAAAAATCACATAATACCTGTGCTTTGCTGTCGAATCTATAGAGAATGGTCCACACATGTCTGATTGAACTCTCTCAAGGATTTTCACTGCTAGGTTCTCCTTCTCGTGAAAAGTGGATTTTGCATACTTCCACATTGTACATCCCTTTCATGTGTCTATCTGCGCAAGAGTAAAATTTAGAAGCCCCATAGAAATGTTTTGCATGACCTTCAAGGCACCATGGTGTAGATGGCCCAATCTCATGTGCCATAACTCACCCTCATCCCGACTCACCACTTTTTCTACTTTTCTCATAAATGCTGTGTAACCATCTACATCAAGTTTGTAGATATTCTTCAAATGAATCCAAATCTTCTTGGCTTGTCCTGTGGCTTTGTGACAAAGGAATTATTTCCCTTCACTGAAAACCATATCATAACCTCTATCCTCCAACATAGAAACTAAAACTAAATTCTTTTTCAAGCTTGGTACATGCATGACATTTTTTAATAAGAAGGGTTTACTTGGCTGTCTCTGGAAAGTAACTGTACCAATCCTGGTAGAGTTATACCTCTCGTCATCACCCATTTCAATATGCATCTGGAGATCCTTCTCCTCCAAGCTATTGAAAATTTCTTTGTCTCCTGTCATGTGGAAAGATGCACCACTATCCAAGTACCACACTGATCCCATCGCACTAGAAACCATGCATGCGATGAGAGAGAAGTACAACACAAATTGTGAGGCCAGAGCCTCACCAACTACAGATATTGAAGCCTTCTTGTTCTTCTTCTTATATGGAAAATTAGTGGCATAATTTCCATGCTCGTGATGGTGAAAACATTTAACTCTGGACATGTCATGCTTCTCACCTTCTTTGTCGGTCTCAAATTTGGAATATAATTTCTTTCCCTTCCCCTTCTTTGCCTTACCATCCAAGGTGAAATTTTCCTCATCATCTGTCTTAGATGAGGATCCATCCCTCGTATTCACCTGAATTCTTCTTATACCAAATTCGACCAAAGTCGCTCCCAATCTGATAGCTTTTCCCTCCCATTGACGGGGTCCTAATAACTATGCCAACTCTTGGGAAGGCCTGAAAGAGCTAGGCTCACCAACTCATCATCCACTTTAGTAATTTTGACACTCACATGCTCATCTCAACATTGGAAGAACTTGGTTAAATATTTCAGAATAGTGTCGCCTTTCTCCATTTTGATTTTCTTGAGCTTGTCCTTCAGTGCTAGTTTTTTGTGGTCACTGCTACTTTGAAATAGATTTGTCAAAGCCTTCCACATTGCATATGGAGTCGCTTTTCCATGGATACTTGAGACAATGTGGTCTCGTACTCCCTCTAATAAGATACTCCTAGCCTTTGCAACCTTCTTTTGCCAAACATCAAGAAGAGTGACATCTACTGCTGTGGGTTTGGGAATTTCATTATAATCAATGAATTATTTCAACTCATTGTCCTCCAGAACTTCCTCCATCCTGTATTTCCATGCAATATAATTAGAACTTCCCTCGAGTGCATATTCCAATCTCAAGCCATTAAAAGCCATCTTGATCTACATGTCGCACCAAAGGATATTTTTGCAAATTCGAATGTTATTAAGCACCAACTCAATTTCTTATCAACTATAGTGATTTCCTGCGCTCCGATACCATGTATAAATTATACAAATAATATGTATACTAATGGATTCAATCTCATCATGCGATATGCTAAAGAAAGATACTGAATCCATCTACAAATTAATTGTGGAAAATAAACATGATCGCCAATCACAAGAAGTAAAGAAAGGATCAAATCAAACCACAACACAGATATTTTCCCAGGGAAAGCTTGATGGTAAAAACCCCTCTATCTTCTATTGTATATTCACGAAGGAATCATGAAACAATTACAATGCACTCTTCTCACAAGAGTCTGTTGCACTCTCACAACTGTCTCATGCTGATCCAGAAAAAATAGACGAACACTTGGCCAAATTTTAGCCTCTGCTCAGCCTCCCTTCCCTGCACAATTCATGTGGAATGCAATCGCTATTACTTAAGAATTTTAGCCTTCCAAAACTACACAATTCTCATGGGAAATACTATGGGTGTATTACTGCATGAAATCAGTTTGCTAATAATACAACTGATAGTTAACATCCCTTTAACCTTTGTCTCAACTGGGTCTCCATCAGAACTAACATGCATGAAACTATTAATAGTAAATCATCATTTACTTGACAGATCGTTGCATGTGAATTAAATCTTATTTAATTCACTTGACCTCTCACTAGTGCAACAGATAGTTACAACTAGTTAAACTAATTTTAACTCAATTAATTGAGTTAAATAATTTCTCATGCATTAAACTATTGCTCTAATTGCAACTTGGACTCAATAACTAATAGAATCACTCTGCATGCCTCACCAATTACCCTCAACTTGAAATTCATGAGCTAACTAAGTTTATCACACTCAATTAACTATTACAAGTTATTATGAGTTAAGATTACATTTTATTTTCAAATTTAATTAAGGGAAAATTAAATTAGACACAGATTTCTTGTTGACTTTTCAACAGTTAGCATCTACTATAAAAAACCAAAAATATAAAAGTTGAATGAGATTAATGTGATGGGCAGAAAATGAATTAAATGAAAATATAAATGTAATAGGATATAAAGTTAAGGGGAAACAAAGGATCATTGTTGTTTAGCTTCCCCTTAGCCTCTCTCTCTCTCTCTCTCTCTCTCTCTCTCTCTCTCTCTCTCTCTCTATATATATATATATATATATAGATACCCTCCTCCACCTTATTTCTCAATGATTATTTCTTAGCTAGGAGAGGAATAGGAATAAAAATCCATGAAATAAATGTAACCAAATATTTCGAAAATGAAGAATTGAGCTCCACATTCAAACCTCATTTTCCCAATAGGTTTTCTAGGGTAAAATTCTTGTTTTCATTGATCAACTATTATATTTGATGTAATTCGTCTTCACGTTGAACGAATGACTAGCTATTTTTTTGTGAAGAATCATTTTGTATGTGCAAATGAAATATATTAATAGCTTTGTGATGACCATCAAAGAATTTAAATTGAGATTTGAAATCTATGGTTGAAAATAAATAATTATTGCTTCTTTCTCTCTAAGTTGATAATTCCATTCCCTAGTATCTAGCTCCTTTCCCTTTTCTCAAACCATTGGGATCTTCCTTAGGTGAATTTCTCTTTCCTCACATCCATATGTCCTCTCTCTCAACAATTTTTCATTGTTGGGGTGAATTTCTCTTTACTAAGTCCACCGAGCCTTTCCAAATTCTACTAGACTCCGGAGAAACTCCTTCTCGTACCGATTTATCTACTAGAAGGTCTCCACTTTCTCTACACGATCTACTATGAGCCTCAACACCTCCATGTGAACCACGTTTCATGCATTTTCAAACTGGGTTCTCGAATATACTCAACATAAGCAACCTAACAACCTATCTCTGATTTGATCTAAAAATAAAATATGATAATCACACCACCTAACGCATACTATAGGTAAGAAATATGCAAGTAAAAATACTGTAGCACAATATCACTCTCACATTAACAATCCTCTCACACGCCCAATCAATAATACCAAAAACTCACAAAAATATTTACCAAAATATCCTTAACAATCTCCAAATCAAAACCTAGGGAAAATACCATGGTTATCCCAGTACCATGGTAATCTCCAATTCAATACCAAAGGTAAATACCATGGTTATGCCAATACCACCGAAACCTATACCATGGTAATCTCCAAGTCAATACCATGGTAAATAACATGGTTATGCCAATACCACGAACCCTTGTACCATGGTAATAACCAACCCAATACCGTAGGAATATACCATGGTTAATCTGATACCAAGGATACCCATACCATGGTAATACCAAAACCAAGATCACCTGTACCAAAGTAATACCTGCTCTCCACACATGCCAATACCCTCAAAATTTTCAAAGCAGTCATCTGCACCTAAGAAACAATACAACATAACATATGTCATAACATCTGAGATGAGCCAATTCAAGCCACCTCAACACAAACATATGAAAACACATGCCCAAGTTGACATCAATTCCAATCATCAAACACTGCAACACAACTCATGCATCATGAATACCAAAAATCTCCCCTTTTGGCATTAATGAAAACCCCATCAGAACCATCCAAATAGCCTCTGAATAACTGAACTCCTAAATATCTCCCACTTTGGCATCAATGACAAAGGGAGAAATTCATCAATCACTCTGCTAACCAATCACAATAGCTCGCCCTTAACATTATTTGGACCTCGAAAAGAAGTAATAACCATAAATCAATCTATCATGAAGAAGTAGCAAATGGATATATCCAGGTAGCCACAAATCTAACCACATCAGCCTCACTCTCATCCAAACAACAACATGATCATAAACAACATACCGTAACTTTCAACATCGGTATATCTTGAACAAAAGAAACAATATATAATGAGAAGCAACAACAACAAAGTTACTGATCAAACGTGAACTATTACCTCAAAACGAGAACCCTAACAAAAAATAAATAAATAAAACATGAAAAAACAGCTCGAAAATGAAAAGTGTTATTCTAGAATAACCTTTTTTTTCGGGGTAAATTTTCAACTTCTTTTTAAAATGGAAGTAAAAGCCTTTTTTTTTGTGCAAAAAACACCCTAAAAATGAAAAGTGTTGATGTTGGAATAGCAACATCAATTTTTTTTGTGCAAAACACCCTAAATATGAAAAGTGTTGATGCTGGAATAATGTTTCCAAATTTGTGTGTGAAAAACACTGTGAAAACGAAAAGTGTTGATGCTCGAATAACGTCACCAATTTTTTGTGTGCAAAAACACCTTGAAAATTAAAAGTGTTGATGCTGGAATAATGTCTTTTTTTTCGGGGTAAATTGTCAACATATTTTAATAATGACATTAAATATAAAATATCACAACTATGAAAAACCTTAAAATTTCAATGATAAACATGACATTAAAGATAAAATATCAAAAGTCTTAAAATTCCAATGATTTTTAGGCATGATATTAAATATAAAATATCATATCTCTGAAAAGCCTTATAATTCCAAGGATGACATTAAAGATACAATTTCACCTTTATGAAAATCTATAAAATTTCAACCATTTTAAAGATTATGCAAAATAAAAAATTTCATTTCTATCGACTGCCAGGGAATTACACCATCAACAAAAAATTGTTCTCCTAGACTTATTAATTCTACATATTTTTTATTTTGACATATATATCCAATCAAATATATTGAGAATATGAAAACATTGAAAAAATAAAAATAAAAACAAGTAAATAAAAATATATATTTTAATATAAAAAAATTAAAAAACATGACAAAAAAAATACAGTAGAAAAAATATATAAAAAAGGCAAAAAAAATCAAACATAAAAAAAAAACAAAAACAAAAACAAAATTAACTTATAAAAGATCAAAATTACAATATTTTGAGAAAAAAATGGCATCGCTAGGGCTTTCGATGGTTAGAGGGGTGCTAGAACAGAGGAACCTTGAGCTTTCGGCTAAGAGAGGTTTGTTTACTACAGAGAGGCATTTTGCTGAGGGTTTGAGACATATGCACAACCACAAAAATAAGCTCAGATTCATAAAACCCTCGAACCTAATCAGAATCTGGAAGCAGGAAGTGGAAAATATAGAATTTTGGGGTTGCAGACTACTGTATCAAACATTGGAGTTCTGGCGCATCTACTTGAGCAACGAGTTTCTCAACCCCGAGACTTTTTACGGACATATTACTGGATACACGTGTGACTTTTGGGTTTTGGAGTTGTGCGTGCTCGAGTTCGTTATCAGGCTCTTCTCGTATTAGACAGATGAATTATTTTCTTCACTAGAATCCACAGGCTCCTCCCTCATTGATGCTTGCCCTAACCCAACGCTCCATCTTGTGCCAATGTATTTTGGCTGCTCACCATAGATGGTTTGTTTCCTATGCCACTCTTGGGAGTTTCACAGATGAACTACCCTGTATTTAGTCTTGGGGGTGCCGACGAGTGCCGCCGGTGGTTGGGCCAAGGATGGTGGGACATGACTGGAACCACACTACTTTTGATAATGGCTACCTGGAGCATTAGAGGGCCATGGGATTTAGGTCACGGTAGCGATTTATCAACACTTTCAGCCGCAAGACAACACCAGTAGACCTATCCCATGGAGGCTTTGTTTTGGTTTCTCCTTGGTAACAACTCAGTCACCGAACCCAAACGAATTCACTCCTTTCTGGGACTCCAGAAATGAATCAGGTTGGAGACATATTTTTGGAACCAGACTCCCTGAAATAGGTATCCCCTTTTGGTTTTCAAATTTTTGTTAAACCCCCTGTGGGGAATATTTTTTTACTATGGATACTCGACACAAAAAAGGTAATCCACCTGAAACAGAACTTAAATGCATCTATGGGATACCCTATATAGATAAAATCCATGTTCTACGGTGGTAGGACACTACAATATTGTTGGTTAATGAAGGATCACTCCATTGTTTCAGGGTCTCCCATTACCCTCTATCTGCGTCTAAGGGGTGGTGTTCTGGAACAGGGTAAAACAAAAGCTACAGGGGGCGAAAGGGGTAATATTTCTTCAAAACAAGAACACATCAATGGAGGCCTCTCTTACAGGAACATTGTGCAGGGGAAGAAATCTACTATAGTACTAGTAGAACAAGTTGGCAACGCCCCCAGGCCCTACATAGTAGAGCAACTGAGCCAAACACCAACATTGAACATACACATTCCAGAAATAGATGATCATTGCACTACATATGAATCACAAGCGATTATATGTTGTTTTAACTGATTTTGGCCTAAATCAATGGAGCTTTTCCGTTGGATTTTCACAAAATGGACCATAAATTATGAAATTCATCTTTGTTCCAAAGGGTTCTTAATTGTCAAATTTCAATCCTCGGAGGCCAGAGACAGTCTTGTCCCAGAAGGACCATGGTTTTGGGGCTCCATTGCCTATTCATCACCCCATGGTTCTTGGAATTTTATGTCGACACTATGGCTATTACTATAATTCTGGTATGGGTCAGGTTGCACAATCTTCCCCTACACTTCTAGAATGACCACGTTCTAGAAGGTATTGGGAACATCATTGGGCGATATATCAAAACAGATACTCAACAAATAGAGGAGAGAGTCTACACTTTTTCACGTGTTTTTGTGGAAGTAGATCTTTGGAAAGGATTACTAGAATGCATATTACAGATACACAATCGGAAAAACTGGAAGCAGCACCTAGATTATGAAAACACTACACTTAGATCCAGAATTTGCAGACATACATGACACTTACAAAACACATGTCACTATGCCAAGAAAGAAAACCGAAAAAAGAACAAGGTTGGGAAACAACCCAAAGGGTGGCAATTTACCCCAACTGGGCCTAAGGAGGACGCTGAAGAAGAAGAGGATGACACCATTCCCATGGGGAAAAATCAGACAAAAAAGGAACCAGAGGTACAAGGAAATGATTCACAAGATCCATCCAATCTATAAACTTCCCTGAATCAGCCTGTTATAAATCTAGAGGGTATGGATAACTGTGGGAATAAACGAAATCATACATTAGATAACTGAGATTCAGATAAGGACATTGGATCACTAACAATATAAAATCAGCTTTTCCTTGTCTCCTCCACACCATCATAAGGTGAATGGCGTAAGGTTGAGAAGAAAAAATAGAGAAAATCTTGAACACATATTAATGTGGTGCGTTTTCTCCATTCCAGAGGCCTGGTTTTCATTTCTTTTTCGTGCTTGTTGGCTGTCAGTTTCTCCTCACCTGCATGTTGTGACGCATGTTTTTGTTGTTGAGATTCAACAAGATGATGATCATAGTGAAAAGAGTCGCCTTCACTAAGTGGGCCCGCAGGCTATTTTTGGTGCAAGTCTATTTTTATACTATGTTTATTTTTAGACATGGTGGTCATATTTCAGAAGTTGCAGGATGTTATTTGTGGATGGTTGATCAAGTTGGAAAAATAGATGAAATTCTATTTTTAGAATATTGGGCGAAGTCTATTTATAGATCGTCGATCTAAAAATAGAAGTGTCGATTATTATTAGCTCTTAATAATAATCTGACAATAAACAACAACTTATTCTCTTGGAGCACTTAATTTTAGTGCATAGATTTGGAAAACCAGTGGACTGAAGGAATTATGCAATTCCTAGGGTTTACTAGTGGTTCATGCATGGAGGACTCAATTAGAACTGGAGTGGCAAAGTTATGATAGAGTTGGAAGAGTAGTTCATGGAGTTGTTATTTAGTTTAACTCAATTATTGGAGTTAAACTCAGCTGAGCTAGGTTTATCTAGTCTAACTGAATAATACACTAGTGAGAGTGGAGTGAATTAATTAGTTAATTAATTCACAAATAATAAATCATTAATCAACTGAACAATATAACAGTTAACTACAACGCATTGCAGTTCTAGTGGAGACCTAGTGGAGAGATAGGTGAAAGGGCATGATGGACTATTTATTGTGACTATAGTGATGCATTGATTCCATCACACACACATTGGAGTTGCCAATGAGTATTGTGCATTCAAGGCAAGTGTAATTCAAATTCATTCAGAGCTATTCCTCGACAGGGATTATGCAGTGGAGGTAGGCTAGTAGGTGGCAAGAAATCGGTGCATGGATTTGCAGATTTCTTCTGATTAGTGTGTGATGATTGATTGTACAAAGAGCTTGATGTACTAAGCTTTGTATGAGATTTTTACATGACATCCATGATACATAATATATTATAGTTGTGTTTTTTATCTTCAGGCTTTCCCGTTAAACAAATGTGTTCTATGGGATTGTTTGCATTTCTTCATGTGTTTGCAATTGATTATAATTTCTGCAAAATATTAACGGTGGAAGGATGCATACGGAAAAGAATATAAATATTGTTAGATCGGGAGAATCTGGATATATACATGCATCTTGTCTATAATTTCTACATGTATTGATAATTCTTGAAGATTGCAATTGTGAAGAATTTTTGAGTTTGTGTTGGTGGACAATTCGAATTTTCTTCCTTAAATTTTTATATGCGTGATTAGATATACATTAGAAATGTCTTTCAATGGGTTGCGATTGGAGTATGCCCTTGATGGGAGCTCGAATTACATAGCCTGGAAGGATAGGATGGAGGCGGTCTTTGGAGGATAATGGGTGAAGGAATTCATTGATAGCGATGTTCCTAAGCGGGATCACAACGATGTTTGCATTACTTGACGCATGGCAAAAGAAGATAGAAAAGACAAGAATAATTATGTTGGAAGGTGTGAAGGACCATATTGTGTCTAGCCTTCACAAGAAAGCCATTCCATTCTTAATGTGGAAGGATTTGACATATTTTTTCCAAAGCAACAACAACTAGAGGAATTTGGCGCTGAAAGACAAGCTTAGAAAAATAAAAATGGAGAAGGGTGACAGTATTACAAAATATCTCACAAAGTTTGTCCACTATAGGGATGAGCTGGGAAGTGTGGGGATTACTCTTGATGATGAAGAGTTGGTGAGCTTGGCTCTCTTTTGGATTTCAAAGAGTTTGCATAGCGACGAAGACTCTACTAATGGATGGGAGAAACTGCCAAGATGGGAGCCACTTTGGTCGGATCTTGTGCAAGAGGAGATAAGGCGGGGTACCAAGGATGGCTCTTCATAGAAGAATTAAGATGAAGAGAATTTTTCTTTGGCTGCCAAAGCAAGGAAAGGGAAAGGGAATAAATTTCCTTCAAAATCCAAAGCTTAAAGAAAGAAGCAGGATTTGTCCAAAGTTAAGTGTTTTCACTGTCATGAACAAGGGCATTTCGCCACTAACTGCCCACAAAAGAAGAAGAACAAGAAGGTTGTTGGAGCTATAGCTGGAGAGGCATTAGGCTCACAATTTGAACTTGATTTCTCTTTGATTTCATGCTTGGTTTTAAGCTATATGGGATCGGTGTGGTATCTTGATAGTGGTGCGTCTTTCCATATGACGGGAGATAAGGAGTTGTTTAGTGACTTGGAGGAGAAGGACCTCCAGAGATGCATATGGGAATGGGCGACGATGGTCAATATGAGTGCGGCATTGGGACCATTACCTTTGAGAGGGAGTTTGGTAATCCATTCTTGTTGAATGATGTTGTACATGTAGAGTGCGAAGAAAAGAACCTGAGCTCGATGCTGTGTTGGAAGACAAAGGTTATGATGTTGTTTTTCAATGAGGGAAAATCACTTCCTTCGACATAAAACAACGGGGTCAAAACGAGGAGGATAGGGGTTCTAATTAATAATATCTACAAGCTGGAGGTAGATGGTTGCGCTACAATGGTGGGAAAAGTAGAAGAAGTGGTGAGCCGTGATGAGGGCGAATTATGGCACAGGAGATTGAGCCATCTTCACCATGGCGCTTTGAATATTTTTTGGTAGATTTCTACTAGACTTCCCAAGGGTACTCTTGCGCATTAAAATCAGTGCAAGGGATGTACTATGGGTAAGTTTGTGAAGACCACGTTTCATGAGAAGGAGAACCGTGCTTCGGTGATCCTGGAGAGAATTCACACATACGTGTGTGGACCTTTCTCGGTTGCTTAAACAAAAAAACACAGGTATTATGTTATATTTGTTGATGAATATTCTCATAGATGCTAGATCTTCTTCATGCATAAGAAGAGTGAAACATTCTCAAAGTTCTGTGAGTTCAAAGCATTGGTAGAGAAGGAGTTGGGGAAGCAAGTGAAAGCTCTACGGAGCGATAATGGCTCGGGTGAATTTAAAGACTTTTGTAGAAAAGAAGGAATTCGAAGAGAAATCATAGCGCCTCATAACCCATAGAAGAATGGGGTCATGGAGAGGAAGAACAGAACGATCATGGGTGTTGCACGAGCGATGCTTGAGAGGGAGCTGGGCATGCGGTGAAGGAGCGCATTTAGAAAAGATAGCTGCTCCGGATGTGGATCGATACAGAGAATTCATGGAGTGGAGGAGTCCACTCATATGGAACCAACATCGGACGAGCGAGAAAACGTACCACATGGGCCCAGGCGGGAAACGATGCGGCATAGAATTTGAGTCCCTACATATCGAAGCAAACGAACGATACTGACGGAATTCTTGGATACATGGCTCTTATGAGCAAGTGTATTGTGACAAAGCCATCTTCTTTTGAAGAAGCAGCACAGAAGCCCACATGGGTAGATGCCATGGTGGAGGAGTATGACTCCATTGTCAGAAACAGTGCTTGGGAGATTGTTCCAAGGCTGGTGGGAAAATCAGTTGTAGGATCAAGATGGATCTACAAGGTAAAGCAAGTTGCTGATGGGAGTGTCGAGAAGTATAAGGCAAGATTTATTGCCTGGGGCTTCTCACAGATTGAGGGGATTGACTATGAAGAAACCTTTGCACCTATCGCACGGTATTCTTCCATACGGACCATCCTTGCTCTCTCAGCGCAGATGGGTTGGCACATTCATTAGATGGATGTGAAGATTGCGTTCCTTAGTGGGATCATTGAGGAAGAGGTGTACATTGAGCAGCCTGAAGGATTTGAGATCTTCAATAGTGATTCGCATGTGTGCAGGCTCAAAAGAGCGTTGTATGGGCTGAAACAAGCAACCCATGCTTGGTACACTCAGATTGACAACTATTTCACTGGACTTGGCTTCACCAAGAGTGAGGTGGATGCAAACCTGTACCAGATTGTGGCTGAGGGTAAGCTTTTAATCATTGTTCTTTATGTTGATGATTTAATACTAATGGGTGATGAGCAGTTGATACACTCATGCAAGGTAGATCTTACAAAGGAGTTTGAGATGAAGGATTTGGGCCTCCTTCATTATTTCCTTGGATTGGAAATATGGCAGCGGGAAGGTGAACTGTTTGTGTCTCAAGGCAAGTATGCCCGGGAGATACTGGAGAAGTTTCACATGCAAGGCTGCAAGCCTATCGACACTCCTCTTCCAGGGAATTGGAAGAAAGAGGATGCTACATCGGCAGAGGTAGTGGATGCCACTGTTTATCGACAGTTGGTGGGTTCGCTCATGTATTTAGTTAATACAAGACCGGACATATGCTATGCGGTGAACCAGCTTTCACATGCGATGGTTAAGCCTACCAAGCTCTTTTAGAAGGCAGGAAAATATGTTTTGAGATATCTCAGGGGCACATTTGAGTATGGTTTATGGTATAGAAAGACGGATGAGGTGAAGTTGCATTGCTTCACGGATGCAGATTGGGCAGGAAGCCCAACAGACAGAAGAGCACATTAGGAGGGATTTTTAGTATCGGATCTACGACAGTTTCTTGGTAGAACAGGAAACAAAGTTCCGTGGCACTCAGTTCAGCGGAAGCAGAATACATGGCAGCAAGTCAAGCTGCATGTGAGGCTATCTGGATGAGGAAGATCCTGGTTGGTTTGTTCAGTTCACATTTAGATCCCACAGTGATACATTGTGATAATCAGAGTTGCATTAAACTCTCGATTAATCCTGTGTTTCATGATAAATCTAAACATATTGATATCTGGTATCATCATATTAGATATTGTGTGCAGCGGAAGGTCATGTTGCTTTAGTACATTCCTATAGAAGATCAGGATGCAGACATTCTGACGAAGGCGCTCACCAGGAGCAAATTCGAATACCATAGAGGTAGGATCAGGGTGAAGGATAATCCCTATCTTGTTGAGAGGGAGTGTTGAGATTCAACAAGATGATGAAGCTTAGTGAAAATCAGTCACCTTCACTAAGTGGGCCCGCAGGCTATTTTTAGGTGTAAGTCTATTTTTAGACATGGTGATCATATTTCAGAAGTTGCAGGATGCTATTTGTGGATGGTTGATCAAGTTGGAAAAATAGATGAAATTCTATTTTTAGAATATTGGGCGAAGTCTATTTATAGATCATCGATCTAAAAATAGAAGTGTCGATTGTTATTAGCTAATCTGACAATAAACAACAACTTATTCTCTTAGAGCACTTAATTTCAGTGCACAGTTTTGGCAAATCAGTGGGCTGAAGGAACTACGCAATTCCTAGGGTTTACTGGTGGTTCATGCATGGAGGACTCAGTTAGAACTGAAGTGGAAAAGTTATGACAGAGTTGGAAGAGTAGTTCATGGATTTGTTATTGAGTTTAACTCAGTTAATGGAGTTAAACTCAGTTGAGATAGTTGTATCTAGTCTAACTGAATGATACACTAGTGAGAGTGGAGTGAATTAATTCACAAATAATAACTCATTAATCAACTGAACAATACATTAGTTAACTACAGTGCATGTCAGTTCTAGTGGAGACCCAGTGGAGAGATAGGTGAAAGGGCAAGATGGAGTATCCATTGTGACTATAGTGATGCATTGATTGCACCATGCACACATTGGAGTTGCCAATGAGGATTGCACAGTGCAATCAAGGGTAATTCGAATTCATTCAAAGCTATTCTTCAGCAAGGATTGTGTAGTGGAGGCAGGCTATCAGGTGGCAAGAAATCGGTGCATGGATTTGCAGATTTCTTCTGATTAGTGTGTGACGATTGATTGTATTGAGAGATTGATGTACTAAGCTTTGTATGAGATTGTTACATGATCTCCATGATACATAATATATGATATTTGGGGTTTTCAGCTTTAGGCTTTCCCGTTAAACAACTGTGTTATGTGCGATTGTTTTTATTGCTTCATGTGTTTGCAATTGAATGTTTAATTTCCGCAAAAGATTAACAGTGGAAGGATTTTGTATTTAGCATGAAGATAAATATTGTTAGATCAGGAGAATCTGGATATAAACATGCATCTTGTATATAATTTCTACATTTGTTGTTGCGTTCGTTTTTATTTCTTGGTCTGCTTTTGGTCAGACTGTCATGTTTCCCTCTTTGGGCATTGAAAGCATATGGAATGCTGCGACATATGCGAAATAACCTTTTACTATTTATAAAAAGTATGATTTTATTTTTATTTATTATTATTATTATTATTATTTTATTTTATTTTATTTTATTTTTTTCGATGGAAAAAAAAATCAAAATTAAAAAAAAAAAAAACAAACAAACAAACAAAAAATAAAAACATTTAAAAACACTTAAAAAAAAATATAATTTAAGAAAAAGATTTAAAAAAATGACAACAAAAAAATAAAGATTAAAAAAAAACTAAACAATATTAATGAGATAAATTAAAAAAAAAAAACACACACACACACACATTTTAAAAAATACAATAAAAACAATTTAAGAAAAAAACCTTTAAAAGAAATAATAAATAAAAAACATTAAAAAAATAAAAAATGTATAAAAAAAAATTCAAATATAAATATAAATATATATATATATAGATAGATATAAACAATAAAAAAACCATAATAACTTGTAATAAAAATAAAAAATAAAAATCGAGAAAACTTCAAAAAAATACATAATTTAAATTTTAAAAAATAAAAATAAACACAACATTATTTTTTAAGTTAAAAAAGTAATAATAATAATTTTAAAAAAATGATAGAATAAATTAATTCAAATAGAAAATTTAAAAATAATTTAAAAACAAAATAAAATAATTAAAATAAAAAAAATTAGAATAATTAAAATTAAAAAAATTAATATTTTTATTTTATTTTTTTAATTTTATTTTATTTTATCGTTTTTTTTAATTATACGTTTTTTTTAATTGTTATTTTTTTCTTTAAATTATGTGTTTTTTTAAAAAAAATTCCCATTAATTGATTTTTTTTGTTTTAATTTTTTATTTTTACAAGTTAATTTTGTTTTTTTCTAAATAATTTTATCAGTTTTTTTTTTTTTTTTTTTTTTTTTTTTTTTTTTTTTTTTTTTTTTTTTTTTTTTTTTTTTTTATTTGTATGTTTTATTACCAACATGAAAATCACCAACATTTAAAAAAAATTATCGACACTTAATACAACAGAAAATTTAAAGTGTAAAAAATAAACCTTATAAACAAAAAGCGTGGTTGTAGCAACAACACTTTTCAAAATTAGCATGAAAATCACTAACATTTTAAAACGAATGTTCATATTTGATAAATGAAAATTTTTAAATGTCAAAAATCAACCTTCTAAAAAAAGGGGTTGATTCTGCATCACCATTTTTTAAAATTGACATGAAAATCATATATATATATATATATATATATAAGAAAATTTAAACTGCCAAAACTATGCTCCAAAAAAAAGGTGACTTTGCATCACCACTTTTCAAAATTAGGTGCTTTTTTTGCTACCTCAAAAAAACAGGTAATCTGTAATTTTCTCGTTTGATTGGTAACTATGTTCAACATCGTCCCAAGTAGCAACATACCATAATCATCAAAAATGTCTAACTCAGTGAGTAGCAACATCAACCATTAGCTCCATGAAAACATAACAACATATATAAAGTGACAATGCCAAAATAACAATCACGACCAACCATGATCCCCCAAACAACATCAGAACCACATGCTAGAAATTATCCCCCTAAGCATCATCTTTATTATAAACCTACAAACATGAATTTCTTGCTAACATTAGACCAAATACTGACTGGCACTAGACCAAATACTTGACCACAAATTACATGGATTTATAAGCATTTTACATGGCTATAAATGACACCAATGACTCCATGGACCCAACCTTGACATCTTGACACTCTTTATCCAACCTATGCCTTCACATGACATGACCAGTAAATTTTGAACATTTTTTCCAAGGCCTTATAAATGAGATACATGGTTGAATATGATAGTGACTAAAACAACACTTAATTTTAGAGGGATTCATTATGAATTAATGGGTTATGATATTGATATCCAAGCCTACAAATGGCCGGAGAATGAATTCCTCACACACATGACTCTTTACATGACAATGACCAGCCAAAATAACCTTCTAGACATGGAATATCAAACAAAACTATGATTGGTTCACAACATTACATATCCTTCTCAAAACATTATATCAAGGATAATGATAGAAGATGTGATACTCTCGAAGAAAAATAGATATGTGATAATTTCTTTGAGGCCACACAAAAATTCATAGATAACATGATGAAAATTCCTCAACAATAAACAGTAAGAATACCAACAGTACAACATAAAATTGTCATAACTAACCAAGGTAAAACCCCATAAGTTTTCATCCAAAACTAGTCAATCTTCTCTCGCCCATGCCAATAGATATAAGAAACTACAATCTCTTCCAACAAACTCATCAAACACATCATCATCGTGAGCATGAGATCTCTATCAACCTAAGAAAAGGGAAAACAACAACACATATAACAAGATCATAAATGACCTCTATCTGAAATGTTGAGCCTTCTATTTATGATATAACCAAGCAACATAGATTTATAACATACTCCCACAAGAAATCCTCTCATTCAACCAATGAAATAACATTGTTAGGTCTATAGAGAAGTAAGCTCATCACATCATAAGAAAAGGAAAAATCGTAGCATATAAAAAATCATGAATGCAAGTTTCCAATCATATATCTCGATCTTCTATCAACAATGCACACCCAAAAACAAAACATTTTTTCCAAAGGACCATCAAACCAAGGACAACCATATTTGCCAACTAACATCCATCCATTGTGAGATCACACTCCAGTATGAAACCTCTAAATTACCAAGCCACCATTCTCTACAACCATATAGATCTATGCAATAACAAGTTGACATACCAGATTCTTCATCTTCAACTTCTAATTTTTCTTCACTATTGTTTACAAGCAAGAAGAGGGATTCTTCTAAATTTGAAATATTCATCACTTGTTTGTTGCTCTCATTTTTTCTGAGACTGCTTCCTCTTATTCTTAACCATGACCCACGTTCTTCTCTCAAGCGATCAAGTTCCACTGAGATATTTTAGTAAAAATAATTTAAATTTAGTGAATGAGTAGTAAGAATGATTCTGTAACTTTTAATTATTTTTACCAAAACACAAAATGATAAGTGAGCTAACATAAAAAATAATAATTAATAGCATGTAGAATCATTACAACAACAAAGTAAAAATGCGATGAGGAATAAAAAATAAATGATGCACATAAAAAAGACACAATGTTTCTGGTGGAAAACCCTCTCCAAGGAAAAAAACCACTCGATGTTGTTGTGACTTAAATATTCTATTATGCTGAAAAAATAATTACATATAGGAGATACCACCCATCAGCTAGAAGACTCAACCACTAAGAAAATATGCTAGCAACAACAATTGGAAACACTCCTCTCTCATGACTCTATGAAACACCATTCACTAGAAGCCACCACAACCAACGAGCCTCACCCAATTCTACTAGAATTTGGAGAAATTTCTTCCCATACTGATCTGTCTGCTATAAGGCCTCCACCTTCTTTAAAATTTGTCTACTATGAGCCTCAACGCCCTCAACACCCCCATGCGAACCACGTTTCATGCATTTTCAAACAAGGTTCTCAAATCTGCCCAACATAAGCAAGAAAACAACTTATCTATGATCTGATTTGAAAATAAAATATGATAATTACACCACCCAGCATACACTACAAGTAATAAATATGCAAGAAAAAATATTGTAGCACATTATCACTCTCACATCAAAAATCCTCTCACACACCCAATAATCAATACCAAAAGCTCACAAAAATATTTTCCAAAACATCCTTAACAATATCCAAATCCAAACCTCAAGAAAATATCATGGTTATCACAGTTTCATGGACACCTGTGCCATGGTAATCTCCAATTTAATACCATAGGTAAATACCATGGTTATGCCAATACCACAGACCCTTGTACCATGGTAATCTCCAAGTCAATACCATGGGTAAATACATGGTTATGCCAATACCACGAACCCCTTTACCATGGTAATCTCCAAGCCAATACCATAGGTAGATACCATAGTTAAGCCAATACTAGGGATGCTTGTACCATGGTAATACCAAAAACATAATCACCTGTACCTAATTAATACATTCTCCATACACATACCAATACCCTCACAACTGTCAAAGAAATCATCTGCACATAAGAAGCCATACAACATAACATCTTCCATAAAAAATGACATGAGCTAAGCCAAGCCACCTCAACACAAATATATGAAAAAACATGTCGAGGTTTACATCAATGTCAACCATCAAACACTGCAACACAACTCCTATATCATCAATGCCAACAATCTCCCCCTTTGGCATTGATGGAAACCTCATCTGAACCATCTAAACAACCTCTGAAGAACTGAACTCCTAATTTTCTCCCCCTTTAAAATCAATGGAAAAGGACAAAAGTCATCAAGCACTCCACTAACCAATCACAATAGCTCCCCCTCAAGATTAGTTGGATCTCAACAAGCAGAAATAACCATAAATAAATCTATCATGAAGCTGTAGCAAATGGATCTATCTAGGAAGCCACAAATCCAACCACATCAGCCTCACTCTCAGCCAACCAACAAAATGAGCATAAAAAACATACCATAACTATCAACATCATTATATCGCGAACAAAGCAACAATATTTCATGAGAAGCAACAACATCCTCCCAAGTAGCAACATACCATAACCATCAACAATCTCTAACTCAGTGAGTAGAAACATCAACCATTAGCTCCATGAAATGTGACTATGGCAATAAATGGAAAAAAATATACCGAGTTACTATACAAAATGCTTGCAAATATAAGTAGAAGATACCTTGGTGATAGAAAATTGAAATATAATTATATTAACAAAGGTTTGGTGTTTTTTTAATAATGTTAACAAATAAATATATATTTTATAAAGTTCAATATTAGAGAATATATTGGTTAAAGCTCAACTAATGAGTAGTCAAAAGAAAATCAATTGCTAAAGTTCTGCCTTGGGGATGTATTATTTATTCAAGTCTTAATATAAACTTGATATGTGGCATTTAAAAATTATTAATATGGGTAATAAATATAATATTTGAATATGTTGACATATAGTTAAAAATATATTAACAAAAAAAAACATTTTATTATAAATGATATGGTGGATAAATAAAATATTTTATATTCTTGTAAAGCAAAATATTTTTATGTAAACTATATTTATATTATATATAGTTAAAAACCAAAACTATGCATATATTATATAAACAATTGAAAATTTAAATTTCTATTGCTAAAATAATTCTAAGTAGTTTTAAGTCGGGTCTTAGTAGCACAACCCCTTGAGAAAGGGTAAGTAGTCTTATTGTTTTATATTCTAGCCCTTTTTTAAGACATGTGACTTACAAATGAAAATGTGAAGTTGAGTTACACTTTTTACCCTTTTTTGAGAAAAAAAAATCATTTTTTTTTTCTGTTCGTCAACTTTCTGCAAGCCAAAACAATTTTTCTATTTAGAATTTCATTTTGCGATAAAAAAAAAGTTGCCAGAAATTTTATTAGCTTTCTATTACTTATTTTGGAATTTTTTTTATACATATTTGATATGTCAACTTCGTGTTTCTTTGAGTGTGTGTTTTTTAACAATCAAAAGATTCATAAAAAGTCATGTTAATACGTGCTGGTGTATTCTTTGAAAACTTTGTGATTTTAAGAAACAAAATGTGTTACAACAATCTAGACAGAGTCTACTTCGGTGTCGTTATATTTATAAAACCAACAGATGCATATCATAATTACTAGAATTTTTTGAACTGATCCAATATGAAAAAATTGCATATTTTGAATATGTTTCGCGACGCACGAAATTTCTCAACATATAAGTTATAAACTAAAAATCTAAAAACTACCCATTACAGACAATGGACCAATGTAATGCACCATAATTTTTTCAAATTTTTTTACAGTGCATTTTGGAAGATACAAAATATTGATTTCACTGAATCATAATGACCTCCAGAAATTGTTTGCACCTATTTTATTACAAAATTAATTAAAATTAGTAAATATTTATGAAATTCCATAAAAGTTATATTTCCTGAAAGTAGATTAAATTATGAAAATTCTTGTCTTAGTTCTGACAGTTAATTCAGAATGTTTCATGGAATTTAATCAGTCCAGAGTTGAAGAAATGTATTCAGAGCTTGGCTTTGTGTAATTGCAGACGTGTTAGTTCGGCCAAACTTCTAAAAAAAATTTGGCCAAATTTTTTTTTGCGTCGGCAGCCTGTTAAGTCTAACGACACAAAAGTTCGGCCAAACTTTTACTTGACTTTCCGTCGGCCGGAAAATACAATGAAGCCCCTCCAAAAAAAACATTTTGCGGAAATATAAAGTGATGTAAAAGCATTCATTATTTTCGCATAATTTCACACATTTCTTCATTTGGTTTGATTTTGCAAAGGATTTTTTTGAGTTTAAGGACTTTTTGGCCTAACATTCAAAGGACATTTCTTAGAGGCATGTGATACATTTTTTGTATGTGTTTTGGGTTTCATTTTTGTTAAGGTATTTTGTTTTTAGAGGTTTTGGGCTTAATTTTCATTATTTTTTTTTTAAGGTATTTTGTTTTTAGAAGTTTTGGGCTTAATTTTCATTGGTTTTTTTTAAGGTATTTTGTTTTTAGAAGTTTTGAGCTTAATTTTCAAAGGAAAATTTTTTGAATGTATTTTGTTTTTAGAAGTTTTGGGCTTAATTTTCATTGTTTTTAGAGGTTTTGGGCTTAATTTTCAAATGACATTTTTTTTGATGTATTTTGTTTTTAGAGGTTTTTGGGCTTAATTTCCAAAAGATATTTTTTGGACTTAATTTCGAAAGGACTATTTTTAGGCTTAATATTCAAAGGACATTTTTTGGAGGTATTTTTTAAAGTGATATTTTTTTAGAGGCTTTTTGGAGGTATTTTTTGAAGTGACATTTTTTTAGAGTGCGTGTTTTGGGTTGAAGTAAATCTTTTATAATGAGTTTTTAAAATGAGTTTTTGTCTAACTTTTTAAATGAATTTTTTTCAGGACTTGGAAGGAAATATTTTGAGCTTCATTTTATTTTTATAAGATATTTTTTTCTCGAATTTTTTAAAGTGTTTTGGATTGAAGTATGTATTTTTTGCAAAAACTTTAAAATGAGTTTTTTTAAATTAAATCTTTTGTGGTGTTTTTTTTAATTGAGTTTTTGTCTAAATTTTTGAAGGAAAATTTTTGAACTTCATACTCTATTATCATGGGAAATCGAAGGAATTGCACAAGAAAATATGATCGAACAAGAGACCCTGAGAAGCATAGAGAAGAGGGGAGAGAATCTCGCAAAATAAAGAGAGAAGCACTCTCAAATATTGAAAGGGAAAATCAACCTCAACTAGAAGTTGAAGCAGGTACGTAAATGTAAATATTATGAATTTGATATTTAAAATTTTCGTAGTGTAAAATGTGAAGCTTAATTTTTATTTGATGAACTAATTTGAAAAATATTTTGTAATGTAAACAGAGAGAGATATTCATCAAAACATTGATGATGAGATACAAAATTTTGAAAGAGAAAGTGAAAGAGATATTGAACCAATGATTGAAGATGGTGAAAATGTTGAAAGAAATTCAAGTGAAGAAATTAAATCACAAGATGTGTGTGTGTGTGTGGAACACATGCACGTATTATTGAAATTATGCATATTTATTAATTTAGTTATTTATTGAATATGTAAACTTACTATGTACTATTAATTCGAATATGTACAGATGAAATAAATGTCGATGATGAGATGTTAGAAAATTTTGACACTCACACATATGGAGATAAAAGAGCTGGCCATGTTATACGATATCGTGTTAAACGCATTTTTGATACGTACTTCATAAAAGAAAATGTGGCAGTTCAAGCCCAATTGTTGAAAGGTATCCTATCACTAAGGAAATTAAAAGAAGCTACGACTTTATTGGGTATTCGAAAATCAACAAAAGATTTAAAAAAAAAAAAATGAAGGAAAATGTGATACAAAATATAAATAGTGCTATAAATTAAATTAGAAGATTTAGATAGAATAATGTTTTAGATGCACTTAGTGAAATACATATGGCAATGGTTTCATCAAGTACTAAAGAGAATCTCTTGGTAAAATCTTTGGCATGAGAATTAGGAACCTCACGAAAAACTTTGCACAAACATCGGAAATTTCTATTGCAAATAGATGTAAACGATGAACTCGCTTGTTGGAGAGCTATTTGTAGGCAACCAAGTGCCTAGAGTTTAAGATAGAAATGACATGCCTTAAGAAAGGATGAGATCCAAAGGCTACCTGGCCCTTTACAGACTCCTTTAGAACTTGTAGAAGTTAAGAATCAACAAACAAACTAAAATCTTATGGAAGTTCAACCACTTTAGGTTCAGTTTTTAGGCCTTAAATTTTTCCTTGAATTAATGGGGGAAAGCCTTGAGTTTGGGGGATCCTATCCTATGGAAGTTTAGCCACTTTAGGTTCAGTTTTTAGGCCTTCAATTTTTCCTTGAATTAATGGGAGAAAGCCTTTAGTTTGTAGGAAAAATTACATTTACATGGTTTGCAAAATTATTTTATGCACTTACTAAAACAACTAGTGGTGGTGGTTAATGAAGTTATGTCAAAAGTCACACCTTTATGAGTTTGTGGAAGAAATGAAATTGAAATGACACATGCCTTAAATTTTTCCTAAAATTTTATGGGAGAAGGGAGAAATGACACATGTACAAGGTTTTCCTTAAAGTGGTAGTGGTTTGTGGATATTAAAATGAAGAACTTATATTTCTATTCCAGAGATTGACTGTAGGGGCATTTACTGGATATGTCGCCTTTGAGAAAAGATGAGATCCAAAAGCTACCTTGCCCTTTACAGACTCTGCCTATAGAACTTGTAGAAGTTAACACTCAACAGGCAGACTAAAATCCTATGAAGTTCAAAATCCTATGAGAGTTCAACCACTTTAAGTTCAATTTTTAGGCCTTAAAGTTTGCCTTGAATTAATGAGAGAAAGCCTTTAGTTTGTGGGAGAAATGACATTTACATGGTTTGAAAAATTATTTTATGCACTTAATAAAACAACTAGTGGTAGTGGTTGATGAAGTTATGTCAAAAGTCACACCTTTATGAGTTTTTGGGAGAAATGACAAATTGCCTTATAGTTTATGGGAGAAATGAAATAGAAATAACACATGCCTTAAAGTTTGCCTAAAATTTTATGGGAGACGGGAGAAATGACACATGTACAAGGTTTGCCTTAAAGTGGTACAGTCGTTTATGGATTTTAAAATGAAGAACTTCTATTTTTGTTCCAGAGATTGACTGTAGGGGCATTTCTTGGATATGCCACCTTTGAGAAAATATGAGATCCAGAGGCTACCTGGCCCTTTATAGACTCTGCCTTTAGAACTTGTAGAAGTTAACATTGAACAGATAAACTAAAAACCTATGGAAGTTCAAAATCCTATGAGAGTTCAATCACTTTAGGTTCAATTTTTAGGCCTTAAAATTTACCTTGAATTAATGGGAGGAAGCCTTTAGTTTGTGGGAGAAATGACATTTACATGGTTTGCAAAATTATTGTATGCACTTACTGAAACAACTAGTGGTAATGGTTGATGAAGTTATTTCAAAAGTCACACCTCTATGAGTTTGTGGTAGAAATGACAAATTGCCTTATAGTTTATGGGAGAAATGAAATAGAAATGACACATGCCTTAAAGTTTGCCTAAAATTTTATGGGATAAGGGAGAAATGACAAATTGCCTTATATTTTATGGGATAAATGAAATAGAAATGACACATGCCTTAAATTTTTCCTAAAAGTTTATGGGAGAAGGAAAAATAACACATGTAGAAGGTTTGCCTTAAAGTGGTAGTGGTTTATGGATATTAAAATGAAGAACTTCTATTTATGTTCCATAGATTGATTGTAGGGGCATTTAATGGATATGTCACCTTTGAGAAAAGATGAGATCCAGAGGCTACCTAACCCTTTATAGACTCTGCCTTTAGAACTTGTAGAAGTTAACACTCAACAAAAAAACTAAAATCCTATGAGAGTTCAGCTACTTTAGGTTCAATTTTTAGGCCTTAAATTTTTCCTTGAATGAATGGAACAAATCCTTTAGTTTGTCTGATAAATGGCATGTGCATGGTTTTCCTTAAAGTTTTCCTTAAATTTTATAGGAGAAATCACATCTAGAAATGACATGCCTTAAAGTTTTCCCAAGTTCCTAGAGTTTAAGATAGAAATGACATAGAAAGAGATCACATCTAGAAATGACATGCCTTAAAGTTTTCCCAAGTGCCTAGAGTTTAAGATAGAAATGATGAGTTTGTGGGGGAAATGACATGTACATGGTTTGCCTTGAAGTTTATGGGAGAAATCACATCTAGAAACCTTTACTTTGACATCTATAAATAGGCTAAGAACATTAAAAAATGATTTTCAACTTGCATTAGTTATGTCCTTAATAAGAATTATGATTTAGCACCTAACAAATTGTTTAATAATTTATAATAATATCATTTTTTACTTGTACTATCATTCATCCTTGATATGTACAAGAATTTTACAACTTCAACATTAACTTACACTATCATAATATCGTTGTACATAATCTAGATTATTAATATCCATTACATCATAAAACACTCCACTTTTAACATTTTACAAGATTACAAGCATCATGGAAGGTGTAAATTTAGGTACATTAATGAAATACATTGGGCTGGTTTAAATATTAAAAGAATTCTGAGTTGCTGAATTTTCTGTGTGAATTTATTCGTGGTGTTTAATTTGTTCATTCTGTGTGAATTTCTGTTCATTCTATTGATGAATTCTGTGTGAATTTTTGTTCATTATGTTGCTGAATTCTGTGTGAGTTTCTTAATTTTGTTCATTTTGTTGCAATTAACTCAAATAAAATGTGTTCTGGAAATACATTGCACAAAACACCTAAATTAATTTAAGTATCATAATTGAGATGTACATAGAAATATTTCTAATGTAATTATAAAAAATTAGATATGTACAGTACATGTGTGGAGGGAAAACATAGAGTATAAGAGACTAAGGATATTTGTACAAGAGGGTTTTTCTTGAATTATAAAAGAATATATTTTTGTAAGAAATTATAAATCTAATTATACTTTGAACTGAGTTAAGAAAGTCAAAGTAGTGATTCTAAAAAGCCTGGAATTTTAGGATATAAATATGTATAAAAATCAAAAGCAAATGGAGTGAAATAAACAAAATTATATACCTTTGTTATCAAATCTGGAGTTGGATATAAATTATCGATTTCTGCAATAGAGACTTGAAAAGAAATAAATTATAGATCTTTGTTATAGTTTCCAAGAGTGACATGAAGGATCGGAACAAGGGAAATAGAAAATCAACAAAAAAAATAAAGAAATTAAAAATAAAAAAATCGGAAATACATAAGAGTGAAATTGAAATCGAATTTCATTAATAATGAGGTAAAGTAAGTATTCTCTGGTATTATTATTAGAATTCAAAATTTCATACAGAGTATCATAATTGCCATTAACGATCAATACGAGGGTATTGGATTGAAAAATATCAAGTCTTTTCCGGAAATCAAATTTCATTAATAATGAGGTAAAGTAAGTCTTCATTTTGTTGCAATTAACTCAAATAAAATGTGTTATGGAAATACATTGCAAAAAATACTTGAATTAATTAAGTATCATAATTGAGATGTACATAGAAATATTTCTAATGTAATTATAAAAAATTAAATATGTACAGTACATGTGTGGAGGGAAAACCCAGAGTATAAGAGACTAAGGATATTTGTACAAGAGGGTTTTTCCTGAATTATAAAAGAATAGATTTGTGTAAGAAAATATAAATATAATTATACTTTGAACTGAGTTAAGAAATTCAAAGTAGTGATTCTAAAAAGCCTGGAATTTTAGGATATAAATATATATAAGAATCAAAGGAAAATGGAATGAAATAAACGAAATTATATATCTTTGTTATCAAATCTGGAGTTGGATATAAATTATCGATTTCTGCAACAAAAACTTGAAAAGAAAGAAATTATAGATCTTTGTTATAGTTTCCAAGAGTAACATGAAGGATCGAAACAAGGGAAACGGAAAATCAATGAAAAAAATAAAGAAATTAAAAATAACAAAATCGGAAATACATAAGAGCGAAATTGAAATCGAATTTCATTAAGGTAGGCAAGTATCTATCTATCTCTAGGTTGGGTAAATCTCAAAGTCAAGGCACTAACATGAAAGCATATCCTAGCAATGCTAGCTGTCTAAATAAATCAATTGTATCTATAAGCTCGCCCCCCCCCCCCGAAAGCTCAATAGTGGTATTATATAAATAACAATAATAATTGTTAGGTGATATCATATTGGAATACTGAGCTTAGCTTAGTTTTTGTATCTGCTTAGATTACACATTGGTATATAGGTAATCAATTACAACCATTACTCTAGTGATATAAGCTCTATGTAATCAATTAGCTCATCTTGAATAGATATGGATAATACATATATCATCGTAAGTATAACATGATTAAGCTGTACTGTATATACTCTTATACTAGGTACTTTTTTTACCATGGTTAAGATATGGCCATTACAGATAGAGTAATGAATAGCACTAGTGATAACAAGAGATATGAGATCGAACTAGCATAATAAATGGTAATCACACCATGTATGCCTTGTAAGTTGATTCCATATTAGCTCTTCTCTATGATATCATTATGAATAAGGTGAATGATTTCCCTATAACATGAGTAGTTACAACAAGCTCAGAACATGAAACTACCAACTTATGCATAATATAAGTACTACTATAATCATGTTTACACATGAATATAAAGTGTTATTATATACATCACTACTAGTACTTATGTAGAGACTTATATGCTTATGTATTCAGACTAGTAAGCTTTTCGTGAGAAGGTGACATAAAGCTCTTTGTAAGTAGAAGCTATACCACCAACATCAAGCCTATTATGGAAACATAGTAGATAAGCTTATATGAACCAATGTAGATGAGTACTATAGCTTGTAAGGGTAATGAAAGAACAAAGAAACATGGAAGCTGCTTATACCTATAATTAGCTTATACCATATTACCTCTTGCTTAACCATATCCAAGTTGTTATACTGGTACAATGTGATTAGCACCTGTAGTATATAGTTGTACAAGATATCAGTGAGTATAAGTATTAGAAAGTCTTGTTGTGTTGAAGGTATCTAATTGAGTGAGTTCCTGTGGTTTAGATGTTATGCTCTTATGTACGTGATGTTCTGGTTGGTGATGTGACTGTGTATTATATGTGATGTGTTGGTTCATGTTGTGTATCTAATGGAGAATGGCTGGGTAGTGAATTAAGAATGTTGGTAAGTGGTTAAAGTTGAGTAAAAAGGGTTTAAGTGCTGTCCAAATGAGGGATAGTACCCGGACGAATTTCTAACTTGATTTGCATACTATAATAGAGGTTTATTTCAATTACCATACCATCTCCAAAATTACATGAGAAATAGCGGTAGTAGTAGGAAGTTGCCCCGACAATGGGGGAGCACCAGCAGCAAGTGGGATAGACAGTTGATTCTTCAACTGGAAGTTCATGGTGTTGGTTAAGCAAGTGATACAGTAAGTGATCCTGTCTCTTCAGTGATTAAGCCATTGGTAGAGTAGTAGAGATAATAGCATATCCCTTATAATATTGACAGAGTAAATTCTACAATACCTACATGTCCTGATGATTTACCAGAATCACATATATCTATTTATATCGATTGGTCCCGGTCTATCAAGGTTGTAAATCGAACCAGGTGGGTTGGTATCATGCACGTAACTAAAGGGAAGAAGGTAGGCTTCAAAAGTAAGTACGACTTAAGTGCTTGCATAGGCTCCATCAAAGAATCCTTTCACATAGACATTCATATTAATAACCATTTTGTCCAATTTTTTCTTATAGCTGAAATATGATTAGGAACCTATTCATTAAAATAATTCATAAAGTTCAAGACAATCATAAAGGGATTAGTTTAATAGTTTTTAAAAATAAACTTATTCTGATGATTCCATATTCCCCATAAAACATAAGCCAACAAGTAAGGGATTCTAGAACATGTATTCTTTTTAGTCGAGTTCTACAAACAAGCTTCTAAAGACAAACCAAACCAACATAATTATAGTTCAAAGGAACTAATAACAAACTCCCAAATTTCTGGTTGATTCTTCATTCATCTATGATAGAATACCTATAAATTCAATGACAGAGGATCGGGATAGCATACATCGAAATTTGCAGACGACAAGAGGACAAAGCCACAACGAGAAGACAAGCACGAGCCCTGAGATCACAGAAGACAAATGGAGGATGCAAAGCAAATTCATTGCGACCAAAAAAATTAAAATTAAAATCAAACAAAAAAAAAATCAACAAAAAAAATAGAGCAACACCTCACCTCATCGTCGCGGTGCAACAGAGCAACACCTCACCTCACCTTGTCGCCCCTGCAATCACACAGACATGAGACAGACAGACGCGAGACAGCGGACAGACACCTCATCGCCCCTGCAAACACACAGACGCAAGACAACGGACAGACGCGAGACAACAACGGTAATACGCCCAAAACCCGTTAAGGTTTGCGGACCGATATATTTATAAGAACAAGTTTAGCCGAATTAATAGTTCAGTCGGACTATTAGTTCGGTCGAACTTTTGTTGCTATTTTTCCCATCTCCGGCCAAAAATATGTTTTTCCATGTCATCAATACACCGTCAATGTAAAGGACAGAATTAGTTTGGCCTAAATAATTTCAAAAATTCAGCCGAACTCTAGAACAGTTCAGCCGAACTGTTGGGAAAATGACTTTTCCGCTCCTGATTCTCACAAAGGTGTAACCCACCTTTGTGGGTTTACCCATATATATATATATATATATATATATATATAGTCTGACTGTTCTACATTCCATCCTTTTTTTAAAATATATTTTTAGTCAAATTTGTGTGAAATAAAACAAATATTTTTGTATTTATAAAATAACACAACCATATAAATTAAATGGTTGAGAAACTTGTATCTATAGACATCAATCCATGATAAGCATTAAAATACATACTTCATAATATATCTCATATTGTCAAGATTAAAAAATCATAAAAATTAACTAAAGTATGACTTTATTTTAAATTATTATTACTATTAATTATGTGAATAGGCATGTCTATTTTGGAATAGGAGTTGTAGAATTTTAATTTATTTATCAATAACTATTATGTGGATGGTAGGGATTTAACCTGAATAGAATATTCAAGAATATTCTTAATTGTATATACAAATCATAGGAATATTTTAGAATATATATTTTTTTTGTATGTGGTATTGATAACGCACGGTTTTATAACAAATTATATTTATAGATTAAAATTTTCCATGGGAAAATGAGTATATTCCATATTTTTTAAAATGTATATATATTTAAAGTATATATTAATGTATAATATTTTAAAATAAAATTATAATTTATTTAGTTTTATGATTTTTTAAATTTTAACAATGTGAGATGTGATATGTATTGTAAAATAAGTAAAATTATAATTTAGTTGGTTTTATGTTTTAACTATGTAGGATGAATTATGAAGTATTTATTTTATGTTTATTATGAATTGATATATTACGAAATATTTATTTTATATTTATTATAGATTAATATATGTTAAGATTTATTAGCCATTTAATTTGCTAGTTATACTAGTATATAAATCATATAAAAACATCTAATAAAATTAGAAATATATAATTAACATAAAATTATATTAATACATGAAATAATATATTAGATCATATACCAATAAATAAGAAAATAACATCATATACTTTCCCATATAAATCTACAACATTAAATTCCTATTATATAATCACATTTATAAACTCTAAAATCACTTTTATTTTTAAACAAAAACTCACACTTTAATATAACATTCACATTTAAAAAAGTCTAATATTCATGATTATTTAATTCATTTTTTTGCACTTAAAAACACCATTTTCTAAAAATGTATTACACTTCTAACATGACCTCAAAGCACTTGCACTTCGGAATCTAGTGTGGATCTCTTGATGCTACGATGTCAAGGATATATTAAAAATTTGGAAGCAGGACATACTGAGATCAAACAACAAGTTGTATAACTAGTTGCCTTATTAATAAGACAAAATGAAAGGTCGACATTATCTTTGAGTTGTGCTTTGTTTAGTCCTTTTACTTTGAAGTGCTGTGATGCTGCATATCTTTTCACTTTTCAAACCTTGTTAAACCTAAGGTGAGAAAAAGAATATATAATCCCAAAGTCCTTAAAAGTTGTAGGTCAATACTTGATCATATCATCATGCCAACTTTATAATTTCCATGAACAAACTCACCAAAAAAATAGAATTAACTATCTCTTTGAAACCATTTTTATTTTTTCTTTAACTATGTGCAATGATAAAATATGATAGATTGAATTCATAAATAAAAAATTGGTCAGCTCTATAATGTAGAAATTTGCTGAATAATGAAGATTTATCCACTGAGATTATCCTGGTCACACACTAATTCGAATTCATGCATAACACATAACCTCTTCTACAATTGATCATCAATATGCGGAAATAGAAACAGTTGCATACAAGTGACATAAACACACATGTAATGGGAAAGCTTATAGTTAAAAACCCCTAAATTATTTTGCATATTATAATAGAAGAGAACATAACAATCTCGCATAACATCTCTCACAAGTACTAGCATCGTTTCCAAAAGTTACATAACTCAGTCGCTTGAACAAGTCACAGGTTCAAAACTCATCCACTATTTACCTGCCTCTATTGCGCAATCCAAGTTGGTGTAATGAGAGATCCAAGTTTGAATCTCCTTGGCTTCAACTATGAAATCCTCATGGGCAATCTCCTCCAATGCTTGTGCTACCAGGTGCACAACTAATGTCGATCCACAAGCAACTCATTCTTTCATCTTGATTCTTCATCGGGTCTTCATCCACTGCCCATGCATCGTAATCAATCAAGTGTTTCCTGAGTTGAATGATGACATTAACAGTGAATGTTACAATGCTTAATTCACCCCACTCATCTCTAGTGTATTAGCCAATTAAACTAAATACAACTAGTTCAACTAAGTTAACCCGAACACAACTCCACCAACTGTCTCATCAACTCCACCAAACTCCGCCACTTGAGTTCTAACTGAAGTAAACCATGCATGAGCTCACCAAACCCCTAGGAATAGCGTAATTCCTTCTGTCAGATGCATGGGCCACATCCGTAGCTCCAACTGAAGTGCTGCAAGAGGATAAACTGAAGTTTATAGTCCAAATATTATTAAGGGTTAATAATATTTGACTGACCTATTTTTAGACAGGCAGTCTAAAAATAGAATTCGACCTATATGTCTAAAAATAGAGGTCCATCTATTTTTACCAACTCTACCAATCATCCAAGAATATCATACTGCAACTCCTAGACCATGCTCCATATGTCTAAAAATAGACATAGTCTAAAAATAGACTTTGCGCCAAAAATAGCCTGCGGGCCCACTTAGTGAAGGCGATTTCATTTCACTAAGCTCCATCATCTTGTTGCATTTTCAACACTCCCTCTCAACAAGATATGGATTATCTGCAACCCCTATCCTGCCTCTGTGGAATTCGAATTTGCTCCTGGTGAGCGCCTTCGTCAAGATGTCAGCATCCTGATCCTTCGTGGGAACATATGAAAGTAACATGATTCTCCGCTGAACACAATCTCTGATATGATGGTACCTGATGTCGATGTGTTTGGATCTATCATGAAATACTGGATTAGCAGAGAGTTTAATGCAACTATGGTTATCACAATAAATCACAGTAGGCTCCAAGTGCGACCCAAACAATCCGACGAGGATCTTCCTCATCCAAATAGCCTCGCATGCAGCCAAGCTTGCTGCCATGTACTCGGCCTCTGCTAAACTGAGTGCCACGGATCTTTGCTTCCTGCTGTACCAGGAAACTGCTGTCGACCCGATACTGAAAACTCCTCCAGATGTGCTCTTTCGGTCCGTTGGGCTCCCTGCCCAATCTGCATCAGTGAAGCCGCTAAGCTTCGCTCCAACCTCCTGTCTGTACCATAGACCATATCCCGATGTGCCACTAAGATAACGAAATACATGCTTGCCTGCCTTCCAGAAGAGCTTGGTAGGCTTAACCATAGCTTGCGAAAGCTGGTTAACAGCATAGCATATATCGGGTCGTGTATTGACCAGACACATAAGCGACCCCACCAACTGTCGATAGACAGTGGCATCCACTACCTCCGCTGAAGTAGCATCCTCCTTCCTCCAACCACCAGGAAGAGGAGTGTCAACAGGCTTGCAGCCTTGCATGTTGAACCTCTCCAGAATCTCCCGAGCATACTTGCCCTGAGAAGCAAACAGTCCTCCGCTGCGCTGCCAAATCTCCAATCCCAATAAATAATGAAGGATGCCCAAGTCCTTCATCTCAAACTCTCGTGCAAGATCCTCCTTGCATGAAAGTATCAACAGTTCATCACCCGTCAAAATCAAATCATCTACATAAAGTACAATGATCAGCAACTTACCCTCCACCACAATCTGGTATAGGTTCGGATCCACCTCACTCTTGGAGAATCCAGGTCCAGTGAAATAACTGTCTGTCTGTGTGTACTAAGAACGCAGTGCTGTCGTTTCAACCTGCATGTTGGTTTCTTGAGCCTGAAACAGGCGACTCACCGTCAAGATCTAACCTTCGGGTCGCTCTTATGTGTGTACACTCTCTCTCAATGGACTCGTTGAGAACGTAGTCACATCCATTTGATGGATGCTATCCCATCTCGCGCGAGAGAGCTAGGATCGTCAGAGGAAGAGTACTCCTGCGACAAAAGAAGGTCTCATAATCGATCCTCGATCTCTGGAGAAGCCACGTGGTGTCACGATGCAATACTTCCACACTTGTCACCACGCTTCACCTTGTAGATCCATCGCGAACCCACCACGGATTTCCCCACCGGTCTTGGGACAATCTCCCATGCATTGTTCCTGACGATCGAATCATATTCTTCGATCATGGCATCAACCCATGCGGGTTCCTCCACAGCTTCCTCAAAAGAGGATGGCTCCGTCACAACACATTGACTCACAAGAGCTATGTATCCAGTGTATCGATCCGGTGACTGTCTCTGTCTGCGCTGTGCTGTAGGTGGTCCTACAACCTTCTCTGCCATCTAAGCCAGCTGCCCAGCCTTCTTCAGAGGCTTGCGCCTTCATGAAGTCATGCTGTGCCCTATGCTCTTCCACTCCATGAACCTTCTCTTGTGGCTGATCCACATCCTGAGACTCATCCTTAGGAACTAATAGCTCCTCATATGCATGCAAGTGTGGCTCCCTCTCAAGCGAACACTTCATGGCTTTCTCCTCCTTAAATTTGATATCCCATCGCACAACAGTCTTGCGACTGTCTGGAAAATACACACGATAGTTATGGGGCGTATCAGTGTACCCCACAAATATTCCAACCTCTGCGGTTGGATCCAGCTTCTTTCTGGCATCCTTCGTCACATGCATGTAGACAGGTGAGCCAAAAATTCTCAGATGAGAAATATCAGGCCTCTTTCCAGAAAACGCCTCCTCCGATGTACTCATGCCAAGAATCTTGTGAGGAAAACGGTTACTGCTATCTAACTGCGATCAGCCAGCCACTGGAAATACAAGTGAAGGAGTGAAACCTACGATCATCTGTTTCATCCTTGGAAATGCGGCACCCACGATAGTTGTTCTTCCGCTCAGCAACCTCGATTACTGGCATGGGTTATGAGGTGCTATGAGCTCTCTCCGAATTCCTTCTGCGCTGCAAAAGTCCTTGAATTCGGTAGAGATGAATTCACCACCATTGTCGCTCCTAAGAGCCTTCACATGCTTCCCCGATTCCTTCTCAACCAGTGCCTTGAACTCACAGAACTTTGAGTATGTCTCGCTCTTCTTCTGCATGAAGAAGATCCAGCACTTCCGAGAGAAATCATCAACAAAGATCACATAGTACTTGTGCTTTTCTATCGAAGCTACTGATAAAGGACCACACACATCTGTGTGAACTCTCTCAAGGATCGTCGTGGCGCGACTATCCTTCTCGTGAAAGGTGGCTTTCACATATTTTCCCAAGGTACACCCCTTGCATTGATCTGACTGCGCAAGAGTGCCCTTAGGAAGCCCAATAGAAATCTGCTGCAGTATCTTCAAAGCGCCATGGTGAAGGTGGCCCAATCTCCTGTGCCACAACTCGCCCTCATCATCCAGGCTCACCACTTCTCCTGCCTTGCATGCCATTGCTGCGCAGCCATCTACTTGCAACTGATAAAGGTTCTTGACTTGAACCCCTATCTTCCGGGTCTCTCCAGTTGTCTTACTGCGCAGGAAAGATTTTCCTTCGCTGAAGACCACATCATACCCCTTGTCTTCCAACATCGCCACAGAGATCAGATTCTTCATCAAATCCTGGAACATGGAACAATACTTCCTTGATATGAAAGGGGTTTACCAAACTCCCTCTCAAAGGAAATAGATGCAGATACCGGCATGTTGTATCTGTCCTTCGCCCATCTCGATGTGCACTCCAAGATCTTTCTCATCCAGATCTGAAAACAGATCTCGATCTCCAGTCATGTGAAAAGACGCACCACTGTCCAAGAACCATACTGATCCCATCACACTTGAGACCAAGCATGCGATCGACGAAAAATCCGATTCGGACCCAGAGTAATGCCTGCTCACATTGTGAATACAGCAGCCTTTCTTATTTTTCTTCTGCGGACAATTTGTGGCATAGTGTACATGTGGTGACGGTGAAAACCTTCACCTTGGACATGTCTTGCTTCTTGCCTTTCGCACCAGGCGAAGCTTTCTTGCTCTTCCCCTTCTTTGCTTTGGCAGCCAAAGCACAATTTTCTTCTCGGACTTTGTCTTTTCTAGAGGCCCCGCCTCTGATGATCCGCCTTATCTCTTCTTGCATGAGATCCGACCAAAGTCGCTCCCATCCCGGCAACTTCTCCCGACCATTGACAGAGTCCTGATAGGAATGCCAACTCTTCGGAAGACCAAGGAGAGCCAGGTCCACCAAGTCCTCATCATCGACAGTCACCCCCACACTTCCCAACTCATCTTTGCATTGAGTGAACTTCGTGAGGTACTTGGCGATACTGTCACCTTTCTCCATCTTAATGTTTCTGAGTTTATCCTTGAGCACTAGCTTCCTTTGGTCACTCTTTCTCTGGAATAGATCTGTCAATGCTTTCCACATCAAATATGGAGAAGCTTTTCCATGCAGGCTGGATACAATGTGATCCTTCACGCCCTCCAACAGAATCCTTCGACATTTCGCCATCTTCTTTTGCCAAGCCTCAACTTCAGCAGGATCAGTAGGCTTTTGGACATCCATATCTATGAACTCCTTCAGCCCATTATCTTCTAATACCGCCTCCATCCGATATTTCCATGCAACATAATTCGAACTTCCCTCAAGGGCATATTCGAGTCGCAAACCGTTGAAAGACATTTCAACTCCGGCACCAAGAAAACAAACTGCTGCAAAATTCGAATTCCAAGCTCAAAACTCAACTGCTTCTGGATCTGTGAGAAAAAATTATTTCTAGCAAAGAGATCAACTGTAAGGGCATTTACTGGATATATCACCTCTCAAAGAAAGGATGGATCCAGAGGCTACCTGGCCTGTTACAGACTCTGTCTACCGAAATAAAATTGTAATCACTGTAATAGATCTCGATGATCAATTCGCTCTGATACCATGTAGAAATTTGTTGAATAATGAAGATTTATCCACTGAGATTATCCTGGTCACACACTAATTTCAATTCATGCATAACACATAACCTCTTCTACAATTGATCATCAATATGCGGAAATAGAAACAGTCGCATGCGCACATAAACACAATATGTAATGGGGAAAGCTTATAGCTGAAAACCCCCAGCTATTTTTTATATTATAATAGAAGAGAACATGTAACAATCTCAGTACAATACTCCTCACAAGTACTCAGTACTGTCTCCAAAAGTTACACACAAACTAGCTCAGTTTTGAACAAGTCACGGGTTCAAAACTCATCCACTATTTGCCTGCCTCTATTGCGCAATCCAAGTTGGTGTAATGAGAGATCCAAGTTTGAATCTCCTTGGCTTCAACTACGCAATCCTCATGGGAAATCTCCTCCAATGCTTGTGCCAGTCTCATGCACAACTAATGTCGCAACTAATAGCAAACTCACCCTTTCATCTACCTCTTCCATTGGTCTTCACTGAACTGTCCATGCACTGCAGTCAACTAATGTGTTCTTGAGTTGAATGATGAGTTAATAATTAGTGAATTAAATAATATTTAATTCACTCCACTCATCTCTAGTGTATTAGCCAATTAAACTAAATACAACTAGTTCAACTAAGTTAAACAAAACACAAATCCACCAATTGTCTCATCAACTCCACCAAACTCCGCCACTTGAGTTCTAACTGAAGTCAACCATGCATGAGCTCACCAAACCGCTAGGAATAGCATAATTCCTTCTGTCAGGTGCATGGGCCACATCCGTAGCTCCAACTGAAGTGTTGCAAGAGGATAAACTGAAGTTTATAGTCCAAATATTATTAAGGGCTAATAATATTTGACTGACCTATTTTTAGACAGGCAGTCTAAAAATAGACTTCGACCTGTATGTCTAAAAATAGAGTTCCATATATTTTTACCAACTCGACCAATCATCCAAGAATAGCATACTGCAACTCCTAGACCATGCTCCATATGTCTAAAAATAGACATAGTCTAAAAATAGACTTTGCGCCAAAAATAGCCTGCGGGCTCTCTTAGTGAAGGCGACTTCATTTCACTAAGCTCCATCATCTTGTTGCATTTTCAACATATAATGGAGAGACTGAACCAGGAGAGTCTGACTCTTCAGAACACTCTACATTATCAATACAACTCAACCAATATATAGCATACATAGATGTAGGGAACCATACTCTAAGAAATAGAAACTAATTCATATCCTAAGGTTTTGTGAACCAACTCTCACAAATTAGGCATTCTCCATGATCTTTTAACACTCCCCCTTAATGGAGAAGGGGTTCACAAATATACCTAACATCTCCCTAAACATTTCAAACTTAATTTTGCCAAGAAGCTTAGTGAAAATGTCAACAACATTATCACAAGTTTTACAATATACAAGATGGATTTCTTTAGATTGAACTTTCTCCCTGACAAAGTGAAATTATGTATCAATGTGCTTAGTGTTCTTGTAGAACACCAGATTATTAGTCAATTTGATTGAGCTCTGGCTATCACATCTGATAGTTATTTTATCTTTTTGTTCTTCCCCGACATCATGGAGAAGTCTCCGCAACCAAACTGCCTCAATGTCGTTGCACACATGACTTGATACTCTGCTTCCACTGAGGACAAGGGAACTGTGTTATGTTTCTTACTACTTCATGCAATCACCCTGGATCCAATGATGAATGCATACCATGTTATGGATCTTCGGTCGTCTACATTTCCAACCCAACCATAATCTGTAAACCCTGTCAATCTAACATCAGAAGAATCAGTATAAATAATACCATAATCTACAGTTCCATGTAGATACCTTAGAACACCTTTCGCTGCAATCCAGTGAATCTCAAGTGGCTTGGACATGAATTGACTTAGCACACTAACAGCATAAGCCACGTCTGGTCTCGTAGTGCTTAAGTATATCAAAATCCCAACCAACTGTCGATAGAGTGTCGCATCTGTGTCTTTAGAGCCATCCTCACTCTGAAGTTTAGTGTTCTGCTGTAATGGTACTGTTGTAGCCTTACACTGATCCATCCTGAATCTTTCCAGTAGACCCCTAATATACTTACCCTGGGATAGAAAATTTTGTCCTGAATCTCTCCAAATCTCAAGACCTAAACAATATCTTAATTCACCAAGGTCTTTCATTTCAAACATTTGTGACATTTATTGCTTGATTTCTCTGATTAGATCAACAACATCACATGTAATAATTAGATCATCTACATACAAATAAATCAACACTATATACGCCCCTTTTCATATTTCACAGTATACAGATTAAGGTCATTTTTACTTCTATTGTAACTGTGTTGCAGAAAAAATGAATCTATCTTTTCATACCATGACCTGGGTGCTTGTTTTAGTCCATATAAAGCTTTCTATAATCTGCAGGCTAAATGTTCTTTCCCTTTCTGGACAAACCCCTCGGGTTGCTCTAGGTAAACCTCTTCTTTCAACTCCCCATTTAAAAATGTAGACTTTACATCTAGTTGGTGAATCATCTAGTGTTTTCTAGTAGCTAAAGCAATCATCATTCTAATAGTATTTAATTTAGCTATGGGGGCAAAGGTTTCCTCATAAATACCTTATTTTTGTGAATACCCCTTTGCTACCAATCTAGCTTTTAGTTTATCTATGTGTCCATCTGCATTAATCTTGGGTTTATACAACCATTTACAACCTATAGTTTGTTTCCCTTCGGGAAGTTCAACTAACTCCCAAGTGTTTTTTTTTAGAATAGATTCATATTCTTGTTCCATAGCTTCTTTCCATTCACTACATTGATTTTCTTCTCTATAACTAGAAGGTTCAATAACATTCATCATACTAGTTATAAATGCATTTTCCCTATTTCTAGCAGGAAATTGAGTCTGCCTACATGATCTTCTGAGCGTTAGTGTGGCTTCCAACCTGTTTTGTATTTCCTTTAAAGGACTCAGCTCGATTGTTGTATCTGAACTTTCTGTTTCTACCTTTTCTGCTTTGCATGGCTGTCATCTGCTTCTTCATTTGCTTCCACCAAAAAAGGAATATCTCATTCCTCATTGCTTTTATTAGATTCATCATAAACCTGCTCATGGAACATGACAACTCTACTAACAAAAATCTTGTGAGTAGAGGGATTAAACAATTTATAAGCTTTATATTGTGAACAATACCCTTCAAAGGTGCATCTGATGGCTTTTGAAACTAATTTTCTTCTGTCTTCTTTTGGAATATGGGCAAAGGCTTTAGACCCAAATACTCTCAAATGTTTTACTGCAGGCTTGAATCCATATAATGCTTCAAAAGGAGTCTTGAACTCGAGACATTTTGTAGAACTCTTATTTTTCAAATAAATTGTAGTATTCAATGCTTCAGCCCAAAAACCATTTGAAAAATCCTTACCTTTCAGCATGCTCCGAGCACACTCCACCAATGTTCTATTCTTCCTTTCAGCTACTCCGTTCTGCTAAGGAGTATGGGGTACTGTGCATTGCTGCAATATTCCATGCTCTTTACAATAATTGGTAAGTTCAACCTTCCTGTATTCTCCCCCTTGATCGGAGCGGAGAATTTTTATGTACTTCCCTGTTTTCTTTTCAATCATAGTTCTGAACTGCTTAAAGTATTCAAATGTATGACTTTTCTTACTCATAAAATATACACAAGAAAAATTTGTGCAGTCATCAACAAACAGTAAAAGATACAGTGCACCTCCTAATGAGTTTGTGTGCATGGGTCCACATAGGTCAATGTGCACTAATTCAAGTATATCTCACTTTTTCTTCTCTACTCGAATAAGGAATTCTTCTCTATGCATCTTTCCTAATACACAAGCTTCACAATCATTATGCACTTGTTTTAAATTAGGAAGACCTCTTACCATTTCCTTTTTCTGAAGTAACAACAAATTGTTGAAGTTTATGTGACCAAGTCTCTGGTGCCATAGCTCTTCTATAGCCAAATTCGATGTTTTCAAAGCTCGATCTGGAACTAACCTCACATTTAATTTGTACAGACCTCCTGCTCGAATCCCTAAAGCAATAGTCTTCATACCATCCAAAAAATCTTTAATATAACAATTAGATTTAAAGAATTCTATCTTGAGATTCTGATTTGTAATCATGGATACAAAAATCAGATTCTTTGTAACTCCGAGTACATACATTGCATTTTGAATATGTCTGATACTACTATCAGGAAAAGTAACCGAAATTTTCCCATACCCTTTGATCTGATAACCACTATCATTGCCAAGGTAAATTTGTGCTTCATTGTTGATTTCTTTAAAATCTTCGAACCATTGTCTGTTCCCTGGCATGTGTGTGGATGCTCCCAAATCCACATACCAGATGTCTGCTTCAACATTTTCATTAGTGTCAACCATGAACAATCTGAAACCCTGAACATGATCATCATCTTCGAAATGACCTGCGTGTCTTTTATGTCCATGTTGTCCTTCATCAAATTTCTTTTTCCTGCAATGCTTAGCCATATGGCCAATTTTTCCATAATAAAAACATTTTAATATGGAGTTGTTTCTATTTGGATACATATCTTGAGATTGATTCAGTTTTTTATGTGGGTTTCCTCCATTTTGTTGTGATGTATTTCCTTTTGTTCTGAAGAATTTCTTCCTTTCCATTAACGCAAGATCTGCACTCTAGGGTTTTAGAGTCAATCTTGTTTCTTCTTCTTGCATTCCTGTCAGTTCTTCAAACTTTGGGGCTTTCTCCCTTGCACTTATCCCAGTGATGAACATTTAGTAATCATCAGTCATACCATTCATGGTAATCATAACCAAATTTGTGTTTGCAACTATCTCACTGATATCTGCGAATTTGTTCTTCAGTGCTTTGATTCGCGATATGAAAGCAGCAACTGTTTCATTCTCCTCCATATTTATGAAGAGGATATTGCTTTTCAAGAATAGGAGATGATTTGTATTCATGATTTCATATAGATCCTTCAACACCGTCCAAATTTTGCTTGTAGATTTACTTTTTCTGATATGTGGTAAGATACAGTCTTTCACTCACATCTCAATGTCGTCTATGCCCTCCTCTCTCTCTTCTCCCAGTGTTGAGTCGTTGTGGCTCCTGCTGCTGGCTTTGGCTCATCCCCATTTGCAATCGTCCAGGAACTTTGTGCTTCTAGCATAGTCTGCATCTTGAACTTCCAATTAGAGTAATTGGAACCATCGAGCTTGTTACTCTCATTCAACTATGATTCAATTATTTGATTGTTCATTTTGACGATTCTAGAAAACTTCAAGTAATTGACAGGAAAAAAAAATGACGGATCTACCCTAGATCCTCACAGAAAGCAATATCACGATACATATCTACTTGATCTATGATCAATCCAGTAGGTTTCTTTGTGTGTTGCGCCACATGCTCTCAGCTCCTTTTCCACTGCCTCTTCCGTTCTCAGCACGAGCTCTCTAGCTCCTCCGCATCAAGCATACATCGGCAACAAATTTGCTCCAGATCTCTTTCTTCGTCGGTGCACTGATACGAGCTGTAGATCTACGTCAGATCTCTTCATTCATCGGTGAACTTTCACTGGCAGTGGATCTGTCTCAAATCTCTTCCTTCATCAGTGACCTTTCACCGACAGTAGATCTATGTTAGATCTCTTCCCTCATCGACAACCTTTCATCGGCAGTAGATCTTAGATCTCTTCCTTTCATCAGTGGGCGAACACTGACACAGATCTTCTCAGATCTCCTCTCTTTCGCATCAGCACGCTTACTAACGCAAATTCCACGTTGATCGCGCCGGGAATGAAACCCAGTAAGGTTTTGGTTGTTCAACGCATTTATACTACTCAGATTTGCGCTTATCGGAGCCACTGTTGCTCCAAAAACCGCGCTGATCGTTGCGATTGTTCCTCCAAAAACTGCGCTAATCCAATCAACACATGAGAAAAAAAAAATCCACTTAGTCATCAGGGGCTTCTCCTCTGCCACTCCAGCTATTATTCGACCCTCAAGCTCTGATACCGTGATAAAATATGATGGATTGAATTCATAAATAAAAAACTAGTCAGCTCTACAATGGAAAGACTGGACCAGGAGAGTGTGACTCTGTAGAACGCTCTACATTCTCAATACAATTCAACCAATATATAGCATACATAGATGCAGGGAAATTAGAGTCATACCTTAAGAAATAGAAACTAATTCTTATCCTAAAGTTTCGTGAACCAACTCTTACAAATTATGGATTCTCCATTATCTTTTAACATGCAATCATTTCAAATTTTCATAATATCCAAATCGAAGATATTAGAATGTCAAATTGATATTGACAGATCGAGATATCATTTGGTTACATTAAATAGTTATATACTGGCTGCATAACTGTACAAAATTTGTCAACGTTAAAGTGAGAGGTCCGCACGTCTCGTTTAGATCGCGGCAAACATGTAACATCATGTGGGCGCCTGTATTATGCACGATTTTTATTGGTAACCTTGACATCACAATTGGAGCAGATAAGAAGCAAAGATATTTGCAAAGGGACTTTCTTAAATCTTTACACAGAAAACAAAACGATCCTTAAAAATTGACATTATAAAACCATACGCGGTTGGAAAGCTTCCAGGTTTTCTTGGCCGTGAATTATTGTCAAGAATTGGCTGGTGTTTTACATTGACTTTCAGCTGCGGACCCTGATTTTTTTCAGGATACCAATGGCGGCTCCCTGTTTCAGTTGTATTTGTCTCTTGAAACGGTCAAAATATTAAATTGAAAAGCATAATCCACTGGTAATGGTGGTCAGGGATTTTAAAAACTTGAGATCGCAGGCTTTTTTATTGACAACGCGTGCATGCGTTGTAAGAAAGGCGATGTGCATACTCATTGAAATAAGGGAAGTTGATAATTCAAATGACTGTAAGATAAGATAAAGACTTGTAATTGAATTCTAAGTCCAAAATGGCAGCTTGACCATTATTTTTTCAGCATCTACAGCTTCTGGTAGTTATCCACATATTGGGCATGGTCTATTCTTCATTCAATTGCTTCACTTGTCTATATATGTAGAGAGAGTCTAGACCCATGAAGAGAGTACATGTGAATATATATGGTTCGTCTAAGACTTCAAACACAACATTTGAAGATCATTAAAAGTAGAAGCACAGTTACAGGACTTGCAATTTCAATGGCTTCTACATCAGCCTGGTATGTACTTGCCCTTTATCATGCTCAACTTTATCGAGTAATTAGTTATGTTTGGTGTCATAATTTGTGAGTTAATAAGGTGCTAATTTGTTTTGCGTGTAATTGGAAAACAGGGGAACGAGGAGAGGGATCGTGTTGTTGATCCAAATGGTAGCAATAACTGCATTTATGTTATTCAGTAATCTGCCGTTGCAGGCGCAGGGTGCTGTGGAAGCAGATCAACGAGATGTGGTGGATGCCGAAGGGCATCCTGTGGTGTTAGGGAGAGAATACTATGTTTTACCGGCTGGTTCTGCCATTGGCGGTGGACTGGCACTGAAGATGCGCGTGAACAATAGTTGTCCAATGTATGTGGTGCAAGAGAATTCTAAGAAATCGATGGGACTTCCTGTGGTGTTCAGGCATGCTAAGGGTCTGAGGGGAAATTATTCATCTGTAATCGTTCAACAACACGTCAATCTGAACGTTAACATGGCGGCTGTAACTACCTGCGTTCAATCCACTGAATGGTCTGTCCAGAATGATGCCAATACCACCAAACGTTTCATCAAAGCTTCGGATGCCTCTTCGTTATTTCAGATTGTAAAGGCGATTGATGGAGATGGTTACGTTCTCTATTTCTGCCCTTGCAATTGCAGGCTTGTTTGTACCAAAGTTGGAATTTACGTTGACGATGGTGGGAATAGGTGGTTGGTTATCGGTAATTCGGCGGAGGCTCTGCGTGTCCAATTTCATAAGAATGAATGAGAGGCACCTGATGGATGAAAACGCCATCTTGGTGTCCTAGAGCTTTGCATATGTTGCTAGTCATATTCCACCAATAAATAATGCGATCTGCAGTTTCTTGGGCATGTGAATGTCTAGAGAATGATCTCGTGTGGTCATTCTTCATTTATCCAATTTACAATAATAAGAAGATTTTTCAATTAAATTTACATGATAATGATTTCCTGTTTTCGTTTTTCTTAAAAAATGGGAAACATAATCTGTTTGTTCTATTGAATCAACATATAATAACATGCAGCATCCTTCTGGAAAAAAAAATATAATAACATGCAGCACAAAATCCATAATCATTTGCGTGATGCGTAATGTTAAAATCCAGTTTGACTTTGATTATTCAAAATAAATTAATATCTGCTAATTTTATTTAATTAATTTAATTATTTACTTATTGAATAAAATATAAATCTTTTTATTTTATTTTATTTAGTTAATTAATTTATTATTATTATTATTATTATTATTATTTAATACTTTATTACTTATTTTATTATATTATATTTATCTATTTATCTATTTATATAAATTTATATTCTTATTATTTTCCCATGAGACTAAAAAAAGAGGCTTTGAAAACAAACAGACCAATCACACCATTTAGAATATAGGGTAGATCCAATATCTGCTTATATTCAAGTCGTCATCTTATCTCACTCAGTCTTTTTTTAAATTTCGAGGCCTCTTAACTTACTATATGGAAATGGGATGATTAGTCTTTTTCACATGTTTAGGTAGGGCGGAGGTGCAGGATCTTCTATGTTTAATGCTAGCAGCATGTTCACAAATCCTTTAGTTTATAAACTGACCAATTTCACCAATATAAAGTTGTCCCACAAAAACAAAAAATAGTAAACACTTTTTCCATCCCTAAAATTTACCAAATCTTTAACTGATTTAAAAAAGCTGTGAATTGAAGAATCAACAAAAATTCTGCGTCCAATTTCATAAAAATGAATAAAAGACACGAGATAAACGTTGTTAGTGATATTATACCAATAAATAATCCTTATGTGAACTTGTAGACAATGATTACGTGGTCATTCTCCATTTATCCAATTTACAATTTACAGTAATGAGAGGAGATTTCAATTAATTTATATGATAATAACTTTGTTTTTCACTGTTATGATTCTATTTTTTGATCAGGATTTCTTTTACTCACATTTTAAATTGTGTGAAGCCTGTGGTTTTTTGGGAATGTTGAAAATAGAGGGATTTCGGGGATAATATGAAGCACATGCATGAGAATATTTGCGAGAATAGATGTGGTATAAGTATTTTTTCATTATGTGTTTATAAATTATATATATATATATATATATATATATATATATATATATATATATATATATATATATATATATATTTTAATTTTATATTTTATTTTTAAGTATATTTATTATTTTAATGTATTTTAATATGTTTGATAATTTAATAATTTTTATCTATAAATTAAAAAATAACCAATTTAAATTTAAAATTGATAATATTTAATTTTTATCAAATTTTTATATATAAATAGTGAGTAATAATATTTATTTTGTTTTATTTAGAAAATAATAAATAAATAAATTTATTTATTTGTTATAATTTTTAAAGTAAAAATAAAACCATATATCTAAGGATTAATATTGAAAAAAAAGATAAAAATAAAACTTTTACACAACCCCCACACATGATTGGGTTATATATTTAAAATATGAAAATTTATAATATTAAATTTAAAAATTTCTAAAAATAGTATTGAAATCATATATCATGAATGGGTCATAGTCTCCAAATAGGGCAGCATACTTAAAATAAGAAAAAATTATAATATAAAATGTAAAATTTTCTAAAAATAGAATTGAAATCATATATCATGAATGAGCTTCTTTGTATATATCAGGAAAATGCTAGCCTCTTCTTCTTGTATATCTATTTCACCATAAGTGAAGTTTGTGTCCAGAGAGAAATTACTTCCTAGTTATTATCCTTATAGATATTAGATTATGAGATGACTTTAAAGCACGTTTCATCATGTTAGAAATTGTACCAAGAAAGGCTCAATTTGACTTTTGCCTTAGTCAAATTTCAATTTTCCACATTAGCAAGATGACTTAGATTGCAATTAGCTAGAGTGTCATGGCCTTGTCTACTAGTTAACTCCATAAATTTGAGTTGTAGGCTAAAAGCACCGTTGTGCACGATTGCTAAAATTTAGAAATTTAGTTCAATTATTTACAGTTGAACTGAGTTAATTGAGCTCAAGTAATTAATTGAGTCACTTGAAGGTCAATTGAGGAGTAGAATTGTTGTTAACTCAGTGAAGGTCAATTGAGTAGTAGAACTATTGCTAACTCATTCATCTCTCAGTTAAAATAGTCAATCAAATAAAAATATCTCATACATGCATGGAATTAAAATTTCCTAGCTGGAGTGGAGGAAAAGGCACATTGAAATTATCAATTGTATACTAGATGAATGTACAAGGTTGGAAATTAAGCATGTGATCAATTCCTTGGAAATTGCGAAATAAAATAGGAAATTCCCCTATTATTTAAGAGTTCAATTTCTCCTTAATTTTGAAAGGAAATAGGAGGAAGTTGGGGCCTTAAATTGGCTAAGTGTTGGACAAAGTAGGGCAATCAGCAGGACTAGAACATGTTTACAGTGCAGGGTGTGTTTTAAGATTCACGCAAGACAATGTAATAGTTTCTCATTCTCATCTGAATAATCAAAAGTAGCGGATGTGTTTTCTTAGTTGGGTTCCCCTTTAAAGCATTGTGTTCTTGTGGTTTTGATGGTTGTCTGCCATTGCTTGTGTTTCTAAATTGTGAATTCCATTCTGCAAAATTGTAGAGGAAATTCGTAATCTCTTGTTTTCAATTCAAATGCATCAGTAGTAACAAAATTCTATTAATTTCTACATGGTATCAGAGCCTTAAATCACAATAGAAACTAGTCAATAAGTCTTCTCTTTCAGAAATTTTGATTTGCAGATTCAGTGAAGAAGTTTTTCTTCTATGTGGGAGATTGTCTTTCAATGGATTGAGATTAGATTATGCCCTTGAGGGAACGTCAAATTTCATAGCTTTGGAGGAAAGGATTGAATTTATACTCGATGATAATGGTGTGCTAGAATATACTCAAACATATATTCTGAAACCAGGAACATTAGATGTACAAGCACTAGCCTAGTGGAAGAAGGATATCGCAAAACCTAGAAGGATCATCTTGGAGGGTGTGGGAGACCAAATATTATTGAATTTACATGGAAAGGAGAATCCATTTTCTATGTGGAAGACCCTCACTGAATTATTCGAAAATGGAAATTTCCATGAAATTGGCATTTCAAGACAAGCTTAGAAACATCTGCATGTAGAAAAATGAAACCATCCCACATTACCTCTCCAGATTCACTCAGGTTCGAGATGAAATTGGAGGAGTAGGAAAAAATGTTCCTTCTTCTGCACTAGTGAGCCTAGCTCTCCTTGGCCTTCCAAAATCCTAGCACAACTATTGGGACTCTATAAATGGAAGGGACAAATTACCAAATCAGGAGAGACTTTGGTCTAATTTGGTGTAAGAAGAAATTCAAAGGAACATTAGAGATGGAGTAACATCCAAATTTTAGGATGAAGAGAATTTTTACTTGGTTGGGAAGGGCAAGAAAGCTAAGGGAAAGAAGGCCCAAAGCATGCCAGAGTCTAGCTAGAACAATGGCAAGAAGAAGGACCTAAGAAAGATATAAAAAAAAAATCAGTGCCACGAATTTGGGCACTATGCAACAAAGTGTCCACAAAATAAGTAAAACAAGAAGCCTTCAGGAGGAGCAAGAGGTGGAGCACTTGCCTCACAATTCAAATTAGACTTCACCCATATTTCATGCATGGTAAGCACTGTAATGGGAAGTGTGTGGTATCTAGATTCAAGTCTGTCTTTCCATATGATAGGATGCAAATAATTCTTCAGTAGCCTATAGGAGAAGGATCTCCAGATGCACATAGAACTTGGGGATGATGGGAAGTACAGTACCAAAGGAATTGTAACCATAACCTTTCAGAGGGAGTCAGGCTCCCATCTTCATATGAAATATGTTATGTATGTACCTGGGCTGAAGAAGAACCTGATCTCTATTGTTGTATTAGAGGATAGAGGCTATGATGTTGTTTCACTAAGAGGAAATCCTTTCTAAGACATGTAGCTACCGGGAAAGTGAAACATATTGGAGTTAGATTGAAAAAACTCTACAAAATTGAGGTGGAAGCTTGCACTGCACTGAGAAGCAAGGTAGAAAATTTGTAGAGACAAGATGTTGGAAAACTCTGGCACAAGCGCATGGGAGAATTATACCATGGGGCCTTAAAAATCATGCAGTAGATTACCACTAGTCTCCTAAAATGAACCCTTGACCATAATGATGTCTGCAAGGGATGCACATTGTGGAAATATGTCAAATCCACCTTTAACGAACGAGATAATAGAGCGGGAGCAATGCTGGAGTGAATCCACTCTTATGTATGTGGACCATTTTCTAAAACCTCTACAAAAAAACATAGGTATTATGTGATTTTTTTTTGTGATTTTTTATATAAAATGTTGGATCTTCTTCATGCAGAAGAAGGATAAAGTTTTCTCAAAATTTGTTGAATTCAAAGCATTGGTTGAAAAGGAGGTTGGTCAGAAATTAAAATCCCTGAGAAGTTATAATGGAGGAGAATTTGCTTCTAACACCTTAAAGGAATTTTTTCCCAACAAGGGTATTAGAAGAGAACTGATAGCACCTCCTAACCCACAAAAAAATGGGGTGCTTGAAAGGAAGAACATAAGCATAGTGGGAGCAACAAGAGAAATGTTGCAATATTAAGGGCTACCATTACATCTATAGGAAGAAGCATGTAACACCACATTTTATTTTCAAAACATGAGCCCTCATATAATACTTGGCATGATCACACTCGAAGAATATTTCTCTGGGAGGAAGCGAGATGAATCTCATTTTCGAATTTTTGGAGCTTATGTGTATTATCATTTCTCCAAGGATTATAGGAAGAAATTGGATTTGCCTACAACTAAGATGGTTGTCTTTGTAGAAAACATAGAGACTCCACATAACTATAGGGTGTATTTTCCCCCAATCAGGATGACAGTAGTGAGGAGAGATGTCAACTTTGATGAGGACAAGGCTATGAGATGCTATATAGAGCAAGAGATGAGTATCCCATTGGAGGAGGAGCTTCTAGTTCCTAAGGAGGAGCCTCAGAAAAAAAACTTCAATATGTTGTGGAGTACAAGTGGAGGAGAATACAAGAGGTCGAGTGGAGGAACCCAATCAACTAGAATATTCCAGAGAGGGGAGGAATAGAACCAAAGAAGATGATGGATTGGTGTAGGAGGCACGAGAGTATGTAGGATCTCCTACATTTTCACGCAGGAAGAGGAGGTCGCTAGAAAGATACACTAGGTATATGGATATCATGACATAACTCATTGAGTTAGAGCAATCTTCATTTGATGAAGCATTTTCTCAACTAGTGTGTGTTGATTCCATGTTGGAGGAGTTTGAATCCTTCATGAATAATAATGTATGGGAGGTGGTGCTGAGACCAGAGAAAAAGTTAGTGGTTGGGTCCAAATAAATTTACAAATTCAAACGTGTAGCTGATGGGAGCATCGAGAAGTACAAGGCTAGATTTGTGACCAAAGGCTTCTCACAGGTAGAGAGATTTTACTATGAGGAAACATTTGCCCTTGTGGCAAGATATTCCTCAATCATAAACATTCTAGCATTAGCTACCAGATGGGGTGGAAGATCCACAAAATGGATGTGAATATTGCCTTCCTCAATAGTGTCATTGAGGAAGAAATTTACACAGAGCAGCGACAGGGATTTGAGACATATGATAGGGAGACAAATGTGTGTAGACTTAGGAGAGCCCTGTATGGTTTTAACAAACACCTTGAGCATGGGACACTCAAATTGACACATATGTCAGTGTATTTTTCTCCACCAAAAGTGAAGCAAATGTCAATATCTATCACATTATGGTAGACTGCAAGTTTCTTATCTTGGTTATGTATGTTGATGACTTGATACTTATAGGGGATGAGAAGTTGCTCCAATCTTGTAAGGAGGACCTTGCAAGAGAATTATAGATGAAGGACATGGGCTTGATACATTAATTCCTTGGGCTAGAAATATGGTAGGGTGATGGTGAGTTGTTTGTGAGTCATGGGAAGTATTTCTATAAAATACTTCAAAGATTTCACATGGAGAACTACAAGCATATGGACACGCCTCTAGCTACAAAATTGAGGAAGCAGTATCAGTCTTAAGGAGAGGCAGTAGATGCTACCATCTGTAGACATATTGCGGGATTCGTGATGTATGATTTGGTGAAAAAAAGGCCTAACATATGCTATGTAGTTAATTAGTTTAGTCAAGTAATGGTGAAGCCTACCAAGCTTTATTGGAATGCAATAAAGCATGTGTTAAGATACCTCAAAGGCACAACCGAATATGGTTTATGGTACAAGAGGATAGATGGAGTGAAGCCCCAAGGCTTCACTGATGAAGATTAGGAAGGGAGTCCATCGGACAAGAAAATTACTTCAAGTGCTATCTTCATTGTTGGTTCTGCAACTATTTCATGCTATATTAGGAAATATAGGTCTGTGTAACTTAACTCAACAGAGACTGAATACATGTTTGCAATTTAAGCATCACATGAGGAAATATGGATAAGTAAAATACTTGTGGGTCTTTTTAGTCGGGAGATGGATCTGACGATGATTTATTGTGACAATTAGTGTTGTATTAAACTCTATAAGAATCCAATATTTCATGATAGGTCCAAGCTCATAGATAGAAGGTGCGATCACTTGCGATATTGTGTGCAGAGGAGAATTATGATGCTACAATACATTTCAACTGAGGAGCATGATGCAGATATCTTGAAAAAGGCATTGTTAAGAGGCAAATTTGAATTCCCAAGATGTGGGATAGGGGTGGTGCAAAAAACCTTTCTTGCTAAGAGGGAGTGTTAGAAATTGTAGAAAGAAAGGCTCAATTTCACTTTTTCCTTAGCCAAATTGAGTAATTTAGTTTTCCACATCAGCAGGACGACTTGGATTGGTGTTAGCTAGAGCGACATGGCCTTGTCTAGTTTTTAACTTAGTAATTAAAGTTTTAGGATAGAATGAGAGTTGTGCATGGAGTGATTGATAAAATTTAGCAATCTAGTTCACTTATTTTTAGTTGAGCTCAGTTAACTGAGATCAAGTAATTAATTGATTCATTTGAAGGTAAGTTAAGTATTATAACTGTTGTTAACTCAGTGATCTCTCATTTAAACAAGTTAATCAGCTAGAAATAGGCCAGGCATGCATGTAATTCGAATTTCCTAGCTGGAGTGGAGGAAAAGGCACATTGTAATTATCAATTGTATACTAGTTGAGTGTATAAGCTTGGAAATTTATAAGCAAGTGATATCTTGAATTGCACAAGGAAATAGGAGGAAATTGGGGCATTCATGTTGGGTGTGGAGCCTGATTATTATCTTCATTTAGAGTTCTTTGTTTCAACTGTATGTATACCCCAGGAATATTGTACACTCCTCCACGTGGGGGGCGTGTGATCCCCCCTGGTTGGGGTTGAAGCTGATGACTAAAAATAGATGTAAATTTTCCTTCTAGAATATTGTATTTTCGTAGTCAAACTGGGCTATTCATTGGGTGGATGATCTTATGGTAGAAGTTATCTTTACTATTAAGGTATTTTTTTCCCTAGAAAGAAACCCCTCGGTTCATATGAGGGAATTGTATTGCGGCTGTGCGTCATGTGTGTATTATGAGAGAGAAAGAGAAAGGGGGATTGTGTGAGAGAGTAGAGGATATTACAATAGATCTACTATAGGTTTTTTCTCTTCATGTTGCTGGATAATATAAAGGAAGGATGGGTTGTTTCTCCGTGGACATAGCCCAAGTTGTGTGAACCACATATATTTGTGTCTCTCTTGTTTTTCATGTTTTATGTGTTTGTATTTCTGCATATTTTTATGTGTTCCATTTCTCTTTAATATATAATTTTCTATTAGAGCTGAAGGTCTATTTGGTTGATAAACTAACAGGAAATAAGGGTTCCTGGTTCGTGTGGGAGAAATGGCAGAAGATGGTAGGTTTAGGGTCGAGAAATTTAACAGAAAAACTACCCACTGTGGAAGATTCACATGGAAGATTATATGTATCAGAAATATTTGTACGTACCATTGAGCGGGAAAACAAAGAATTATTCGAGTATGATAGATGCATAATGGGACGTTCTTGACAAGAGGACACTTGGAACAATACGGTTGTGCCTTGCGGCATCGGTAGCCTTCAATATTTCAAATGAAATGACAATATAGGGTTTAATGACGACATTGACGAAGCTATATGAAAAAACCCCAGCCTCAAATAAGTAATTTATTATGAAAAGTTTTTTTTTAATATGAAAATTTCAGAAGGTGGATTTGGTGCTAACCATTTAAATAAATTTAATATGGTTACTAGTAAGTTAAGTTTTGTAGTGGTAAACTTTGATGATGAATTTAGGGCTCTGTTATTTCTATGCTCATTGCCCTAAATTGGAATGGTTTAGTTATGGCCATTAGTGACTTTGTCTCTGGATCTAGTACTTTAAAATTTGATTATGTTATCGATGTCATCCTTAGCAAGGAAATGCGACGGAAAAGCTCCGGTGAGACATCAAGTAATGCTTTGAGTGAAAAGACTAGGGGAAGAAAAATGGAAAGAGAAAATAGCCTAGGATATCACAGTAAGTCAAGGAAAGGTAGATCCAAGTCCAGATCAGGGAGAGTGTTCTGGAAATGCTAGAATAAAGGAAACCTAATGAAATACTGTAAGTCCTGGAAGGGAAAATAATGAGACACACAACAAGAAAAAAATCATGAAGTGAATGTGACAGGTGATGTGTTGCAATATTGTTTGATTGTTTCTTTAAAAAAAATTATTGATGCTTGGGTGGTAGATTCAAGGTCCTCATCCATGCAACACCTGATAAGAAACATTTTCATGACTATCAAGGATACTTTGGACAGGTTCATCTGGGTGATGATAAATGTAGAAATTATATGCACTAAGCATGCATATGTCCTAGATTCACCTGATCTCACACTATTTAACTTTATGCAAGATACTAAATCATTCCACTTGTTAATATTTTGTGGAAAATTAATTGCACACACATGTAAAGCATAAAACAAAAATAATCACACATAACACAGTTGTTTTTAATCGGGAAATCCTAAAGCTGAAAACCCCAACTATATATTATGTATCATGGAATCATATGACAATCCTCATACAAATCTTATCAAGCTCTCATTACAGTACAATCATCATACACTAATCAGGAACAATCTTGCAAATCCATGCACCGATCTCTGCCTCCTACTAGCCTGCCTCCACTATGTAATCCTTGCTAAAGAATAGCTCTGAATGAATTCAAATTACTCTTTCCTTGACTGCAAAATCCTCATTGGCAACTCCAATGTGTGTGTGATGCAATCAATGCATCACTATAGTCACAACAGATAGTCTACCTTGCCCTTTCACCTACCTCTCCACTGGGTCTCCACTGAAACTTCCATGCACTGTAGTTAACTGTTGTATTGTTCACTTGATTAATGAGTTATTATTTGTGAATTAATTAACTAATTAATTCACTCCACTCTCACTAGTGTATCAATCAGTTAGACTAGATACAACTAGCTCAACTAAGTCTAACTGAGTTAAACTAAATACAACTCCATAACTACTTCTCCCAACTGTGTCATAACTCTACCACTTGAGTTCTAATGAGTCCTCCCATACATTAGCTCAGTGAAATCCTTAGAATTGTAATTCCCTCATTTCCACCTAATGCGCCACATACGTGCCTTAAGAACAAAAGTGCTCAAGAGAATAGGATTGTTGTTTAAATATCTAATTATTGTTAAGGCTAATAATATTGACATGCATCTATTTTTAGATGTGATCTACATAAAAAGACTTCATTTAATATTCTAAAAATATAATTTCATCTATTTTTCCAGCTTGATCAACCATCCACAAATAGCATCCTGCAACTTCTGAAATATGATCACCATGTCTAAAAATAGACATATTCTAAAAATAGACTTGCGCCAAAAATAGCCTACGGGCCCACTTAGTGAAGGCGACTCTTTTCACTAAGATCATAATCTTGTTGAAGCTCAACACTCCCTCTCAACATGATAGGGATTATCCTTCACCCCAATCCTGCCTCTGTTGTATTCGAATTTGATCCTGGTGAGCACCTTCGTTAGAATATCTGCATCCTGATCCTTCGTAGGAATGTACTGAAGAAAAATGATATTCCGCTGCACACAATATCTAATATGATGATACCGGATATCAATATTTTTAGATCTATCATGAAACACAGGATTAACGGAGAGTTTAATGCAACTCTGATTATCACAATGTATCACTGTGGGATCTAAATGTGAACCAAACAAACCAACCAAGATCTTCCTCATCCAAATAGCCTCACATGCATCTTGACTTGTTGCTATGTATTCTGCTTCCGCTGAACTGAGTGCTACGGATCTTTGTTTCCTGCTGTACCAAGAAACTGTCGTAGATCCGATACTGAAAATCCCCCTGATGTGCTCTTTCTGTCTGTTGGGCTTCCTACCCAATTTGCATCCGTGAAGCCATGAAACTTCACCTCATCTGTATGTTTGTACCATAAACCATACTCAGATGTGCCCCTGAGATATCTCAGGACATGCTTTCCTGCCTTCCAAAAGAGCTTGGTAGGTTTAACCATCGCTTGTGAAAGATGATTCACCACATAGCATATGTTCGGTCTTATATTGACTAAATATATGAGAGAACCCACCAACTATTGATAAACAGTGACATCCACTACCTCTGTCGATGTAGCATCCTCTTTCTTCTAATTTCTTGGAAGAGGAGTGTCGATAGGCTTGCATCCTTGCATGCGAAACTTCTCTAGTATCTCCTGGGCATACTTGCCTTCAGACACTAACAGTTCACCTTCCCACTGCCATATTTCTAATCCAAGGAAATAATGAAGGAGGCCCAAATCCTTCATCTCAAACTCCTTTGCAAGATCTGCCTTGCATGAGTGTATCAACTGCTCATCACCTGTTAGTATTAAATCATCAACATAAAGTAAAATTATTAAAATCTTACCCTCCACCACAATCTGGTACAGGTTTGCATCCGCCTCACTCTTGGTGAAGCCAAGTCCAGTGAAATAGCTGCCAATCCGAGTCTACCAAGCACGGGGTGCTTGTTTCAGCCCATACAACACTCTTTCGAGCCTGCACACATGCGACTCGGTGTTTAAGATCTCAAATCCTTCATTCTGCTCAATGTACACCTCTTCCTCAATAATCCCATTAAGGAACGTAGTCTTCACATCCATCTGATGAATGTGCCAACCCATCTGTGCTGAGAGATCAAGGATGGTCTGTATGGAAGAATACCGTGCGACAGGTGCAAAGGTTTCTTCATATTCAATCCCCTCAATCTGTGAGAAGCCCCGAGCAAAAAATCTTTCCTTATACTTCTCGACACTTCCATTAGCAGCTTGCTTTACCTTGTAGATCCATCTTGATCCTACAATTGATTTTCCCACCGGCCTTGGAACAATCTCCCAAGCACTGTTTCTGACAATGGAGTCATACTCCTCCACCATGGCATCTACCCATGTGAGCTCCTGCACTGCTTATTCTAAAGAAGATGGCTCTGTCACGATATACTTGCTCATAAGAGCCATGTATCCAGTAAATCGGTCAGGTGATTGTCTCTGTCTGCGCTGTGATGTAGGGACTTTTACATTCTATGCCGCATCAAGCTTCAGTCTCTCGGCTTCTGTGGTACGCTTTCTTCCTTGTCTGATGTTTGGTTCTGAATGAGTGGACTCCTCCACTCCATGAATCTCCTCCTGTGGCTGATCCAAATCTAGAGGCTCATCTTTGGGAACAAGAATTTCCTCCTCCGCATGCAAGTGTAGCTCCCTTTCAAGCGACAACTTCATGGCTTTCACCTCATTGAATTTTATATCCCGTCGCACAACAGTCATCCGAATGTCTAGAAAATACACACAATAATTATGGGGTGTTTCTGTGTACCCCATAAATATCCCAACTTCTGTAGTCAGCTCCAGCTTTTTCCTGGCGTCCTTTGTCACATGAATGTAAACAGATGAGCCAAAAATCTTCAAATGAGAAATATCAGGCTTCTTACCAGTAAAATCTTCTTCAAGTGTACTCATGCCAATTAATCTATGAGGACAACGGTTTTGCACATAAACTGTAGTGTTGCATGCTTTTTCCCACAAGTGCATTGGTAGGCCCTGGTCATGCAGCATCGCTCGTGAAACACCCACGATCGTTATGTTCTTCCTCTCCGTGACCCCATTATGCTGTGGGTTATGAGGCACTATGAGTTCTCTTCGAATTCCTTCTTTGCTACAGAATTCTTTGAATTCGTCCGAGATGTATTCACCACCATTATCTCTCCGTAGAGCTTTCACTTGCTTCCCCGACTCCTTCTCCACCAATGCCTTGAACTCACAGAACTTTGATAACGTTTCACTCTTCTTCTGCATGAAGTAGATCCAGCATCTACGAGAATAGTCATCAAAAAATATAACATAATACCTGTGTTTTTCTCTTGAAGCAACTGAGAAAGGTCCACACACGTCTATGTGAATTCTCTCCAGGATCACCGAAGCATGGTTCTCCTTCTCATGAAAGGTGGTCTTCAAAAACTTATCCATAGTACATCCCTTGCACTGATCTGACTGCACAAGAGTACCCTTGGGAAGTCCAGTAGAAATATGCTGCAAAACCTTCAAAGCGCCATGGTGAAGATGTCCCAATCTCCTGTGCCATAATTCGCCCTCATCCCAGCTCACCAATTTTTCTGCTTTGCCCACCATTGCAGCGTAGCCATCTACCTCCAGCTTATAGAGATTCTTAATTCAAACCCCTATCTTCTTGGTTTGACCCATTGTTTTATGTCAAAGGAAGGCGTTTCCCTCACTGAAAACAACATCATAACCTCTATCTTCCAGCATTGCGACCAAGACCAAGTTCTTCTTCAAACCTGGAGCATGCATAACATTCTTCAACAATAATGGATTACCGGACTCCCTCTCAAAGGTAATGGTCCCAATTCCATTCGTACAGTACCGACCATTGTCGCCCATCTCTATATGCATCTAGAGGTCCTTCTCCTCCAAGTCACTAAACAACTCTTTGTCTCCCGTCATATGGAAAGACGCACCATTATCAAGATACCACACCGATCCCATACAGCTTGAAACAGAGCATGCGATCAAGGAGAAATCAAGTTCAAATTGTAAGGCTAAGGCCTCTCCAGTTGCAGATCCATAAACCTTCTTGTTCTTCTTCTTCTGTGGATAGTTAGTGGCGAAATGTCCATGTTCGTGACAGTGAAAACACTTCACTTTGGACAAATCCTGCTTCTTGCCTTTAGCATCGGATTTTGAAGGATGTTTCTTCCCCTTCTCTTTCCTTGCTTTGGAAGCCAAAGAGAAATTCTATTCATCTTAATTCTTCGATGAAGATCCATCCCTGGTACCCCGCCTTATCTCCTCCTACACAAGATCCGACTAAAGTCGCTCCCATCCCGGCAGTTTCTCCCGTCCATTGACAAAGTCTTCGTAGCTATGCTAACTCTTCGGAAGCCCAAGGAGAGCCAATCTCACCAAGTCTTCATCATCAACAGTAACCCCCACACTTCCCAGTTCATCCTTGCAGTGGACAAACTTCGTGAGGTATTTTGGAATACTGTCGCCTTTCACCATTTTTATTTTTCTAAGCTTGTCTTTAAGCGCCAACTTCCTCTGGTCACTTCTGCTTTGGAACAATTCTATCAAAGCCTTCCACATTAAGAATGGAGTGGATTTCTCATGAAGGCTAGACACAATATGGTCCTTCACACCTTCCAACAGAATTCTCATCGTCTTTGATGTCTTCTTTTTCCATGCGTCAAGTAATTCAGCATCGCTAGATCCCGGCTTAGGAACATCACTATCGATGAACTCCTTCAATCCATTATCCTCCAACACTACCTCCATCTTGTCCTTACAAGATATGTAATTCAAGCTCCCATCAACGGCATACTCCAATCGCAACCCATTAAAAGTCATTTCAATCTATACTCAGCTTCCGCACCAAGAATCTTCTGTAGCAAATTCGAATTGTCCACCAGCACAAATTCACTTTACAATTTCAATCTTCAATCAACAATGCTCTGATACCATGTAGAAATTATGTGCACTAAGCATTCATATGTCCTATATTCACCTGATCTCACACTATTTAACTTTATGCAAGATACTGAATAATTCCACTTGTTAATCTTTTGCGGAAAATTAATTTTTCACACATGTAAAGCATAAAATAAAAATAATCATACATAACACAGTTTTTTTTAACCGATAAATCCTGAAGACGAAAACCCAAACTATATATTATGTATCATAGAATCATATGACAATCCTCATACAAATCTTATCAAGCTCTCAGTATAGTACAATCATCATACACTAATCAGGAACAATCTTGCAAATCCATGCACCGATCTCTGCCTCCTGCTAGTCTGTCTCCACTGCGCAATCCCTGTTGAAGAATAGCTCTGAATGAATTCAAAATACTCTTTCCTTGACTGCGCAATCATCATTGGAAACTCCAATGTGTGTGTGATGCAATCAATGCATCACTATAGTCACAACAGATAGTCTATCTTGCCCTTTCACCTACCTCTCCACTGGGTCTCCTTTGGACGCCATTAGCATGATTAGCACATTTGTATTGTTGGATTAGCTAATGAGTTATTATTTGTGAATTAATTAACTAATTAATTCCTCCCTCTCACTAAACAGCATCAATCGATTAGACTAGATAACCAATATTTGATCTAAGCCAGGATTAAAGCGGATACAGCTCCATAACTACTTCTTTGACTGTCATAACTTCCTACTTGATTCCTGCTTCAGGTCCTCCATGCACGTGGCTCTAGTAAAACCTTGGGAATTCGTAGGACCCTCGATCACTGATGTTACATACATGCCACGTTGAAATAAAGTGCCAAAGAATAAGTTGTTTTTTAGTGTCTAATTATTATTGAGAGCTAATAATAATCGACATGCATCTATTTTTAGATCAACGATCTATAAATAGACTTCGCCCAATATTCTAAAAATAGAATTTCATCTATTTTTCCAACTTGATCAACCATCCACAAATAGCATCCTGCAACTTCTGAAATATGATCACCATGTCTAAAAATAGACAAAGTTTAAAAATAGACTTGCACCAAAAATAACCTGCGGGCCCACTTAGTGAAGGCGACTCTTTTCACTAAGCTCATCATATTGTTGAATCTAAAAAATAAACCTTGTAAAATCGTTGAAATGGTTAAATTTCTTGAAAAAAAACTGAATGGAAACCAATGGTTATTAAAGGAGGTAAGGCATGTTCCAGATCTGAAGAAAAATCTGATTTCAACAGGGCAGTTAGGTGGTGAAGGTTGTGTGACAACTTTTACAGATAGAACCTGGAAGGTCACTAATTGAGCCCTCGCAATAGCAACAAGAGAAAAGGTTCGTACATTTTATTTATGCAATGGTATTTATAATTGTGTTAATGATTTGAACTCCATAGGAGCAGATGAAGCATTATGGCATCATACGCTCAGACACATGAGTGAGAAGGGGATGAAGATTCTTCACTCAAGAAATTTGTTGCCAGGTTTAAAGAACTTTGATTTGGATTTATGCGAGAATTTTGTTTATGGAAAACATAAGAGAGTCATATTTCTTAGATTTGGGAAATAAAATATGACTGAAAAATTAGAGCTTGCGCATACAGATGTATGGGGACCTGCTCAGGTATGATCTCTCGGTGGCTCTCATTATTATGTTACTTTTATTGATGTTGCAACTAGAAAAAGTCAGATTTATTGTATTTAAAATAAATCTGATGTATTTGATACTTTCAAGAAATGGAAAGCTTTGGTTGAGATTGAGACATGAAAGAAGTTGAAGTGTCTCAAATCAGAAAATGGAGGTGAATATCACAGCAAAGAGTTTGATAGGTACTGTTCAAAGCATGAAATTCACAGATGTTGTAGATATTGTTGTTTATCAAATAAACAGAGGGCCTGCAAGTTCCTTTTATGGTGGTATTCCAGAGGAGGCATAGACAGGTAAAAAGGTAAACTATTCTTTTTTAAAGACTTTTGGCTGTGAGGCCTTTGTCCATATTAATAAATAAAATAGAACAAAGCTTGAGGAAATATAAAATACATGTATCTTTATTGGATATGGTGTTAATAATTTTTTGTTATTGCTTATATGATTATGAAAATCACAAAATAATTAGGAGCAGAGATGTAATATTCAATGAAAATTTCTTGTATAAGGATCAGATGCAGGAAAAGAATCGGATAAATAAAATAGAGAATACACATTGCTTGATGAGATCACAGAAAAATTAAAGGTGCCTGAAAATAATAATAATCAATAATCACGACAACAACAGTATGCACCTCAAACACCTGAAAGTGGTTTGAGAAGATCTACTAGGACAAGTATACCCCATGAATGATACTCTCCTTCATTATATTATGTATTGTTGATTGAATCTAGTGAACCAGAATGTTATGAAGAAGCAATGTAGGTAGAAACCATAAAGAAGTGGGAGTTATCAATGAAAGAAGAGATGGACTCCTTGGTACATAGCTAGACTTGGGACTTAGTTAGGTTTCCTATAGGTAAAACAACATTGCAGAATAAATGAGTTTCAAGGTTGAAGGAAGAAGATGGAGGAAAACAGAGCTACAAAGCTAGACTTGTGGTGAAGGGGTTTGCACATATGAAAGGTATTGACTTTGATGAAATATTTTCTCCTGTTGTTAAAATAACTTCATTCGGAACTATTTTAAGTCTTGTAGCAACATAATATTTTCTTTGAATAGTTAGATGTAAAGACAACCTTTCTCCATGGAGATTTGGAGGAAGAGATCTATATGAAGAAACTACAAGGATATGAGGTAAAAGGGAAGGAAAAATTAACGTGCAAGTTGAAGAAGAGCTTGTATGGCTTAAAACAGGCTCCGAGGTAGTGGTATCTAAAATTTGACAGGTTTATGCATGCAGAAGGTTATACTAGATGTCACTTTGATCATTGTGTTTATCTCAAAAAGAAAAATGATGGCAGATATATTATATTGTTATTGTATATAGAGGACATGCTTGTTATAGGGTCTAACATGCAGGAAATAAATATGCTCAAAGGAAAATTGGAAAATTCATTTGCAATGAAGGATTTTGGAGCTGCAAAACAAACCCTTGCAATGAGAATAACTAGAGACAAGAAAAATAACAAATTAACATTGTCTCAGAATGAGTACATACAAAATTTGATGGAAAGATTTAATATGTAGAATGCAAAACTAGTTAGTACACCTTTGGCTAGTCATTTCAAACTTAGTAAGGATATGTTCCCCAATAACCAAGAAGAAATGGATTATATGTCTAAAGTTACATATGCATTAGCAGTTGGAAGCTTAATGTATGTAATGGTATGCACAAGGCCTGAGATTGCACATGCAATGGGAGTTGTTAGCGGATACATGAACAATCCAAGAAAAGAACATTGGATGGTAGTGAAATGGATTATTAGGTATTTGAGAGGTACCACAAATCAAGCATTATGCTTTGGTGGTTCAAACATTTCTCTACAGGGATATTTTGATGCAGATATGGCAAGTGATAGAGATAACAAGATGAACACTATAGGTTATGTATTTACTGTAGGTGGAACAACTGTTAGTTGGGTTTCGAAAATGCATAGTGTTGTTTCACTTTCAACAACGAAAGAAGAATATGTTTTTGCTACAAAGGCTAGTAAATAAATGATTTTGTTACAAATTTTTATGGATGAATTGCGTAAGAAGCTTGAGGAAATATAAAAGACATGTATCTTTATTGGATATGGTGTTAATAATTTTTTGTTATTGCTTATATGATTATGAAAATCACAAAATAATTAGGAGCAGAGATGTAATATTCAATGAAAATTTCTTGTATAAGGATCAGATGCAGGAAAAGAATCGGATAAATAAAATAGAGAATACACATTGCTTGATGAGATCACAGAAAAATTAAAGGTGCCTGAAAATAATAATAATCAATAATCACGACAACAACAGTATGCACCTCAAACACCTGAAAGTGGTTTGAGAAGATCTACTAGGACAAGTATACCCCATGAATGATACTCTCCTTCATTATATTATGTATTGTTGATTGAATCTAGTGAACCAGAATGTTATGAAGAAGCAATGTAGGTAGAAACCATAAAGAAGTGGGAGTTATCAATGAAAGAAGAGATGGACTCCTTGGTACATAGCTAGACTTGGGACTTAGTTAGGTTTCCTATAGGTAAAACAACATTGCAGAATAAATGAGTTTCAAGGTTGAAGGAAGAAGATGGAGGAAAACAGAGCTACAAAGCTAGACTTGTGGTGAAGGGGTTTGCACATATGAAAGGTATTGACTTTGATGAAATATTTTCTCCTCTTGTTAAGATGACTTCAATCAGAACTATCTTAAGTCTTGTAGCAGCGGAAGATTTACATCTTGAACAGTTAGATGTAAAGACAACATTTCTCCATGGAGATTTGGAGGAAGAGATATACATGCAGCAACCAGAAGGATATGAGGTAAAAGGGAAGGAAAAATTGGTGTGCAGGTTAAAGAAGAGCTTGTATGGCTTAAAACAGGCTCCAAGGCAATGGTATCTAAAATTTGACAAGTTTGTGTCTGAACAAGGTTATAGTAGATGTCACTCTGATCATTGTGTTTATCTAAAAAGGAAAAATGATGGCAGCTATATTATATTGTTATTGTATGTAGATGACATGCTTGTTGCAGGGTCTAACATGCAGGAAATAAATATGCTCAAAAGAAAATTGGCAAATTCATTTGCAATGAAGGATTTGGGAGCTGCAAAACAAATCCTTGGTATGAGGACAGCTAGAGACAGGAAAAATCGCAAATTAACACTGTCTCAGAATGAGTACATAGAAAAGGTGTTGAAAAGATTTAATATGTAGAATGCAAAACCAGTTAGTACACATTTTTCTAGCCATTTCAAAATTAGTAAGGAGATGTGCCCCAAGACCCAAGAAGACATGGATTATATGTCTAAAGTTCCATATGCATCAGCAGTTGGAAGCTTAATGTATGCAATGGTCTGCACAAGGCCTGATATTGCACATGCAGTGGGAGTTGTAAGCAAGTACATGAACAATCCAAGAAAAGAACATTGGATGGCAGTAAAATGGATTCTCAGATATTTGAGAGGTACCACAAATCAAGCATTATGCTTTGGTGGTTCAAACATTGCTCTACAGGGATATGTTGATGCAGATATGGCAAGTGATAGAGATAACATGAGGAGCACTACAGGATATGTATTTACTCGTAGGTGGAAACAACCGTTAGTTGGTTTCAAATGCATAGTGTTGTTTCACTTTCAACAACGAAGAAGAATATGTTTTTGCTGTAAAGGCTAGTAACAAATGATAATGTTACAATTTTTTATGGATGAATTGCATGAAGAAGCTTGAGGAAATATAAAAGACATGTATCTTTATTGATATGGTGTTAATAATTTTTGTCATCGTTTTTATATGATTATGAAAATCACAAAATAATTAGGAGCAAGAGATGTAATATTCAATGAAAAATTTCTGTATAAAAATTCTGGAGTGCAGAAAAGAATCGGATAAATAAAATAGAGTAGTCATACATTGCTTGATGGGATCACAGAAAAGGTAAAGTTGCCTGAAAATAATAATAATCAAGATCCACAACAACAACAACCACCACAACAACAACAGGCACCTCAAACACCTGCAAGTGGTGTTAGAAGATCTACCAAGATAAGTATACCCCATGAATGATACTCTCCTTCATTATATTATTTATTTTTGACCGATTCTGGTGAACCTGAATGTTATGAAGAAGCAATTCAGGTTGAAAGCAGGAAGAAGTGGGAGCTAGCCATGGAAGAAGAGATGGACTCCTTAATGCATAACTAGACTTGGGACTTAGTTAGGTTTCCTGCAGGTAAAACTACATTGCAGAATAAATGGGTTTACAGGCTGAAGGAAGAAGATGGAGGAAAACAGAGGTACAAAGCTAGACTTGTGGTGAAGGGGTTTGCACAAAAGAAAGGTATTGACTTTGATGAAATATTTTCTCCTGTTGTTAAGATGAATTCGATCAGAACTATCTTAAGTCTTGTAGCAGCGGAATATTTACATCTTGAACAGTTAGATGTAAAGACAACATTTCTCCATGGAGATTTGGAGGAAGAGATATACATGCAGCAACCAGAAGGATATGAGGTAAAAGGAAAAGAAAAATTAACGGCAAGTTGAAGAAGATTTGTGGCGGGCTTCAAAACTGTGTCTCCTGGGGTAGTGGTAATGTAATTGATGTGCTTATGTATGCATACAATGATGTCACTTTGATCATTGTATTTATCTAAAAAGGCAAAATGATGGCAGCTATATTATATTGTTATTGTATGTAGATGACATGCTTGTTGCAGGGTCTAACATGCAGGAAATAAATGTGCTCAAAAGAAAATTGGCAAATTCATTTGCAATGAAGGATTTTGGAGCTGCAAAACAAATCCTTGGTATGAGGATAACTAGAGACAGGAAAAATCGCAAATTAACACTGTCTCAGAATGAGTACATAGAGAAGGTGTTGAAAAGATTTAATATGTAGAATGCAAAACTAGTTAGTACACCTTTTGCTAGCCATTTCAAACTTAGTAAGGAGATGTGCCCAAAGACCCAAGAAGACATGGATTATATGTCTAAAGTTCCATATGCATCAGCAGTTGGAAGCTTAATGTATGCAATGGTTTGCACAAGGCCTGATATTGCACATGCAATGGGAGTTGTAAGCAGGTACATGAACAATCCAGGAAAAGAACATTGGATGGCAGTAAAATGGATTCTCAGATATTTTAGAGGTACCACAAATCAAGCATTATGCTTTGGTGGTTCAAACATTGCTCTACAGGGATATGTTGATGCAGATATGGCAGGTGACAGAGATAACAGGAGGAGCACTACAGGATATGTATTTACCGTAGGTGGAACAACTGTCAGTTGGGTTTCAAAAATCCAAAGTGTTGTTTCACTTTCAACAACAGAAGCCGAGTATGTTGCTGCTACAGAGGCTAGTAAAGAAATGATTTGGTTACAAAGGTTTATGGATGAATTGGGTAAGAAGCATGATATGGGCACACTATACACTGATAGACAAAGTGATATTCATCTTGCAAAGAACTCATCATTTCATTCCAAGACTAAACACATACGTGCCTCAAGTACCATTTCATACAAATTAATGTTGGAATATGGAAAATTGAAGCTCGAAAGATAAGACAATGTCATAACTTCAGATATTTTAATAAAATGTTTTTTAATAAATTTAAAAAAAAATTAAGATAAAGAAATAATTATATTAATTAATTAGTTATAATTAATATAGAAAACATAAGAAAACATAATTATATTAATTAATTAAGAAAACATAAATGTTACTTTAATATATATATATATATATATATATATATATATATATATATATATATATATATATATAAAGATTAAGAACTAATTATATTAATTAATTAGTAATAATTGATAAAACCTAAATGTTACTAAACAATTTTTTTTTAAATTTTTATTGAAATTATAATTATTAATAATTTAAATTATATAATTACATAAAAGTTAAAATAAGAGTTAATTCTTAATCTTAAATTTAGTGAGAAATATTATAATTTAATAATAAATAATAGCTCACTTAATTAATATTAACATATATTTATTCAAAAGAGTAAATATGTGAATAAAAAATAGCTTTATTATTTATAATTATTATTTATTAATTTTAATAATCAAAATTTTTTATTTTAATCCTAATTAATATAATATTATAATAAAATTGAAAGATTAATTTTTATTTTTATTTTTTATTTTTAATTTTTAATATTTTATAAACTTTAGATTCTAATAATATTTATTAATTAATTATTTTTTATTAATAAAAATAAAAATTAATTAATCACGATAATTATTAAAAGTAATTAATTCAATTAGTTGTTAGCAATGACCAAACTCTAAGAAATGTTTATAAGGAAGAGAAGCAAACATGTGATACTATACCTTGGATGAGGATGAACCCTAGGAGCACATCTGTCGAATTCAAGGTTGTCAACTGTCATTGATCTTGTATCCTCCATCACGGTTAATGTTATGCGAGTGTTTTATAATCTCGAGCGCTTCTCTAATTTTTCTTCTTCGATAGTGTTCCTCCCTGGCAATGATTTTAGCATCCTCAAGACACAAATGATGCTTAGTTTTCGAGGAGTGATCAGCAAGGGCCGAAGTGGGAGATCGTTCGTATCTAATATCAGCACCATGATCTTTAAGACATTTTTGAAGAGAGCACCAAGATTCACCAATATAACTTTTCCCGCATGAACAATAAATCTTGTAGACACCTTTAAGTTGCTCATGACTAATACCATCTTTAACTAACCAAATTTTTTGTCTTATTGTTCCTGCTGCTGAAAATTGCATGAGAATGTCATTCCTTCTTAGAACATGGGAAATCTTATCCATAACACCCTTAATGTGTTGAGAATGCAGCAAGATGATGGAGCTTGGTGAAATGAAGTCGCCTTTACTAAGTGGGCCCGCAAGCAAATTCTGGCGCAAAATCTATTTTTAGACTATGTCTATTTTTAGACATATGGAGCATGGTTTGGGGATTCCAGTTTGAGATTCTTGAAGTATGTGTCATGTTGGTAAAAATAGATGAGACTCTATTTTTGAGGTCAAAGAGGTCGAAGTCTATTTTTAGACTGCCTCTCCTTAAAACAGGGAAGTCAAATATTATTTACCCTTAATAATATTTAGACTATAAACTACAGTTTACTCTCTTGGAGCACTTCGGTTCGAGCTACAGAAGTGGCTCATGCATCTGACAGAGGAATCACGTGGTTCCCAAGGGTTTGATGGCATCATGCATGGTTGAATTCAGTTGGACTTCAGTGGCAGAAGTTTGGAGGAGTTAATGAGACAGATAGTGGAGTTGTGTTCTGTTTATTTTAGTTGAACTGATTGAGATTAGTTTAACTGGCTAATCAATTAGTTATGAGTGGAGTGAATTAAATATTATTTAATTCATTAATTAGTAACTCATTATTCAACTCAAGAACACATCAGTTCACTACAGTGCATGATCAGTTCAGTGGAGACCAGTGAAAGAGGTAGATGAAAGGGTGGAGTTAGCTATCAGTTGTGACTATACTGTTGCTATTTGCAACACAGAGATAGGTGGAGTAAGCCCATGAGGATTGCGCAGTTCAGGCTGGTGGTTTATCTATATAAAGAGGCCATCCCATAGCATTGAAACACGCAATAGAGGCAAGGCAATTGGCGGTGAGTTTTGAACCCACGATGCCTGATTTCAAAGCGAGGCCTAGATATGATGCTTGTATGAGAAAGTCTTGGTACTTGTCCGTGCAGCTGTCGTTAGTTCGCCGTTTCTCCACCACTCCATTATAATATACCACACAATAGCTGCGGGTTTTCAGCTATAAACCCCCATACATGCGTGTATGTGTATGATGATTTGATGTGTTATCGCTTAATTTTATTTCCGCATGTGTGATGATCTGAATTGATGTTTGAGTTGAGTTAGTGGAAGAGATTATGTGTTGCATATAAATTAAAATTATATGCGATCAAGATAGTCTCGGTGGATAATTAATCATTATTCAGCAAATTTCTACATGGTATCGGAGCTATTGAAGTAGAGATTGATCATCACGGTGATTACAAACTTATTTCGGTAGACAGAGTCTGCATGCGGGCCAGGTAGCCTCTGGATCCATCCTTTCTTTGAAAGCTGATATATCTAGTAAACGCCCCTTGCAGTCAATATCTGTGCTAGAAATAATTTTTTCTCACAGATCTAGAGCAGTTGAGCTTTGAGGTGGAATTCAAATTTTGCAGCAGTTTTGTTTTCTTGGTGCCGGAGTTGAAAATGTCTTTCAACGGTTTGCGACTCGAATATGCTCTTGAAGGCAGTTCGAATTATGTTGCATGGAAGGATCGCATGGAAACGGTATTTGAAGATAATGGTACGAAGGAGTTCATCATACGGATGTCCAAGCTATGAGTCCTGCTGAGTCGTTACATGAGGAAAAGAATGTGTCGAAGAATCCTGCTTGGGGCCAGCCAGATCATAATTGTATCCGGCTTGCATGGAAAATACTCCATATTTAATGTGGAAATCTTTGACGGATCTATTCCAGAGTAAGAGTGACCAAAGGAAGCTGGCACTCAAAGATAAGCTTAGGAACATCAAGATGGAGAAAGGCGACAGTATTGCCAAATACCTCACGAAGTTCACTCAATGCAGAGATGAGCTGGGAAGTGTGGGGGTGGTTGTCAAAGTTTCACTGATCACATGCTTGGTCTCAAGTGTGCTAGGATCGGTATGGTTCTTGGACAGCGGTGCGTCATTTCATATGACGGGATATCGGGAGTTGTTCTCAGATCTGGAGGACAAAGATTTGGGTGTGCACATCGAGATGGGCGATGATGGTAGATACAGTGCGACTGGTATCGGTACCATATCCTTTCAGAGGGAGTCTGGTAAACCCTTTGTATTGAAGGATGTCATGCATGTACCTGGATTGAAGAAGAACTTGATCTCTGTGGCGATGTTGGAGGATAAGGAGTATGATGTGGTCTTCAGTGAAGGAAAAGCCTTCCTGCGCAGTAAGACTACTGGAGAGACCCGGAAGATAGGGGTTCGAACCAAGAACCTTTATCAGTTGTAGGTAGATGGTTGCGCAGCTATGACATGCAAAGCAGGAGAAGTGGTGAGCCGGGATGATGAGGGCGAACTGTGGCACAGGAGATTGGGCCACCTTCACCATGGAGCTTTGAAGATTCTGCAACAGATTTCTACTGGGCTTCCTAAGGGCACTCTTGCGCAGTCAGATCAGTGCAAGGGGTGTACTTCAGGGAAGTATGTGAAAGCCACCTTTCACGAGAAGGATAGTCGCGCCACGACGATCCTTGAGAGAGTTCACACAGACGTGTGTGGTCCTTTCTCAGTTGCTTCGACAGCAAAGCATAGGTATTATGTGATCTTTGTTGATGATTTCTCTCAAAAGTGCTGGATCTTCTTCATGCAGAAGAAGAGCGATACATTCGCGAAGTTCTGTGAGTTTAAAGCACTGGTTGAGAAGGAGTCGAGGAAGAAGGTGATTGCTCTAAGGAGTGATAACGGTGGTGAATTCATCTCGGCTGAATTCAAGGAGTTCTGCAGCGCAGAAGGGATTCGGAGAGAGCTCATCGCACCCCATAACCCACGGCAGAACGGGGTGGCTGAGCGGAAGAACAGAACGATCGTGGGTGCTGCACGGGCGATGTTGCATGATCAGGGCCTACCCCTTCACTTGTGGGCTGAGGCATGCAATACAGCAGTGTATGTGCAGAACCGTTGTCCTCACAAGGTTCTTGGCATGAGTACACCAGAGGAGGCTTATTCTGGCAAGAGGCCTGATATTTCCGATTTGCGGATTTTCGGATCTCCTGTCTACATGCATGTGACGAAGGATGCAAGAAGGAAGCTGGATCCAACTGCTGAAGTTGGAATATTTGTGGGGTACACTGATACACCTCACAACTCTCGGGTGTATGTGCCAGACAGTCGCAAGACTGTTGTGCGACGGGATATAAAATTTCAGGAGGAGAAAGCCATGCAGTGTTCGCTTGAGAGGGAGCTACACTTGCATGCGGATGAGGAGCTGTTAGTTCCTAAGGAGGAGCTTCCGGATGTGGATCAGCCACAAGAGGAGGTTCAGGAGGTGGAAGAAACCACCCAGGCAGCGCCAACCATCAGAGGGCGCATGCGCACTACAGAAGCTGAGCGACTGGCTCGGGATGCAGAGAAGGTTGTAGGACCACCTACGGCACAGCGCAGACAGAGACAGTCACCGGATCGGTACACTGGATACATGGCTCTTATGAGTCAATGTGTTGTGACAGAGCCATCCTCTTTTGAGGAAGCTGTGGAGGAACCCGCATGGGTTGATGCCATGATCGAAGAATATGATTCGATCATCAGGAACAGTGCATGGGAGATTGTCCCAAGACCGGTTGGGAAATCAGTTGTAGGTTCGCGATGGATCTACAAAGTGAAGCAGGCGGCTGACGGGAGTGTGGAGAAGTACAAGGTGAGATTTGTTGCCCGTGGCTTCTCACAGATCGAGGGGATTGACTATGAGGAGACTTTTGCACCTGTCGCAAGGTACTCTTCCATACGGACGATCCTTGCTCTCTCAGCGCAGATGGGGTGGCACATTCATCAGATGGATGTGAAGACTTCGTTCCTCAATGGAGTTATTGAGGAAGAGGTGTACATAGAGCAGCCTGAAGGTTTTGAGATCTTCAGCAGTGAGTCGCATGTGTGCCGACTCAAGAGAGCACTGTATGGGCTAAAGCAAGCACCTCGTGCTTGGTACACTCGGATAGACGGCTACTTCACCGGGCTTGGATTCTCCAAGAGTGAGGCGGATCCAAACCTGTACCAGATTGTGGTGGAGGGGAAGCTGTTGATCATCGTACTGTATGTAGATGATCTGATTTTGACTGGCGACGAGCAGTTGATACTTTCATGCAAGGAGGATCTTGCACGAGAGTTTGAGATGAAGGACCTGGGCATCTTTCATTATTTCCTGGGATTGGAGATTTGGCAGCGCAGTGGAGGACTGTTTGTTTCTCAGGGCAAGTATGCCCGGGAGATTCTGGAGAGGTTCAACATGCAAGGCTGCAAGCCTGTTGACAATCCTCTTCCTGGTGGTTGGAGGAAGGAGGATGCTACTTCAGCGGAGGTAGTGGATGCCACTGTCTATCGACAGTTGGTGGGGTCGCTTATGTATCTGGTCAATACACGACCCGATATATGCTATGCAGTTAACCGGCTTTCGCAAGCTATGGTTAAGCCTACCAAGCTCTTTTGGAAGGCGGGCAAGCATGTATTGCGCTATATCAGAGGCACATCGGGATATGGTCTATGGTACAGACAGGAGGATGGAGTGAAGCTTTCTGGCTTCACTGATGCAGATTGGGCAGGGAGTCCAACGGACCCGAAGAGCACTTCTGGAGGAGTTTTCAGCATTGGGTCGACAGCAGTTTCCTGGTACAGCAGGAAGCAGAGATCCGTGGCACTCAGTTCAGCAGAGGCCGAGTACATGGCAGCTAGCTTGGCTACATGCGAGGCTATTTGGATGAGGAAGATCCTCGTTGGATTTTTCGGGTTGCATTTGGAGCCTACAGTGATTTACTGTGATAACCAGAGTTGCATTAAACTCTCAGCTAATCTTGTATTTCATGATAGATCCAAACACATCGACATCAGGTACCATCATATCAGAGATTGTGTTCGGCGGAGAATCATGATGCTTTCATATGTTCCCACGGAGGATCAGGATGCCGACATCCTGACGAAGGCGCTCACCAGGAGCAAGTTTGAATTCCACAGAGGCAGGATAGGGGTTGCGGATAATCCATATCTTGCTGAGAGGGAGTGTTGAAAATGCAGCAAGATGATGGAGCTTAGTGAAATGAAGTCGCCTTCACTAAGTGGGCCCGCAGACAAATTCTGGCGCAAAATCTATTTTTAGACTATGTCTATTTTTAGACATATGGAGCATGGTTCGGGGATTCCAGTTTGAGATTCTTGAAGTATGTGTCATGTTGGTAAAAATAGATGAGACTCTATTTTTGAGTTCAAAGAGGTCGAATTCTATTTTTAGACTGCCTCTCCTTAAAACAGGGAAGTCGAATATTATTTACCCTTAATAATATTTAGACTATAAACAACAGTTTACTCTCTTGGAGCACTTCAGTTCGAGCTACAGAAGTGGCTCATGCATCTGACAGAGGAATCACGTGGTTCCCAAGGGTTTGATGGCATCATGCATGGTTGACTTCAATTGGACTTCAGTGGCAGAATTTTGGAGGAGTTAATGAGACAGCTAGTGGAGTTGTGTTCTGTTTATTTTAGTTGAACTAGTTGAGATTAGTTTAACTAGCTAATCAATTAGTTATGAGTGGAGTGAATTAAATATTATTTAATTCATTAATTAGTAACTCATTATTCAACTCAAGAACACGTCAGTTCACTACAGTGCATGATCAGTTCAGTGGATACCAGTGAAAGAGTAGATGAAAGGGTAGAGTTAGCTATCAGTTGTGACTATACTGTTGCTATTTGCAACACACAGATAGGTGGAGTAAGCCCATGAGGATTGCGCAGTTTAGGCTGGTGTTTTATCTATATAAAGAGGTCATCCCATAGCATTGAAACACGCATTAGAGGCAAGGCAATTGGCGGTGAGTTTTGAACCAGTAACCTGTTCAAAACTAAGCTAGATTGTGAGTAACTGTATGAGAAAGTATTGAGTACTTGTGAGGAGTATTGTACTGAGTTAGTTACTTGATTTCTCCATTATAATATACACAATAGCTGCGGGGTTTTCAGCTATAATCTTTCCCCATACATACTGTGTTAATGTGTATGATGATTTGATGTGTTATCGCTTGATTTTATTTCCGCATGTGTGATGATCTGAATTGATCTGAGTTGAGTTGAGTGGAAGAGATTATGTGTTGTGTATGAAGTTCAAATAGTATGTGACCAGGATAGTCTCGGTGGAAAATTAGTTATTATTCAGCAAATTTCTACATAATGTATCGTAGAAAAACCCAACCACAACTTTCTTGAGGTCCTTGGCACTTCTTGGATATGACCAAACCCTTAGCTCTTCTTATGGCTCTTCTTATCTCTATCTCTTTACAACCTATTGTAGAAATTTGAATAACTAATATGTTATCCACCAAGATTCTCCAGATCACACACTATTTTAGCTTCATGCATAATACAGAATCTCTTCTACCATTGATCATCACATGCGGAAATAAAATCAATTGCATGCACACATTAAAGCCATAAAAATTCACACATATGAACACAGTATTTCATGGGAAAGCTTAAAGCTGAAAACCCCAAACTATCTGTATATTATACATGTCATGGAGATCATGTAACAATCATAGTACAAATCTCTTTGCAAGCTCTCATGCACTACCTCCCTTGCTACACACTATCAAGCTAGATCTAGCAAAACTCATGCTCCAACCTTTAGCCACTTGATAGCCAACCTGAATTGCATTTTCAAGCTATGGGATGGTCTCTTTATATAGATAAACCACTTGGATTGAACTGCGCAATCCTCATTGATTACTCCACCTATCTGTGTGTTGCAAATAGCAATAGTATAGTCACAACCGATAGTTAACCTGCTCTTTCACCTATTTCTGCACTGGTCTCCACTGAAACTGTCCATGCACTGAAGTTAACTGATGTATTCTTTAGTTGATTAATGAGTTTATAATTAGTAAATTAATTAATAATTAATTCACACCACTCTCACTAATTGTATCAATTAGTTAAACTGAATACAAATAGCTCAACTATGTTTAGATTAGTTAAACTGAATACAACTCCACTAACTTCCTCGATCAACTCCACCAAACTCTGTCACATGAGTTCTAACTGAAGTATCCATGCAATAGCTCCACTTAACCCTCAGGAAAGCATATTTTATGCAGCAAAATTTACACACACATATTATACATCCGGACATCAAGCCCAGTGCTGAGAATAGAAGTTGCACATAGTCCAAATATTATTAAGAGCTAATAATATTCGACATATCTATTTTAAGACTGGCAATCTAAAAATAGATTCCGCCCAATATGTCTAAAAATAGAAATCATCTATTTTTCCAACAAAACCAACCATCTACAAATAGCATCACGCAACTCACGCAACATAGAATATATATGTATGTCTAAAAATAGACTTTTCGACAAAAATCACATGTGTGGTCCCCACCTAGTTTAGGTGATCACTTTCCAACTAGGATCAGGAAAGATGTTTCAGGAGGCCTCCTTCATTGTTTCTTGTTGCCATTTTCAACACCTATACCCATGAAAACAGATGGCAAGTGAGTGATTTCATCCTTCAGGTGCTCCTCATATGATATTCTCAGGTATCTTACAGTAAGAGTATTAAGAACACTAAATTTCTGAGCAGGATGATGGTAAGACTCGGCATGAAGATAACTGTCAGTATGGGTTTTCTTCCTAAACACCTGATGCCCCAATGTACCATCCTCCTTCCTCGAAACAAGGACATCCAAGAAAGGAATGCTCCTATTTTCTTTAATCTCCATAGTAAACTTAATTTCAGAGGAAATTGAGTTGAGGTGATTAAAGAATCTCTCGAGATTCTCCCTACCATGCGTCCATTTTATGTTGGTGTTGTCTACAAATATTTTCCACCAAGATGGACTTAAGGGAAAAGAGGCAAGGGATTTCTTCTCGAAGTGCTCCATAAATAAGTTGGTGACAATAGGTGAGAGAGGAAATCCCATTGCGACACTCGATACATGTTCATAAAACTCTCCTTGGAAGCTAAAGAAGGTGGATCGTAAACAAATCTCCACAAGCTTAGATGTTTATGGATCTGTAACCTCATTAATAACCTATACTGCTTCATCTAATGGAATCTTGGTAAACAATGAAACTACATCAATGCTTACCAAGATTTCGCTCTCCTCCACCCTTTCCTCTTTAATAAGTCTAACGAAATCATTAGAGTCCTTAATCAAGGAACCAATGTTTCCAACGAGAGGCTTAAGAATCTTGGCAATGTATTTCGCCAATTCATGGGGGGGGGGGGGATCCAATGGTATTAACAATTGGTCTAAGGGGAACACCTTCTTTAAAATATATTTATTATAATAAATTACTTATTTATTTAAATAAAAAATTTAAATCTTTTTATAAAATTTATTAAAATAGATTAGTTATTTATTAAAATAATATTAATTATTAAATATATGATAATATATAAATGTATTAAATAAATTAATAGATTATTAATTTGTTTGTTTTGGTTGGCTCTCCTTCTCTCTTTTTCACTATATAAACCCTAACCCTAACCTTCTATCGTTCTTTTATTCTTCATTCTAAATCTTATCCTGAATATGGATCCCCATTTGGATTCGAAACGTCGACCATTGTTTTTTAACATTGTGGATAATCCGGAGATTTATTCAATAAACAGATCATGTTGTATCAATTTTTTTTTGACAATTTTGGCCAATTTTATAACACTAAAACCCTCCCTTATAACCTCCACTAGAGGGTCTTTTCCTTGTAGTGTAGACTTCCACAACCTACAAGGTTTACACCACAACAATTCACAGAAAACAAAAGAGAAAAAGGGCTTTGCTATATTTATGATAGAAAATACAATAAAATTCATAAGTGTGTTGAGAAGAAATTATTTTACATAGATTGTGGAGAGGAGAAAGAAAAGGAACAAGAAACTTCATAAGAAGAGGATATACACCAGGAACCAATCCTAGAGGAAGAAGAAATGAATCTGACCATATCCTGTAATGCATTGGTAGGAATTACCACTCCTCAAACTCTCAAGATAGAAGGAAATATCAAGAAGAAAAATGTAATAGTTCTTACTGATTTGGGTAGTACCCATAATTTTATTCATTTTAAGGTATCCAAGGAATTGAATTGCTTCCTATACCCAGCGTTGGAGTGTCAAGTGATGGTGGAAAATGGAGGACCTATAAATGTCTCTGGAATGTGCTACAATATCAGGATAACCATGGGGGAATATGTACTGAATACTTCAATGCTCTCCATTCCAATGGGTGGTGTTGATGTTGTATTAGGATTACAATGGTTAAAAAATTTGGGGACGGTAGCTTTTAATTTTCAATAAATTTTCTTGAAATTTTTTTCGAAAGAAAAGGAATTTGAATTACGGGGTATCACATGGAAGTCAAGAAATATAATAAGCTCTAATTTCATGGCAAATCTTCTCAATAAATCACAATGTGGTGTATTTTCACAATTATGCTCACTAGAAGTTCCAACATCAAAATCACCTATTTCTCCATATCTCCAAAAAGTCTTGGACAATCATTCCAAGGTGTTTGAAACTCCCAAAGGACTCCCACCTATTCGTGATCATGATCATGCTATTCATTTGATTCTAGGAAGTGTTCCTCCAAACATCAGGCCTTACAGATATCCATATGTCCAAAAGAGAAAAATTGAACGTATCATTGCAGAAATGCTAGAGGTCGGTATAATTCAACCCAGTCAAAGTTATTTCTCTTCTCTAGTAGTATTGGTGCACAAGAAGGATGGATCACGGCGCATGTATTCAGATTATAGGGAGCTCAATAAGCTCACTATTAAAGATAAATTACCCATGCATGTGATTGATGAATTATTGGATGAATTACATGGAGAAATTTATTTCACCAAGTTGGATATTCTTTCAGGATATCATCAAATTAGAATGAAGACTGAAGACATTCTGAAAACAACATTTCGAACTCATGAGGGTCATTATGAATTTTTTGGTCATGCCTTTTAGCCTTACCAATGCACCTTCGACATTTCAAGAGTTGATGAAATCTATTTTCAAACCCTTCCTTAGAAAATTTGTGTTAGTATTTTTTGATGATATAATAATCTATAGTGGGACATGGAAGGATCATGTTCAACATGTTGATAGAGTGCTCAAACTATTGGATGAGAAACAATTATATAAAAAAAGCTCTAAAAGTTTCTTTGGAGTATAAGATGTGGAATATTTGGGTCATATTGTATCCCACGAGGGTTTTAAGGTAGATCGTAAAAAAATTAAAGCCTTTAAGGAATGGAAAGTCCCCACAACCATAAATAATTTTCGAGGATTTCTCAAGTTAACAGGGTATTATTACAATTTTGTTAATAATTATGGGAGAATAGAAACACCTCTAACAACATTATTGAAGAAATATGCATTTTCATGGACTCGTGAAGCAACCAAGGCCTTTGAACATCTTAAGGAGGCATTGTGCCAAGCACCGATTTTAGGTACAAAATTCTTCACAAAAACATTTATTGTGGAATGTGATGCCTAAGGAAACAGAATTTGTGTTGCTTTAATGCAAGAAGGAAGACCCATTCCTTTTAAAATTCGTCCAATCAAAGGAAAGTATTTACAGAAATCTATTTATGAGAAGGAAATATTGGCAATTCTACATGCACTAAAGAAATGGTGACCTTACCTAATGGGAAGACATTTCAAGGTAAAAACTAATAATGATAGTCTTAAATACTTTTTGGAACAAAGACTATCTTCATAATAGAAACAAAAATGGGTCACAAAGATGTTGGGTTATGAATTTTAAATCATCTACAAGAAAGGGAAGCTAATTTTTTTTTCATGTGCACTCTCAAGAAAGGATGAGGATGTGGAAGCATCGCTTTGTTCCATTTCTATTATCCAACCAGATTGGATAACCGAAGAAAGGGAGGAATGGAAGAATGATGAAGAAGTATGGACACTCATTCAAAATTTGCAGCAATATCCTAGTACATATGAAACATTTAGTTGGAAAAATGATTCCTTATGGTACAAATATCACTTATATATTTGTAAGAATTCTCAGCTAAAACAAAATATTATTTTGGAATTGCACACCTCTCCCTTCGGAGGACACTCAGGATTTTTAAAAACTTACCACAGGGTGAAGAAAGAAATTTTTTCCAATGACCTTGAATCTGATATTCAAAAGTTTGTGGCAAAATGTTTGGTTTTCCAGGAAAATAAAGTTGAGACAATTAAGACCCTAGGTCTTTTACAACCTTTATCCATTCCAAGTCAATGTTGGGAGGAGGTTTCAATGGATTTTATCATAGGTTTACCTGAGTCCAAAGGAAAGAGTGCCATCATGGTGGTAGTTGATAGACTTACCAAGTATGCACACTTTTGTGCATTATCTCATCCATTTAAAGCAAGTACAGTTTTTATTACATTTATGGAAAAAATTCAAAAGCTACATGGAAACCCAAAGATTATTGTAAGCGATAGAGATCCCATTTTCACTGAAAATTTTTGGACGAAATTATTTTCTTGTTTGGGTACTCAACTAGCTCATAGCTCATCTTATCATCCTCAATCTGATGGGCAAACTGAGATAGTGAACAAATGTTTGGAAGGATACCTTTGTTTCTTTGTATCTAATAAACAAACATAATGAGTCAATTGGTTACCTCTGGTTGAATGGTGGTATAACACTTCCTTCAACACTGCAACAAAAATGAATCCATTTATGACACTTTATGGATATCATCCGTTGTCCATCACATCATCTTTAAGAGAAAATTCTAAGGTTAAAGTGGTGGAATATCACATCGAGCATCAACAACAAGTTCTCCAACTCTTAAAAGATAACCTAAATTTGGCATAGAATCGAATGAAACAATAGGCAGATCAACAACGAAGCGAGAGAAGTTTTGATGTAGGCATCTGGGTATTTTTACAGCTACAACCATACAAACATATTTCCCTCAAGCAACCTAAGAAGGATAATAAATTATCACCAAAGTACTATGGTCCTTACAAGGTGTTGCAAAATTATATTGGTACTATGGCATACAAATTGGAGCTTCCTGCATCTTCCCGAGTGCACCCAATTTTCCATGTTTCGTGCTTAAAGAAAGTTATAGATGACAAACTTCTGGTTCAAACAATATTTCCATAACTTGATGAGGAAGGAAAAATCATATTGGAACCTGAAGCAGTCACGAAAACAAGAACTCGTTAGCTACGAAATCGATCAATTTTAGAGTATGTCATCAAGTGGAAGAATTTACCCACTAAAGATTCCACATGGGAGGATGAGAATTTTATATAGAATCATCCATAACTACTCAAACATTGAGGAAAACCCTTTTTTGAAGGAGAGTGGCATGTTAAGGCTCTATATTACTAGTGTATTCCCTTATTGTTGTTAGTGTAGCCCTCTTATTGTTATTGGTATACCCGTGTAGTCCCCATATTGTTATTATTGTTCCCCATAATTGCCCACTATTGTTATTGTTGTGCCCTTACATTATTATTGTTAGGTCGGCTAGTATTTTATTGTGACTCCATGGACTCCTATATATAGAAAGGAGGTTTTTTCATTTGAATCATCCAATAAATGTTCATTTATGTAATGTAAAGGAGGTTTCCCCCTCAAAGAGGCTGATTTCTAAGTTGTTGATCTCTCTTTTCTTATCTTATGAGCTGGTTTCATAACAAATATTATGATTTTATTTCTTTTAGCTTTATTTTGCTGCCTTTACTGATTCATGTTATATATTGGGTTGCAGGAATAGAGTTTATGGAATGGATGCACTAGAAGTATGCTTATATTTAATTATTATTTTCCTACAAATATTGTACATAATGTATACAATAACACTCGGATTAGATAACATAACTTATTTTCTTTCATTTTAAGTTATTAAATAAGCAATCATGGTGATTTTTAAACTCAAATTTTAGTCATCGTCAAGGTAATTGTTTTACTTGTTTTATGATTTCAAACTTTTATCTCTAGATTCTTATTTTTTGAAGAAAAATAAATATTTGTTTTATAATACAAGAAATCAAATATCTTGTTAATGATCCAAATTTAAACATGATAACATCCTTAATTAAGGTTTTGACAAGCCTTATCAATCGCGATTTTTTCAAGACATTATTTATCATCATCTCAATCTATTAAATGATGCATATTAACCTTAGGTTGAGTTTTCTATTTTACCTTGTCTTGTTTGATATTTTAAGGCTTAATGATTTAACCATGCTATGTTTTACCTTCATATTTTAAAAGTATTTTATAGTATTCTGCTTTCTCGAGTATTCATTTCATGGTTTGTTTTCATGACATTCTCATAATTTTATATGAAGGGACTCTATTTTAAAGCAACACTAGTTGGTTCACACAGGAAATCCTTACTCTCTATTCATAATTGGATTTAGTGTTTTATTAAGTTTCCTATTTTTCATATCTTAATCATTTTC